>CM046069.1:13843519-14218519 GCA_025215515.1 Schistosoma japonicum
ATATGGGAATGGCCTCTGTCTTCTTTTCATTGTTTGAGATAATAGGTTGTTTTTCATACGATTGTCTGTTTAGCTATATGGTATATTCCTGTTAGTGTTGTATGCAATCATCTCCTGATTTTCAATACATCATTGTCGTCTATGAAAACAAGATCAATGGAAACTTTGTTTTTGGTCAACTACGATATCTTTAGTACTTTGGTTTTCGTATTCTTGATGTTTTCAAATGAAGTTCTAAGGATATACATTGCTCATTAAGTAGCTTTTGACTTTTATTATTCCTCCATCCAATTTATCAACAGTGTTTATCTTTTTTATTCTACAAAAGAATACTTTCGCCAGTGTATTCTTGTAGTGGATTAGATAAAAATATCAGGAAGAATGGGACCTAGTGAACTACTCATGGCTATGCCATAAATTTGTAGGCATACTGTGCTTTTATTATAAAATCAAATATTTACAAAATACAATCTAAAAGTAGATACTGTATTAAACAAGCTAGTATCATCCATAAATAAGGTCCTTAATAACAGTCTCAAATTTCTCATCAGATAAGTTTTATATTCTCATTTTGTTTCATTAAATCGCTTTAGTTACTTAGTGTTCACATGATATTTAAATGACTAAGATCAAGGTATTTTTTTAGCTTATACATTTGAAATCATTACTGTTAACTAGAATTATCTTTTGATATTTGTTGACATGATTGTATTTTCTTGAGTCGTTTATTCACAGTAAACAATATGCATAGTTTACAATTGTCTATTGCTCAAGTCATATTGTCTTATTTCTTTTTCATGATGACTTTTAGATAATTCTAAGTTATGTAAGCTGAAATTGGTTCAATATAACTCTCAAATTGTATATCAATATTTATTTCAAAGTAATCTCTATGTTAAACAGAAAATCTGATTGATTACATAACAACTACCTAAAGAAATATAATGCTTTAAATCATTTAATTTGGATTGTGACTGGCAGTGGAATCCATGACGCGAGTTTCGTCCTATTTGGGATTCGTCGTTTTATTATCACAGATGATTTATGGAATTTGTTGAAAGTTAGTCAGACAACATTAATTCTTTCGATATCATAAAAGTATCTAATACACTAAACGATAATATGGCTCAACAGAGAAATTGTTTTTCGCAATTTCATTTTTAAATGTATACAATCGGATCCTTTCCTTAGATCCCCTAGTGGATTGTTCATGGTTGGTATTAAAAATAATCAGATTGAAACTGATCATCAACAGTTTCCATGTGTAAATGAAGTATGTAGACGACATTTTCACTATCTATGATGAAACTATCATCTGAACTAAACCCTATATTTTTAATAATTCCAGTCATCCATCAAGTTAACTCGGATAAAAGTACTAAACTTCTTCTTCCTTGATGTTAAAATGGAGAAAAATCCAGACGAAATGCTACGGATCCTTCACTGAAATCCCACACAGAATAGTCAATTTACGATTATCTGTATGTGGTTCCCATCAGCAGCAAACAAAATTGATTATGTTATTTAGTTAAGAATCTGAAGAATCTGTACTTTTGGTTTTGTAGACGAAGTGTAACGTCTCTTAAAACGACGTTAACGAAAAATGCCTTCTACCAAGATTTGTCGACAAAGACATAACACCGAGACCTCTGGAAGAACAAAACTTAGTATCAAGGAAGAGACTCTACGTAAATATCGACTTCGAAGGTAATACACTGGCTGATACTTAAAAAAACTCTCTAAAGTTATTAAAAGGTCAGGTTTTAATTTCCAGTTGCAATGGCCTCAGCAAATTTCAATATAATCGATTTGTGTTGTTCATTTATAGTTTTAAAAGCACTTGCTTATCTACTTCATGTCCCGTGACTGTCAAGTGACACGTAATTGAGCCTCTAAAAGTGGTTGCTTCTCTCAAACATAAGTTCTTTGGAATATGTTCAGTAAATCATAAAAAGGCCCGCATTTCTGTCCTTCCAATGTACCTGTTTTTGCAAGTACATGTGAACTGGTAAATTAATTTCCTGATACCATTTCACTATTCAAATTGATACAACGCTAAGAGAAGTATAGAGTTTTCTGTACAAAAGTAACTGTTGGCGATCAGATTATTGTCCATATTTTTACCGAAAATTTTATTATGAAAGCGAATTATTGCATACTTCATAGTTGTCTAGCAATTGAATCCTGGTTATCTATCCAGATCGGTTTTATTTAGACAATAATTGATTGTTTTTGTTTATTAAAGAGACAAGGGTCTTTCGTTAAATCACTTAGTTTAGTTCATCTAAATAAGGTGAACTATAAACCGTACTGTCTACTATGAATACATTAACATAATGTTGTTAGTAAGTGCATAATTTCATTGTGTAGACAATAATTGAAAATGTATTACATGAGTTCATTCCTCTTTAGAAAATTTGTAATTAAGTTACTTTATAGTTTGTTGCCAATGTATTTTACTGTGTTGTTATACAAACCTGGCATCAATTCATACAGGTATACATCGTAGCGTATTCTGTAGTGCACTAAAAGACATTTGCCACTTAAAACATTACATAATTTGACCATTAAGAAGTGATTTTTTGATTAACACTTATATAATTCATAATGTTAAGTACCCCATAACTCCTCATTCGTTTGATTAAATTTGTGTGCATATTCTATGATGTTACAAACCCTATTTAGCGGAACCAAAGGGTCCTGGGTTCGATTCCCAACAGGGTCGTGGATGCGCACTGCTGAGGAGTTCCATACTAGGACAAAACAGCTGTCCATTGCTTCCACGTGATCAATGGTTGTCTAGTTCAGATCATTTCGTGATACCAGTATTGACAAATTAACTATCTCCACAACAACCCCCTTAATTGTAATTAAGAATAAAAAGTGTAAAACTTGTTTAATTCATTTCATTCATCTTAATTTTATTCTTATCTTCTACTCTGTTCAAAGACATTATTCTAGACTTTCAATAGTGAATCGATAATTTCAACTTGTACTTTTATCATCGTAATCATGTCAACTAACATACATCAATTTAAAACATTAAGCTTATTAATGTCTTTTATGAGAGATGCATCTAAATGACGATTTTCTAATATCAGAAAAGTAGTATGTTATGCAATAAACAACATATTGAAATAAAACTAATCACCTTTATAATTTTTCGAAAAATGTCTATTTGTCATCTCATAATCTATAATAGTCATAGTAACATTAATGATTTTTATATGAAATATACACAAAGAATGGGGGAAAAAGAAAATATTTACATCTGTAGATTATATCGTTGTCATTACGAAAACTTATTTAGTAAACAGAAAACGCCTATTTGTTAAGTAAAAGGAAAAGAAGGAAATGATTTAATATAACGAAGAGATTACTTTCTAATGGTCAAGCATACTTACTTACTTACTTACTTACTTACGCCTGTTACCCCTCTCAGAGGAGCATAGGCCGCTCACCAGTATTCTCCATTCAACTCTATCCTGAGCAATCTTTTCCAGCTGTCTCCGGTCGCTGTTCATCCTTTTAATGTCTGCTTCCAGCTCTCGACGCAGGATGTTCTTTGGCATTTCTCTTTCCCGTTGTCCAACAGGATTCCAAGTTAGTGCTTGTCTCGTGATGCAGTCTGATTATTTCCACAATGTATGTCCTATCCATTTCTAACGTCGTTTCCTGATTTCCTCTTCAGCTGGAAGTTGGTTTGTTCTCTTCCGAAGGTGGGCTGTTGCTGTTGGTTACCGGCCAACATACATTCAATATTTTGCGTAGACAGTTGTTGATAAATACCTGTACTCTCCTGAGGATGTTTGCAGTAGTTCTCCACGTTTCAGCTCCATACAGAAGAACTGTCTTGACGTTCGAATTGAAGAGTCTAACTTTGAGGTTGGTAGACAGTTCTTTGGACTCCCACATATTTTTTCAACTGTAGGAATGCTGCCCTTGCTTTGCAGATCCTTGCCCTTACATCTGCATTGGATGCTCCTTGTTCATCAATGATGGTCAAGCATAGCAACAGAAGAAACTGTACAAAAAAGATATTATTTTTCATGAATGTTGAAAAAATGAATGTTATGCAAAACTAAATAGAAGATAAGCAGCAGAAGTGGTAATTCTGACATTGAACTCAGTTCAAATGGTATAGATGGTTGAGCTTTCATTGTAATGTTTGAAGGTTTTGTGTTTGATTGCTTGGCTGAAGTGAATGTGCCCATAGTTGAAGAATTCCATACTAGGATGCTCTGTGCTTTTCAATAACATCCAACTAACATCAATCTGTGACGAATGGAAGCAGCTAAAATTAATACCTTTTTTCACAAAATCACTTCAATTTAAAAAGCAGTTTAGTTGCTTTAAATCACAAAATAAAATTTCAAACATAAAATCTATTAATGGGATAAGACGAATTATGAAAATGAACTAAGTTTAGAAGGACATAGAAACAAGGTTTTGTGAATTAGCATAAATAATGTGATAACAGGGGGGGTGGATGACAGAATGAATAATGAGCATATATAAAATTAAACGGTAGGCATAAACAGCCTGAGAATAGCGACTATTTTATGATTTAATTTAGAAACCTACAATTTAGATTCAGGGGACTATAAGTAGAGGAAA
Organism: Schistosoma japonicum; assembly: GCA_025215515.1. Taxonomy (NCBI): domain Eukaryota; kingdom Metazoa; phylum Platyhelminthes; class Trematoda; order Strigeidida; family Schistosomatidae; genus Schistosoma; species Schistosoma japonicum. The sequence continues at coordinate 13,848,137 of CM046069.1, forward strand.
GATGTTCTTTTGCACACATACTTCTCGTTTCTTAAGGTAAACCGCGACAGACTCAGTTATACATAAAAGACGGAAACAAAATGTTTCTGGCAAGTTTTGCACTTTATAAATTACTCTGACAGATTAATCTCTTTTAATCTAGTGTCTGTTGGTGACGAGATATCCTACTATTACACCCGTTATATAACCACTATTGCCTTTCCCTAATCGGGTAAGCCCTTTAGCTTTCTTGGCTAGCAAAAGCATTAAACGACCAGTATACCTTAACAAATACTGAAGAGGTGATACAAGATAGTTTATCCTTTGAGTTGTTTGTAAATAGCAGTCTAGTTGGAAAAAAATCCTAGGGATGTTCTTTTACCAGTGACTACAAAATGCCGGTAAACGGAGTGCCATTGAATTTAACGTTCATATAAGTGTTTTCTAAGAAGTAGAGACTTTAGGTTTGTTGTAAGATTTGACTTTCACGTTTTGTCTACAAATCCTCGGGGAGGGAGAAGGGATAGTACTTACAACTAGTGTTTTTTTACGTTTTGAGAAGTGACATCATCATCGATAACAACAGGAGGGATGATTTTTTGGATTGTTGAGATGATCAACACAATAATAATTTTAAAAAAATTCTATTCTAGGACTTCTAGGACTGTTTTTCGGTAAACTGTTGCATTTATTTTGGTTGAAGGCGAAGCGAACATTTTATCCCAACTATTAATAAGTTCTCCTTGCTGTATCCTGCCGTTTATCACATTCCCTGTTATTACATGTTTTCTCATTTATGAACTATGGTTATATGATTGTGCATACGTAACTCCAGTTCATAGTCACTGTTACTTTTATTTTATATGAATGTTAATTTTCTAATTGATTTACTAAGTGGTCAGATTTTATGTACATATGAAAGATTATTTGAAAAATATTTTGATTCTATCCATTTGTTAACTCAGTTGATTTGTTTTCTTCATCTCAGCTTTGGAGGACTACTAGTCACATGGTAGACATACAGGACCAACTAGACTCTCATTGGAATTTGTTACTGTAGTTTCGTGAACAGCATGCCACGTCGACTGATTGGTCATACACAACAACTTTATCCTAGTGTGAACATCAACATTGGAATGCAGGTACATCCAGCCGATGAGTCCCAAATAGGACGAAACGCGCGTCCTGGATTCCGCTTGCCAGTCACAATCCAACTTAAACTTTATTAGCATTTACATAAACAAAATATTAGATATTATTGATTAAATACAAATAACTAGTCAGACAACATGACGGTTAACAAAGTCTGTTAAAAAAAGGAACTTATGAAAGTTGTTTTTTCTAGAAAACTGATAATTCAAAAAAAAAATAATTGTTTGAAGATGCTTATATTTATTCTGTTGATGTTGTTTCAGACTGAAACTGATCAACCAATGTTGTCATATATACATTCGAGGTGGATTACCTTGATACAGCGGTAGTTCATAAATGTAATTAACAGCTATAATTCAACTTTAATAATAATTATGAACTATCACTAAATAGAGACAACTTGCTCAGAATGAACATATGGAGATAGAAACTGATCAATATCAGTTCATTATAGCATAAACAGTAAGCTACGATAAACTTTCAGATTTTATATACTTTCACGTTGAACAAGTGACTGGTGCTGAACTCAGTATATGAGTGGTGAACGCTGTAGTGTATGGCAGGAACGAATTAAATACAACTCTTGCTATGAATATCAACATTAGGCTGCAGCTATATGCAGTTATGGAGTCTCAAATTAGATAAAATGCGCTTTCCGCTTCCTATTTGCCAGCCATAATTTGACTTTGAAAGATGTAATTTTCATAAACACAGATAATAGATATTTAAGTCGATAAACTATTACATACATTTGATTTCATCATTTTCTTTTGCTTGTTTGCATTTTTTATGATGAAACCTTTCAGAAGTCTATAATGAGTTCGAATAAAACGATTTAATTTAGTAAATTATTATTAATGAAATCATTAATATGTATAGACAGTAAGGAAGGTAAGTTGGTTATCTAAATGTATTTTGAACTTCCCACTGGTTTTTTAACGGAAGCCATTTCAGATTAAAGATAAACTATTCTTTTTCTAAGGATCAAGTTAGAAATGATTTTTTTAAATTAGTTTTATTTTAATTAAATTTTTGGATTGTGGTGAATGGTAGAAGCCAGGATAAACGATTATTCGATTTTGAACTTTATCTAACTTGATATGCTACCAATCACATTGTACTGGAAACAATAACTGCTGTAAATCAATACTATGAAGCAGGTAACAGAGACTGCTTATTGTTTACCCGTACATCTGACTTATATTACCGGTCCTCAAGCCGGAGTTAAGATCACACAATAACTGAGTCAACAACCAGAAAGAGATAATTTATATTTCATACATTCACTCATTTTGTAAATTAATTTTAATGAGAAATTTCTTTGTCGGTTTAGTCGTCAAATTCTACTGAAAACACAGTATGCATGTATACACAACGTGAACACTGGCCCATATGGGTATAAGTCCAAATTGACACACTGCAGTAGCACAACAAGATGAACACTAAACTAGTAAAAGTAGTGTATACACGGTGGTAGTTGGAAAACGAGTGTATATACATAGAATATGATTCAACGTGAAAACACTAATTCTTGGGAAGGTATAAAATAATGTTAAGCTCCAAATTTAAGGGAAAACAAAGAGTGAATGCATTTGTGCCAGTACTACTAATTCTGAGACACATTGTCAAAAGTCTCCTTTCATTGGTTACTACAATCACGGGAACTCAAATCCAGTAGTGTGTATCAACCAGCCTGGTTCAAATCAACAGTCAGTGACTACATAGATTGATGTCATGTTTCGGTTTGGCCACCCATAGCATTCTTCCGTCTTACTCCCATAGCCGTCAGAAATGCTCACCTAAGTAGTCAGTTGTTAAAAGAATGTAAAACACTTCCCAATTACGTCAGTCAACAAAGATTCACAACCTCTTCAATCGATTTGTTATCTTGTCCTTACACCCCATGTCTAACCGCATCATTACTCACCCCATGATCTCAGAAAATGTGGGTAATGTTTCGATGAAATCGATAAACAAATGTTAATAACTTACGAGTGTCGTCTACTTTTAATCGCAACGTTTCGCATCCATACAATAAAACAGGACGGACTACCGTTCAGTAAACTTGTCCTTTAATTTGTAAACGGTTATCTCGCTTATGCTACAAATAACGTAGATCGGTAAAAGCCAAAATGATCTTTTTTATATTTATGCCGTGGTTTGGTTAGGCATCATTTCATCAGGGCTGATAAAACTTCCAAGATAGGTGAAATGATTGAGTAACTACTTTACTCCTTATATTTAGTTCAGGTGTTGACACAGTCCAGTCTTGAATCAGCAGTTTGCATTTGTCTTTCGAGATGTCTAGTTTTACATAAATAAAGTAATTCGTTTCAGGTTTTCGAGTTATGAGCTTAATTAACTTTTTCCAACAGTCTCATCTTGAAGGGAATGAGAAACTTCAACACCACGTTGTATAGGTATCCAAGAGACACAAAAAATCAGGCAGATACCCTGAAATCTTTAACTAGTTTGAAAAGCAAGTAAAATCGCATTATCTAAAATTCACTGAAGTTCTCAGTAGTAGACATTTTTAAATTGATTCCTATGTCCTAAAGGAAAAAAATTTGAGCCTTTTGTTTACTATGATAGTTCAACTCGTATTACACTAGATTATATTTATATCTTTCTGTAATTAGATTCATATAATCTTTTAGTTTTATTTTAAATAGTTGAGTTCAGCTTCCAACTATTGTCACATTAAGCTGGATTCCTTCATTGGTTAACGACCTAAGTCACATAGTTATTGTTACTATGCTAACTAATATTTCAAAACATTCTTTGACACTTTACATACACTTACAGCTCTATTACAATGTTTGTTACATCATACTGACTTATTTTCTGTTCAATTTATAAGCTAAAATGTTGATTTTGTATACAGGTGATACGAACTAAATGAAATAACATTGATTTTTCGTATTCAGCACATTATGGCGTACATGCTTTTCTTCAAGTTAATTCGCTACTGTCGACATATAATTAATGTTGCATTAACAATAGAGATAGATAAAATCTAGTGGTATGTTCACATTAGCCTTATGTAACTGTAACTGATGTTTCAGTATAAATTATACAGTTTCAACATTAAATTAAATGTAGTTACGCTACAATTCAGTGAAATGGTCAAGAATATTTATAGCTTAGGCAGATGGTTATGATCAAACATCTTTCTCTAAACTGAATAGTTTATTTAAGGAACTTTCATCATCATAAACTTCTGGTAGTTGATAAACTGTATATATTTCAATATATTTATTGATTGTCGATTGACCTGAACACCAAGGTTCTAAAAATTATCTGGTTTTCTATGTGCTTCATTTGTCCATAATCACTACATTTTCTCAGTTCAACCTGTGTCTATAATTGCTCTTGAGTATTGAAATAAGAGAAAATACGTCGTCCAATTAGGCGGCTAATTGATATTCATGCAGGAGGAGATGAAGAGGTTGGCAGCTTTGTTCAATTTGATGTTTGTCACCGTTGGTGTACTTTATTTTTTATGTAATTTTCAATCTGTCTTCTTTAGTTATCATGTCCTTTGGTTTGCACAGAATTAATTATAGTGAATTCGTGAGACATTTATTTCTAGTGGCCTCAATAGTCTGGCTGTAAATTTTGGTGTATAGTAAGATGATCCGTCTATTGGTCTTGACGTTTCATTTTATTGTCTTGAAAGATGTTGTTTGATAATGTTGTGTGGCTAGCCGTTTTTTTAGAGGGCGGTCATTTGACATTTTTCTCCATTTCTTCGTGTGGTAATTGTAACGCGATGTTTTCGCTCACTGGAATAGAGTTTGCATACAGTTGATCTTATAAGTTGCTGAACTGTTATTATAGTAGTTATGAATTTGGTATGTGTCAGGTGATTTTTGATACAGTCAAGTCTCCAGTTTTCCTGTGTTGGTTCTGGTGAATAACACATCCAAGAATGGTAGTATGTTATGTGATTCTTTCTTTAATGCAAATTTTATGTTATCAAAGATATTGTTATTTAAATTGTAGGTATCTCCTAATTCATTCTTTTTCATGATGAAACGGATTTACATTGTTATCTAGACTATTGACAATACTAAATTTTCTAACCTAGGCCTCAATACCTCTGAAACGATTCCAAATATTTGTGATTCTATGCGTGTTCTCTTACTTTATCTGTATAATTTGTTATTAAATTGAAGTTTCGACGAACTTTAATGTTTCATGTGTTCTGGAGACTATCATTGCTGGGATAAAGAAAGGAGTAGTATTTTTTGATAGCTTTGGCTGAAATAAATAGAGTAGCGACCATGAAGGATATCATCAACTAGTTATTGTTGATTTAAATATTCTTAATCCTGTTCAAGAAGTCTGTGAAAGATTACATAGAAGGTTATATGGTTATAAGTAAGGTTTTAAGTAAGAGTTTCATGAAATTAACAGTTGCTTGTAAATGAACGCTTGGTTTGTATAATTTTGGTCTACCATAAAATTGTAGGAGAATCAGGTCATTTTATTTCCTTCGAAATTGATCCTGTTTTGTTATTTATCCTACTTTGGTAAGCTTTTTTAAAGTTCTCGAGATCTGGCTATCCAATTTTTGACTGGATTTATGTTCACCGGTTGATGTCAATAGTATCCAATCAAATTCAAAGTAGACAAAATAAGCTACTATTTGCATATTAAGAAAATTCCACAGCTCACTTCCATCACCATTCGTTCAGAATAATGATGAAAGCACTGAAATTAGAGTATTCAGCTCAGAGAACATAGTAATATCATAACTACTTAATGGCTTCAGAATTAATTTAATGCGGATTAATAAACACGTTAGTAGATTCATACTACTTTAAAGAATCTATAACTAGCATCGTAATCTTTTCAAAGTTTATTTATATAAGTTGCAATTATTACAAAACTTTTCTTGACTATTTGATATTTCATAGTTTTAGTCATTTTGTACTTAGATAAATATGTAAATCACTCAATTTTATCTTATAGTGTTTCATGCTTAGTCTATTGTAAAGTCGTTGATGGGCAATATTGAAGATTTTCATACTTGAATAAATATGTGTAATCCTTATCTGGTTTCCAACATTTGGTTAACTGGATTCCATCGAAAATAACAGATAACTTCGAACTATAGAATATCCGTAGGCTTGATAAATAGAAACTGTCTAAAAGTGACAAAAAATGCAGTTGGCTGGTGACGGTTACAATGCGAATTGAAACAATGGACATTAATTATAAATGACTAATTGAAATCAGTGTTTGATCATTTGTCACAAGATAAAAAACTATAACACTGGGAATAACTAGGACAAATCTTATATAAGTGTCTCTCATAGTGATAGTTGTAACACCTCAAACATATTTTGCATGATATATAAGCGTAAGAAGAAACTGTAAATGAATGTATATACTTAAATTCAAATCAGTTTCTATTCACAATAAGGCCAACCAACAAGCTGAAAGTACTCTTATCAAAGAAGTATTAAGGTAGCCCCTAAATTCACTAGTTCACGGATGTAGTGTCTAAAAGTATCTAATTTTAATTATTTTGTGAAGCCATATAAACTTTATACTATCTTAAATAAAGACCACAAGTTAGTAAATAGACAACAAATTCTTAACTTAAATGTCGTAAAGTGACTGGTTGAACAACCAAAAAAGAGCGAAATGCTCTGAATAGCTGTCTGATCCTAGTATTGGATTCCTTCAAAGTGCTCTTCCATGAACACAATTGGAAAGAGGGGATCAAAGCAAAGACCATAATTTTTTGCATTGTACATTTTACAAACTGTTATGACGCAAGAAATTGGGTGATGATTGGATGGCCGAGTGCAAATGACTTGTGCCTAGTTGGTTATAGCGCGCTTGCCCTCTGTCCACTTAGTCCCAATCCGAAATAAGAAGAAAGCGAGCCAATAGGTCAGCCAGACAGAATCATATTATATTTCAAGCATCCTTTTATATATAGATAAATTCAGACCACACAACAAACCAATTAGAAAATTAACATGAATACAAAACGAGGGAAATAGTGGTAGTGAATAGAAACAACTTGTACACAACTAATTTACTATAGTCCATAATAAGAGACAATATAATAACAGTAATTATACTAACCGGGAGGATAGAGCAAGCGGAGTGTAACAATAATAGAAACAAAATGTTTACATTACAGATAGTTTGAATAAATGAACTAGTGTTCGCTACCACAGTTCTGAAACTTTGTTACGCTTCTTTGTATTCCGGCCTAACACAAACTGATCATCGTGGTATGATGCTCTACATCATCAATTTCCGTCGGTTCAGTCAATACCTCAGTAAATGTTGTTTATTACCGAATTACATATTAGTGGCTTTAATATAAATAAATTTAGATGAATTACAGTAACCTAACTATCCATTAATTTAAATACCCTGTATACACTTTAAAATTTTGAACAAGATATATATTAGCAAAATGAAATGAAAATTTTATTCGAAGAATTAACATGTAGTTCCTTATTGACTGTTAGGTGGTTATAGATCAGCCGGATGAGATAGTGACCAAGAATATTTTAAAAAATGAAGATAATGAGAACTATGAAGGAAACCATTTAGTTCAAAGAAAATCTGAGCTGAAATCGCATTGGATCATTTTAGCATGAGAAATGATTTTAAATTGAAATTGAAAAGGGTAAGAATGAACATTTCCGATGAATAATGTAAACTCATACAGTTTCGTTAGATTCACTTCAGAGGACCGAGATCTACTATATTTCAAAATCAACTTAATGAAGACGTTTAAGAGTACTTTCAAAGCAAATTTAGTTGGAGATTTTTGTTGACAAACATAAGCATCAATTCACAAAGATGTAAATAAGGCTACCTAACAGAAATTTATTTCAAGTGTCATCTATTATGAACCTACCTAAAGAAGTGTCTAATCAAGAGAATGGAGTACTCTGAATGGTGTTATATTCAGACATCTCTTCAACACCAAACATTCAGTTGATAATTTGTAATTTATCAAGGTGATCAGTATACAGTCTGGCTTTAGTCTTCTGAAACTTACCATAGATATTTGCATCGAGTGTCAGATACCTGGTTTTCGTGTTCCAAGTAATCAGTCCTAAGCCTTTCATAACCCTAATAACAAAAAACTTCATTTCATGTTAAAGCATTTATTCCTAATCTTTTCAACTATTTTATTTCATTCCACCGTCGAATTCGTTTATCGCGACTTCCATAATTTCCTTCTGCATTACACATTTATTCGGTTTCTACACCTACTCATGTTTATTCATTATGTAACCACTAATTTCTTGTCCCTTCAACTTTCGTTACTAACGGTCTTCAAGAATATTTATTTGTAGTGTTTGTGTTATATCTAGTCCTTGACTCAGTTATTATCGCCTTCAGATCCAGTCCTCGGGCACCTTGAACCCTCTTAGTCTCAAACCAGAAGATAGGAAGGAATAAAATCTGTATTTTTGTAAGTGGTAAATATGGTACAAAACATCAGAGAATGTCTATAAATTCCGGTAAACGTGAAATAGTCATTAAATTTGTTCGGTCCGCATGCAGTGGTTTTCAGTTTCTTTCCAATCGGAAACCTACCTCGTCAAGATTTTGGGAGATTGTTCCGAATGGTGATAAGATAACATATCTCCACCTTCGTCAGTATTTCTGGGAACTTTTCCGACTCTTCTGAATGCCTTCCTGACAATCTCATTATATTAGTTAACTTTATTTATGCTACTTTAAGTATTTATGAAGCGCGAAATTGAGTGAATTATTTAATCTGTCACTAAGATGATTATACTTTTATGTAAAAAAATTTATATTAAATGTAACCGTTGAATCTTAACATCTTTTGAAAGTTTATAAAATGAGTGATATACATATTTGTAGAATTCCATTGAGTAGAAATTAATATTACTGACGTTTCGCAGCTTAGTGCAAGTTGCTTCTTCAGAGGAATGAATAACCCAATTGAATTAATACAAGATTAAATAATGCACAATTGAACAAATCACAATCAAAATAAGTTCGCACAATCGAAATGCAAGTTTGATCGTGTCATGTCAAGTCATTTGGAATCAAGGTGGTTTGAAGTGAGACATGAATGCATATGTTAGTGTGATTTGAAAGGAGATTATATGAATATGTGAAAATAAAATTGTATGTATGTTCGTATGAGTAAAATTTGATGTACTTTAATTGTAGTCGGTTGGATAAAAAGTCCATGTTGGGTAAATAAAAAGGCCTTCACTTTTGTTTACTGCAGTTGGATTTAACAAAATGTGAAGTGCTTCAGCTATTCATGTTTCGGAATAACTGGAAAATCCTTTTTGAATAATTTGGATATTTTTAATATTGATTTTATAGTTGTGGTAGATAGCATGTACTGGTATTGCTGATTTAATTTGTAATTTTAGAAGCTCAACAGGATTATAAGAAGGTCGTTTAGTGCAGCTTTCATGTTCTTTGGTACGAATTTTGAATTCTCGAGAAAACTCTCCAATATAGAAAGCATCACAATCAACACAATCTAACCTGTAGACACGATTCTGTGTACAGATGAAGGGGATCTTGTCCTTTATTTTAACTAATGCACCTCAAATAATGTTGGTAGTCTTGCAAAATGTTTGGATCCCATGTTGTTTAAAAATTCATTGTAATTCAACTGTTGTGTCATGGCAGTAAGGTAGTACGGCTCTACCAATCCATGTTATTTTAATTGATTTACTATTAGTCAGTAATAAACCGTTTCTTTTTTGCAAATTTTTTAATAATATTCACTGGAAAATTACTAAGTTGTAAGATGCTGATTATATTTTTGTATTCGGATTTCATTAACATATCCATACATGAATCACTTCAAACCACCTTGATTCCAAATAACTTGACATGACACGGTCAAATTAACATTTTGATTGTACGAACTTATTTTGACTCTGATTTGTTTCATTGTGCATTATTTAATTAAAATCTCTGACGTTTTGAGGTTTCACGAATATATATCACTTATTTTATAAACAACCTATCCAATGTTCAGTTTCATGAATGAAACAACTATTATTTTTTCTTACTGACTGATCGTTGAAATGTACCGTAGATTGATTGAAGTGGAAATTGTATTATTGGACACTAGCTTACTGTTAATAATCTTTAGGTGTGATCTGAATGTTTAAGACTTTATTTCCTTGAAGGATCGAATGTATGCACTACTGAGAAGCAGTATAGTAGAATGGAAAAAACTGTCCAATATTTTTCGCTTTACAATAGTATCCAACCGAGAGCAATCTGTGACGAATACAAACAACTAAGTCTTGTTTTGCAATTAATTTTTAACAAGGTAGGGATTAATATTAGGCTAGCTTAGGTTACAATTACCGTAAACTGACATCTTATCGTTTAATAATTATTTTTGATGAAAAATATAATGTAATGATTCGCTATAAATATGGGACATTCGTTTCACAGACTGAATGGATGTTTACAAACAGTCAACGTATACTAATCATTGCTTAGCCTTTAGGAGAAAACTAGTGGTTCGTAAACCAATGCAAGATTTACATTCATGAAATCCTTGATTATTGATTATTATTAATTCGATGAAGCTCTAAAGACAACCGTGTTCAGTAGATGAAGACATTGGGTGACATATCATACAATCTGTTTCAACTACGCTGATTCAATCACTTCTTATTTTTGACATATGAATAGAATATATTTGTTAATAATCTCAGCGGATGAAATTAATGAAAAATTCCAATGTTTCGCTCAGCAAACTGGTCCGAGCTTCTTCAGGGAAATAACCAAAATCAAAAATTATCGAATATAAATGTAAATAAGAGGTCAAATTGATTACGGATATCCAATTGCAATAGCACTACATTCAATAGAATCAGGGCACAGTATCGATTTTGATGGAATTAAAATCCTTCAAAAAGGTTTTAACTCCTACAAAGAAAGACTAACATCTGAAGCCCTACACATATGGGCTAATCCGAATAATATAAACCGACGAGATGGAGTACAGTTAGCTGCACCATGGCAACTAATGGTTAAAAAATGAATTAACAACTTCTACTACTCCAATTTCCAATGCATTCCATTTATTTGTTTATTGATTGATGAATTCTGTTTAGAATTCTCTATTCCGATTCACATTCAACGTGTAGCCATTTACCAATATTCTCCCTTCCTTTGACCTATAATCATCATTACATTGATTTCCTCTAACTATGATTTGATAACAAACCTATCTTCAGATTGTCTATCCCTTTCCGTGCACGTAACTCAGAACAGTACAGGTACACACATGATTGTAACATGAACTGCACACAAAAATGCACACCTTCCTTCATCCATACAATTCCAATATTAGTTCACTTTTAATGATTCATATGACAATTTCATACCCTGTATGCAATTGGATATCCGTAATCAATTTGACCTCTTATTTACATTTATATTCGATAATTTTTGATTTTGGTTATTTCCCTGAAGAAGCTCGGACCAGTTTGCTGAGCGAAACATTGGAATTTTTCATTAATTTCATCCGCTGAGATTATTAACAAATATATTCCATTCATATGTCTTACATACACTCGGCGCTCAAGTTTTGTAAATATTTTCGTTCATTTTTGGACGAAGATACCTATAAAACTTCTTATTTTTCTTTAAACTTTAATAAATTACAATTAGTTTCCAATTATATAGACATATTTCATTGGTGTATATACAGTGTTATGCATCCAATTTTCCCTGTTACTGTCATCATTGTGAAAAATGGTTTCAGTTACTTATGTTATTTTGCAATATTATTACATTTAAAAACAATTTGACTGTAATAAATTATGATAATGCAATAAGAAGACGAAGTTTATCAGAGTTATGTTATATAATTGCGCAATACATTTCGAACAATCCTGTACTTTTATTTTTCCTTCCGAGTTCATTTGGTTTTGGAGACATTTAGGTATGTGTTTAGATACCCTTACATGCAGATCACGATTACCCCTCCCTATGTATGTGTTCTTTTTATAGTCCTTGTTTACTTAGCTTATAATCTTAATTATCTACTGACCTTTATTTTTCATATATAAATGCCTTAACAAGTGTATGTGTGATCAGATTGTTCACAATTTATTGCGCAATTATATTACATAACTCTGATAAACTTCGTCTTCGTATTGCATTATGAAAATTATTATATTTACTTTACTCAATGGATAACCTTAACAATATATACGGATTTAATTAAATATCTTTGTCGGATTGTGTATAACCTTGTAGTCTAAAAATGTTTCAATCTAATTAGAACATATTGCTGCTAAATCCTAAGAAGAAGACTGCTATAATTAAGTGTTTAAAGGAAAATTTTCTTAATAGTTTATAATAAGTGCCTATCCTTCAGTAAACACCTAAATTATATAAAATCGAAATTAATTTATCTACTTGTAACCAATTTATACTAATATATAGTGTACATAATGATGAATCAATTAGACTGATTGTCACAATTCAGCTTGATCCATAGAACTCGACAAACAGTAAAAAACTAGACAGACGTCATATTAATTAGTATGCTATGACCGATCAATCTTAATCCTACACTTGTAGCTAAATTAGCTCATTACAAGAAGTTGCAAATACTGAAACCAATTGATTTGGATTCTATTTCAGTAGGATGCATAAATTTCATCAAGATTTAAGTACATCCTTCTAATTCCAGTCAACTAGTACTTTCGTAGAATGATTTTATACATCTGTTTCCAAACACTGACTCGGTTTAACTCTTTAATCATGAAATCCGCTGTTGTTTACTTTCGTTTTATGGAATCATTATCATCAAGCACTACCATAATACTGATCAGTCATTATGTACGATTTTTCTTTTTATGTGAAGTTTACGTACATTAATCAAATAATATTGAAAAGCTCACTAAACTTGAATGTAAATTAAATTTTCTTGGGATTAAAAACTAGCTTTGTTAAGGAATATTTCCCAACTAAAGAACGTTAAACGTATTCTAACCTTTATGAAAGTTCTGTTGCAAATATTCATCGAAAATTACATAATAATCAATTTAAAATCAAGTTTCTGTTAATCGTAAATGTTATATACTACTAATAATGAATAGAATATTCATTGTATAACTAATAAAATGAACAAATCATTAAAAGTAGAATACCAAGAAGATAAAAAAGAAATACAAAGAATCAGGAGCAAACTTCATGTATATAAAATTTTAATGACAATCTAAACATATTGATGAAAAAAAGAATTCAATTGGAAATTAAATTAAACATAGGAACACCAACCTCACTTCTCACTCTACCCTACCTCCCTTAAGTATTGTACATTGAAATCAATATATGAAACCATTGATATGAATAAAATGATGACTTTGCTTCTGTTTTGTAAAGAATATCAATTTATGAATGCTTGAAAAACAATGAAACCTTCAATACCTTATTTACTTTTTCTCATTCAATATTGGTTCATAATAATAATTACGTTCAAATTATCTACAAGATTAGATGAATTAATCGAAAAGATTGCTAGATGGTGATTTTGTTGATTGCCGTGAAACTGCATGAATAATCCTTCATATCGTCTTAGTATTAAACTATTCATTTTTTAATATTGTAAATACCTTTTAACAAAGGTCTGTTGGGTGAAAAACCTGGACCTTCACATCTCTTTCTAATACATTATTTTCTGTTGTGTCTTTTGACAATTAAGCTACATGAATTTAGTACTTTCAAACATTCTTGAATAACTTTTAGCAATAACAAATTTCTAATAAGTTGTTTGTATTTGTCACAGATTGATGATGGCTGGGTACTACTGAAAACCAGGGAACACTGGATAGTTGTTGCATCCTAGTATAGGTCACTTCAATAGTGTGCACCGTCAATTCCACCTGAGGGAATCGAACCCATAGACTTCGAGTTTCATGGATAACGCTTGACTATCTACACCACTGGGCCGGTATATTATGGTAGGGTTTCCATTTCCATCTATATGTAACATAGTGCGATTATCAGTCAATACCATTAATGATAAGTGTGAAACTACTGACAGGCCTTAATTCTACCAGTCATTTTGAAGTTAGTTAACAGTCAACTAAATACTAAAGTTAAATTGAAGAAGTTTTCTAGCGACATGTTTTATGTTTAGTTGTTCATATTCGTCACAGATTGATATCGCTTGAGCATCATATTGTAAACGAGGAATCACTAGACAACTATACAATACTATTGGGGGGTTGTGGAGATAGTTAACTATCAATCCTAATATCACAAATTGATCTGAATCAGACAACCAGTGATCACCTGGAAGCATTGAACAGCTGTTTCGTCCTAGTATAGGACTCTTCAGCAGTGCGCATCTACGACCCATCGGGATCGAACTCGGGACCCTCTAACTCCATGGCGAACACTTTACCATTGGACCACTAAGCCGGATCCTAACGGCTGAAATTTCAAATTCAGTGCTTCCAGGTGATCAATAGTTGTCTAATTCAAATCATTTCCTAATATCAGGATATACAATACTAGTTTTATAAATATTTCAATATGTTTAATTCGTCAAATTATAAATGAATTAATTTTTCTGAATATATATTTTGTAATCATTGAAAATAATATTTTCCACAGTCTGAATACACATGAACATTTCTCTAAGAAAAAAGTAAAAAGGGAACTTAAATGATGAATAAAGATTGGATAATGCATAATATGATATACATAATGATGTTTTTCTTTGTTAAATGCGTAGGAGTTCATTCTACAATCATATTTGAGTAGGTTAGTTAATCTACCATTAGTATGTGTAAAACTATAGACTATAGAATTCAAATATACTCAATCACTTAACTACCCACTCACTTTATTCACAAACACATACACATACATATGTATATATATACATTCATAAAGAAAACATGTTTCACTGATTTCATTAAATCATGTTTACTAATATTCTAATGAAAATTATTTTTTTGGTTATATCTATACATATATACATATATTTATCATTGTTATCTGATTCATTGCTATACGAAATTCATTGAAATCTCTCTTATTTATTGAATGTTTATCAATTCTTTAACCAATTGTCATTATTATTATTATTACTATTATTGTTATTCTACTCAAATAATTTATGTTAGTAGTAGTTTTACATATTTTAAAATTAAACAATTATTTATTCATTTAAAGAAACTTATTTATTTTATTGAATTAAATCAAATTATTGAACAATTGAACAATTCAATATTCAATTTATTATGGATAAAATATATTACTTTAATAAATAATTTAAATTGCTTTATAAACTATATACAATTAATGAATAAAAATTTATCATTTCAATTAAATAATATAACTTCTACTTTATATAATAAAATGATAACTTCTAATGATAAGAATTCAAATATTGAAACTGTTGAAATTATACAAAATTCATTTATTCATAATTTTACTCATAATTATATCAAAATAACAAAAACAAATAAACATTATCAATTATTATTATTACATAAAATTATCTATTTACTAATAATAATGTTATTATGTAATCAATCAATATTTTGCATTAATCAACATCTTTGTGTTAATGCTATGCATTTACCTGATACTTATCTAACATCATTATCTGAGACATCAACAGAATCTATGACTGATGTAGAAAATGATCAACGTAGATTACCTCAATATTGGATTGAATCACCTGTTGTAAAATTATTTAAAACTCCAAAAGTTACACAACAAGATAATTTAGATAATACAATAAAATCAGAGAATAAAATTATGCAAAGAATATCATTGATATTTCAAGATAAAAAAGCTATACAAGATTTATTACGTGAAATGAATGCCTATTATTTAACTTATGGAAGACCAAGGTTAGTTCTAGTTACAATTAAACTAATGTCTAGTAATAAAATTTATTATAAAACAATATTCTCTGATATGATATCATAAATTGATCTGAATTAGACAACCGTTGAGAACGCTCTTCTATTAGACTATTGAATTAGTTTTCAACGGTTGACATTTCAAATTCAGTCAATTTGTGATATTCTCTAAGGTATATTTTTTCATGTATTTATTATTGTATTTACTGTTTGTTTAAATTCAAAAATGTTATCCATAATATCAATTCAATGTAATTGTTGATAATGTACTATTCAACGAGTATTCTTTTCAAGTGTAATCTTTTATGTTGAATTGAATGAATAAAAACCTACAATAAGAATAACATGATTGCTAACATTAACTAGGTGATATTATCATTAGTTCGTAGACGAAATCAGGTATCGTATCACTACAAGTATTTCGTTCTTTCCTGATCACGTGACACACTGAAGTAGGATATAATAACTGATCTCCCTTATTATACATTAGATAGAAATTAATTCAATTCAAACAAATAATAAATAGTACAGGTGACAGTTTGATTATAGGACATATCATAATAGAGTCATTTTATGATTATATTTACTATCTACTTGTTAAATTATTGAATAGTAATTCTATGAAAAGTGAATAATGAAAATATAAAATGTTAGGTTTTTTTTCATAATTTATATCATGTTTTCAGTTGTTTAGTATATGAATAATACAAATGTAATGAATGCCACACTCCCGACAAGTCTGAACTCCACCAGTCACGACTTCTAACTAGAGTTTCAGGAACATCCTGGCATTAATCACTTGTGACTGATAGATTTTGGACTTGTCGGGAGTAAGACAGTTATCATTAATGACAATGGATGATCGTCGCACTATATATCACGAACTGATGGAAGTGGGAATCCTATTATTGAATGCCAACCCAGTGGTGCAGACTGTTAAGCGTTCACCGTCAACGTGAAGCCCCTAGCTCGGAGTCTGGAGTGCACAATGCTGACCAGTTCCACACTAGAGCGAAACACCTTTCCAATACTTCCTGGTTTTCAATGGTACCCTGCCAACATCAATTTGTGGCATATTTAATCAATTAAAATACCAATTTCCACTAAAATAACCATCGCAATTAAATAATTGTAATAGTGAATTTATTTCTTAAAAAGTGACTATCAATAAGAAGCTTAGTGTTATTAAGCGTAAAGAAAATAAGCCAATTTCATTAGGACTGTGTCTATCGTTCCATGAATATACTTTTAAAGGAGATCAAATTGATGAATTAAAGGTTTTCATCAATTCGATTGATAATTTCAATACATTAATGATTCAATTAACAATCTAAATGAATTATATCATTTGATAATCTACATTATAAACATTAATACAAATATGATTTTAAACAAAAAGTATAGAATAATGGGAAACTATTGAAAATAAGCTTATTAGTTAGTTACATTAAGAAACCCAAGTTAGTTGAATAGTTAAATTAAACCGTTTATGACATTGAAATATGCTATGATCTATTGTAATATCTTTATGTTTTATAAGAATAGTCATTTAAAACAGTTTATTGATATTCATTACATAATACGTGGTCATATGTTTTCTTCTTCACATTCATCTACAGTTATTGTATACATTGTCTAAGATTTACTGCTTCACTTTGTCAAGTTATCGTGATATGTACATCGTTTACCTACTAGTATGTGAAGTTTAGTCATTACATCATTCAGTATAAATAACATTTAGTAGTCGAAAATGAAATAATATTTTTAACATTGAATAACAATTTGATTAACTAAAATAAAGAAAGATTAAGTTAACCTATTGAGATATAATCCAATCATTCCATCTACTTATAATCTTATAGCTAAATGGTTACTATGGTATTAAATGATGTAAATAATTGAAAAACAGTATTATGAGTAACATATAGAAGTTGTATGACCTTTGGTTTCATGTTCATTACATCAAATTATAATTAGTATTTAATTTAAGTAGTAAATTGATTGTGTATAAATTTGACATTCATAATTAATTTTAAATTAAATGTGTAACGTATTTTAAGGTAAAATTTAGAATAAACTAAGATTCATTTAAAGGAAGTGATACTTTCTTATTATATAACTATAAAAATATTAAGTAACTATTAAGGTCATGCAAAAAATTTCTCTCCACTTATCAATTTGATACGAATAGGCCTGAATTCAACAACTATTGATCATGAAAACAGCTGTTTCGCTATGAGATTGAACTGCACAGTAGTGTGTATCCATAACTTCAGTAAGAATTGAACCCAGTAGATTTTGGTTCCACAGAGAACATATTACCATTAAACGACTAAGCCAGCTCCCAACGATTGTTATTTCTAAGTGAGTTAACTTGTGATATATTTGAGTGGCCTCATCCACTGTCATCGGTGAGTAAGTGCCTCACACACGAAATAATTGAAATATACTAGTAATCAAATTAACATTCAACAATCTCCATAACACAGAATTACAATTTGATTTGAATAATGTCAAAATAAAATTTACAATGTCGACAGTATGTTTACATGCGAATAAAGTTTTGTAAAATTGAAACAGGATGAGGTGGGGGGGGGGAATAAGATCTCATGGAAAGATATCAGTGAATTATAGGTATGTTTGACTAAATTCCTTTCTGATTTTAAAATTTACTTGAATTACACATTTTAACTGATGTCGTTTGTATTGACGGCTACAAAATGACGTAAGTTAGACAATTAATCAAAGTTAGAAATCATGAGATTCTTTAACAGTACACATCCATGACCCTATCAATGCATTATCAGATGCTTTTTTTAGTAGTTATCATTTTCCCAGAACACTTTTATTCAATGTTACTAACATATTTCATTTAATAAGTATGACGAAATTATCTGAAAACTATTATTCATCGTTATCTATTTGAATGCAATCAATCAACATGTTAACTAGATAGCTGTCAGGTACAAAGTCACAAATTTCAATTCTGTTCGACTTAACTTATCTTTAGATCAACTGTATAGTTGACAAGTAGGTACAAAAACCATCATTTAAGTTAATAACAATGATAACTATCATTATTGAATGTATTAATTAATAGAAAGATAGAAAGTCTAATTTGATTTGTGTATAGATAATTAAAAAAGAAAAAAGGAAAAAAGAAATGAATCTACATGACATCATTCTTTCTTTCTTTTTATTAAACTACTGATTAAAAGAGAAAAAAAACTAAAGAAATAAAATGAACTTTTCTATTCTCAGTAAACTTTATTATTTAATTAATGATGTTATTACTTTTAATTATTTCATCCTTCATTATATTCTCATCTTTCTATGGTGAATGCTGATTCTCTTCAAAATGTATACACATGCATTATTGTTAATTAGGCATAATAAATTATTCATTGTTCTGTATTTTGTTTTATTCATCAAGATCTTCCATTCTAATGCCAACTTTCATCTTAGCATTTCTTAATCAAGTATATATTTCTTATTATATTGCTTGTTTATTTGTTTATACTGATTAGATATGAATGTTGGTTGGGTTGCATTAAGAATGACGGATAACTGAATAGATGTTTTGTTCTCATATCGAACTATTCGGTGTTGCATACTCTTGATTCTAAAATGGACTCGAGCCTAGAACTTTTGGGTTTTATATCTAATGCTTAACTAACAGTATTAATAAGCTAACTGGTGTCAAATGATATAATTCCTATTTCTATCAATTTGTAGTACAGCACAGTGATATGTTGCAATTTTCAACTATTTACCATTGAGTACTGACTGTTGTATTCTGTAAATATTATGCTATTTTACCTAATAAGAATCATTGAAAGAAACACTATCAAAAAGTAGTTTGAATGTAATTCATTTAAACAGTTCTCTAAGTTATTTTTCAATTCAACAGAATCAAAACATCATCTACAATTAAATTCGAAACAACCGTACTTCGAATGAAGTAAGACACTTAGAATATGTACAAGTTTTCTGCTTAAATAACAAGTAAGAAGTTCTTATGAATGTAAGAAGTAATCGAGAAAACAATGTATCAATTGAAATATGTTAATTTTATGACGTAACTTTATAATGTACTATATACAAATGTACTAATTATCTGTGTTGCATGCTGTTTAATGCATCAGTTTGATTTCATTGTTGTCTGAAAGCCTAAAATATCTATTTAACTTTGTGTGAACTAACCCTGACTCCAGCCCTCGTTACTTTTTCGGTATGCTAGACTAGTTATGTTTTACCTCTGTGAATGAATGCATTATATATTATGTACAAAGTTCAAGGTTCGACAGTCGATAGACCTATGAATTCGCACTGGTTAATTCCATACTAAGAGATGAATTTTGAATAGCCAATAATATATGCTGTAAATCTTCAAATTAAAAAAGATTACAGTATTAATCATTAAATTATAGGCACTATCTTCATAAAATAGCTTCTGAAAGAACGATGCTAGTGAAGCTATACAGAGGGTTAATTTTCTTGTTAATTTATAAATTTCTATCAAATAATGTGTTGACACCTTATGCATAACAGAATCCTTGAATCTTGTTTTAATTGAAAATGAAGCTAACGTTTTTTGAAGACATAGTCATAATGTCATCATGGTAGCTTAGGTGCTCCATATTCCCTACTGTCAGTTATCAGTCATCAATACAAACAGCCCTAATTTAGTAACATGTCTACTTTGAACAAAGTCATTTTTATACACCTTCTTTAGTGTACGTAAATTCAACGTATTCTTTCACTCTTATTTAGTAGCCTTAATAACTTTTGAGCTTAGTGAACTGCTTTGAAAGTCAACAAAATAAAGAAAGATATGGGGTTGTTTTTGTGAAGACTTTAATTTTGTCATTGATATTCGTCAAAGATTGATCTTGTTTGGGAGTGGAACAATTATCACTAACGATAATTGACAATTGTTCAGAAATGTCACAAATTAATCGAAGATTCTACAATTGGACGCTAACTTAGTGGTACTGATGTTTAAATGATCGTCGAAAGAGCTGATTGCTTTAGGTTCAGTAACCTTATGAATTTGATAAATTCCATAATTCATGTTATATTTTTAGTGATTTTTTAGAGGAAACTAACAAACGAGACTCGCACTATGACTATGAATAGACTGACCTAAGAAAACGGGGATTGGTTAGCACTAAGTATGAGATGTCAGAGCTTACCGCATAGGTATGGGTAGAGAACAAGCACTAACAAACACAAGCTAAGACTGAGTCATCTAATTAATAGAAAACAAGGGTATTTATATATTATTTACTGGACCAAACAATAATAGAAAATACAAAATACACTAAGGATTGGACAAGGGTAGGGGGCGGTAATGAAAAAAATTCAGAATAAGCAGGCCATAATTAGACTACAATAACTAAGGAAGAAAAACAGATATGACAACAGTTAAGGAGTTTATCATAATCTTACAATACAAATAACATAGTTACTAAAGGTTCAACAAATGCTCTGTAGCAATATGAGTTTGGATATCACAAAGAATAGACTTTACAAATTATTATTTCAACTTCTTGCCCCCGTTATACCAACAATACAATGCAACAAAAAATATTCTACAGCTTCATCGTTATTCACAACGACTTTATCAGTGAATGATGTTTAAAGTTACGCAACTAAAGTGACCAGCTCAATGATTACAATTTAATTCAAACTATCCGTTTAAGCTACACATTTTATTTTATTGCCTTGAAGTAAAACATCATTTATCTTCTAAAACTAAGTTGCTTTTACTTAATTTGTTTCGCATACATGCAAATAAGTTATGCTATTCAACCGTTAATCAAAATTTAATATAAATAGAACAGGAGAACACGTTCATTTTATTTCATACAGGAACATGTTTTCCACTTTATTTACTAAGTTTATTCATAACCAATCACTACGTATATTTATTCAAAACAATGATGTTATGATTAAAAAAATAGTCTTTTCGATAAATTCTACGATGATTATCGACAATTGTAAATTCAAACTAAATTTAGTGGATTGAATTCGTCACTGATTGATGTTGTCAGGGTATTATTGAAAACCAGGTAGCATTGAATAGATGTTTTGTTTTAGTATGGAACCATCTCAATTCAAAGTTAATGATCATAAAAGAGAAGTAGCTAAGTTTGCGACAAATACATGATTTAAATATAAATGATTCAATCAATCGATCAATGCCTGTTACCCCATGTAAAGCAAAGGACGCCAACCAGTATGCTCTAACCAACTCTGTCCTCAACTTTCCTTACCAGCTCTTCCAAATAGCTCTTCATTCTCTTCATGTTTGTTCCCAATTCCTGACACAGTGTGTTCTTTAGTCTTGCTCTTTTCCTTTGACCTTCAGGACTCCATGTTAATGCTTGACTTGTCACACAATTTGGTGATTTCCTGAGTGTGTGTGTTCTATCCACCTCCAGAGTATTTTCCTAATTTCTTCCTCGGCTGGAATTGGTTGATTTATTCTCTGTCATATGAGGTTGTTGTTGATGGTATCAGGCCAACGGATCCGAAGTATCTTACGCAAACAGTTGTTTATAAATACTTGTATCTTCTGAAGAATACTTTTCATAGTTCTCCAAGTTTCAGATTTATATAGCAGAACTATCTTTACATCTGTATCGGAAATTCTAACTTTAATGTTGGCTGACAGTTGGTTTGAGTTGTCCTTCAGTTGTCCTTCAGTTGTAAAAAAGCTGCTCTTGTCTATCCAATCCGCGCCCTCACATCTTCAACAGACCCTCCTTGTTTATAAATGATGCTGCTGCCCAAGTATGTAAAGGATTCTACATCTTTCAGAATTTCTCTGTCAAGTGAAATCGAGTTTGTGTTTTCGTTGTTTTGTATCGGAGGATCTTGCCTTCCTCTTTGTGTATGTTAAGGCCTACTACTGTCGAGGCTGCTGTTACCTTGTCCGTCTTCATCCGCATTTGTTGCTGTGTATAGGATAGGAGAGCTAGATCATCTGCAAGGTCTAAATCATCTAGTTGCATCGATGTTGTCCACTGTATTCCAAGATTACCTTAAGATGTTGTGGTCATCATGATCCAGTCAACTACCAGCAGGAAGAGGAAGGGTGACAGTAAGCAGCCTTGTCTAACACCGGTCTTAAATATAAATGATTACTGTACATAAATTGTCTTATTAAATGCGATTGTTGAAATAACAATAACCATGTAACTTGTATAAGTTTATACTATAATTGAACTAATAAGATCAACTTATCAGAATAGAAATGTGTATAAGTGTAACCATGGAGAAGGTGGTAGTGACAGAGATTGTAGTTAAATTAAGTTTAGTTGATGAAACTTTTCACTGATTGATTTTACCAAGGTATCAGTGAAAACCAAGGAGCCCTGATGCATAGCTATCCGATGGTGAATTTAATCAACTAAATTTAACACCATTCTCTACAAATCATCTCAATTTAATCAATTTAAGTATTTCATCAAAGATCGAGTTGTACTTAAAACGATATGGAAGTAAGAATTTGTAAAATGGTACATGTTGGGGGGGGGGTTGATAAAATAATTGTCACACTTCTACAAGTCTACTAATAGTAATAAATAAAAGATGCATTTATAATCAAATTAAACGATTAGTTTAAAGATTACGTCATGTACGAAATGATAATAATTAAGTATGAAATAAACGAGTGGTGATATTCATGTACATTAGCCAAATTAAGTCATCGTATTATTAAGAGAAAAATTAACTTGGGTTGGCTACATCAAGTAAACGTATTTCTTTTGTATGTAGAGCTATAGCCTCTTAACTCGCATAAGCATAACTTCTACTGTTTGTAGGAGGCTGAGTTTAACTGGTTTTGGTAGATTATAGTCAATAATTGTTTTATATTTCTGCTTTATAACCCGTTTGAACTAAATAGATTATTATCAAATTGTCGATGTTTTTTGATAACATCCATGATTAGTTATACTGAAAGTTGTTAATGAACATGGTAGAGTAAATTTCTAGAGCATCTTCTAATGTAATTCGCTTAAAATGTGCAATTGAAATGACAGATACAAAAAGAAGCAATAAGCTCACGTAATTTATCCTCCAATTTTGATGTCATCATCAGGAGGACAGAAACATCATCTGTAGTTTTTCTGTGCTAAATATTTGTCGGCTGACTCTGCATAACCTCAACCTTACTATTTCTCTTAATGCATCACCTCTAAGTGGCAGTCGCAGGAAGGGTTATATATATATATATATATATATATATATATATATATAATTTAGTATTATCTAATCCATGTTATTTAATTATTCATAATAAATAATCAGAAACTGTTTCCTCTATATTCTTATTGAAGCAGGTCATGAAAACAAATCAAGTAGATAATAGAAACTTTCTATATTCAACAGTAAAAATAACAGGATATTATGTTATGTTTATGTCTTATCAACATCATATTATTCAAAACTTATCATCATGAAGTAATGAAATCCTCCTATTTTATTTACATTAAAAGGAATATTCATACATTCTTTCTTACATAATATAAATAAACAAAGTAATGAATATATGACATGATAAAAATATGGTTTGTAAACTTAATGTATAGGAGGAATATACTAGTTTTGTAATGGTTCTTATGTAGTTGACATTTCATTGAAGAAATCTAACCTATAGACAATTTCTAACTTTGATATTTTAAAATGATTCTATAAACAAAACATACGTCATTAAGGTTTATTGAATTGATACTGTCACACTTTACATTAACCAGTTAGATATTATCAGTGTACATTCAGAAATAACGTAAATCATACGCTTAAGATCTACATAAATTAATCCTCTAATCTCTTAATGCAGTTAAAGTTATTTTTGTTTATTGACAAAGTTATGCAGTACAACTGATATCATTACAATACACAAAGATATCAGCAGTCTTAACTTGATTACGATTGGCGATAACATAGATTTACTAAAGTAAAAGTATGACTGAAGTATGAATTTGACGTTACGTATTGGTTTCAGTTAGACAAACATTAAAAATCAGGAAGCACTAGATTGCTGTTTTAGTCTAGTAATGGACTCTTAACAATTATCATACAAGCTGGTATAAATGAAAATTATACCGATGGAAACTGGTTCGGTGATGGTTAGGCGTTTATCCTAAGACATAAACATTCTGAGTTTCGTCCCCTTGTAGGATAAAGGGTTTGCACCGCTGAGAAGTCCTGTACTAGAAGAAAACAACTGTCCAGTCATTCCTGGTTTCTAGTGGTACCGGAAACCTACTTAGGAACATATTGTGAAGAAGTAAAAGTAGGAATGGGATCGTAATGAAAAAGATCAAATTTAATTTATCAAGGATTAGATTACGTGGTAATTGGTACAGTTGGGAGAGAAATACATTTAAAAAAGACTTTGTTTTTGCGAGAAAGATCATCGTATTTTTGTGGGGATTTTATTCAGAAACTAATGCTGAATAGAAATTAGCTTTAACTCTGAGTTTTATATTATGAGCTCCCAAGCCACTAAATTGCATCATCTCTAGAACCTCATCTAAGAAGTTAGGATCGATAAGTAAAGTCCAGTCTTATGTAACTTCCCTTCACTCTACATCGGTATGACATAAACTGACTCACGGATTTTCGCAACTGATTGCGAAATTCGCAAATAATCCAGTAACCACTGAGATGACATTCATAAGACACGACTAGACCACTGAAGTAGGTATTTCAAGATGATGATACGAAGTAAGTTGGCATCATTGCTCTATAACATAAGTTGTTGAACCTCACCATTACAGACATGATATTCCAACTGGATGCCCATAATTATTAGGCGACAATGTTGATCAAATGCAGAAAGATACCAAACAACCTCAGCTCAGAAAGATAAAGCTTCACAAGCATGAATCTGGGCTACTGTCACTGAAGTATTATCATTCCGACCGTTTACAACCAGACTCTATTCATGATGGCACCAAAGTTGCCCTAAATTAACGTACGGCGATCTGGCATGCATTATCGATAGATTATTCTTATTAATCACACCACTACTAGTATCCACACAAATAGTCATATACACAAATTTTTCGACTCATCTTAATAGTTCATAACAAAGAGTAAGTGCACGTAAACACTCCTATCGATATATGATTAGTTTTCATTTCAATCGAATTCGTGGTGAATAATGATAAAACATCAAATAATTTCAAAATCTTTCTTAGAATTCATGTCTTTCAAACTATGAACAACCTGTTTTAAGTGATCTATTTCCAATAGCTGCACTAATCAACAGAAAAGTTCATGAACAAGCCTGAAAGTGTTTGTAATTAAACTTAAAATGAACTTTATATCTTACTATATTCATCTTATCATTCACTAAACCACAGCATTATTGAATCTATAAATAGTTTAACATTTTGCAGCATCATTCATATTCCTTCTAAAACACAAGTTTTTTTATAATTTCGCTGGCCCCGATTCTCATCTAATCTCTTATTCTTTTGCGTAGGAGTGAAATATACAATTATACTAATTACGTAATTATTATTTCATTAATTTAATTATATTAGTTGACAAGTGTATCATTCATATAGTTTGCTTAAGAAAAAAAACTCAACTAATCATTTTCATTCTAGTGTAATGAATTAAGTATTAATTAATAGATTGTATTCATTCGAAAATGTAATTCATTGAATGGATTTACGCAAATGTAGAATAGATTTTACTGAAAAAAACAAAACATTAAGATTAGTAATGCTATATCATTACTTGTAAGTAGTCTGTTTCTTAAAGGTTGACATTGAATTTAGGTGATTTTGTTAAGATAAGTAATTCGTTTAATTGATTTTATTTAGTTGGGTACTACTGAAAAGTTGAGACTTGTGGAGTTCAAACGTGTTAGGAGTAAGACACCAGTGACGATCGTCATCCTATATCACGGACTGATAGAAGTGAGAATTCTACCATTTGATGCCAGTCTAGTGGTCCAGAGAGTTAGGTGTTTGCAAACCTGGTGGCTCTGGGTTTGATTCCCTGACAGATTATAGAGTACATACTTCTAAGAGGTCCCATAAAAGAATGAAACAGCTGTTTAGTGTCCTGTGGTTTAAAATAATACCTAAACGACGTCAATCTGTAATGAATACAGTCAGCTAATTTTAAAATCTGTGTTGAAAATGAACATGAAAATGCGATAAAATAGTATTGGTTGTCTAAGTTATTAATTGTATCTACATCATTTCTATGTGATAGTGTGAAAATTGTCGACCAAACCCTAAGCCATAGTTATTATTTTAATATGCCTTATAACAAATCTGTTCACTTCGAACAATCACCGTGAAACCTGATGGTTATAAAGTTCATAACATTTAAAGTCATTGAGTGTACACTACAGATATTACAAATTATAACATTACAATAATCTAAAGTTCTTTGAATACATCAATATTTCTTTAATTCTCATCACTTTTCAATGCGAAATAGATCTACATAAAGTAGACCAACTAAATGAAATGATTCTATTGGACATTTGCATACATGCATTCATCATATTGACTGGAATTTTGGAATATAAATGCAATATTTCGACTAACGTGAAACTGAAGAAACTGCTACATGCCCATGGTAATCAACTAATTGAAAACAGAAAACAATATATACGATATTTTTATTTATATATTTATAAATACTTCGCGTCTCCAAGTCGAGTTTGAGTGCAAGCTTACTTCCCTTGATTGTCTTCATTTCTCTTACTTATTATAACTTATCTTTGCTCTCTATGACGTCGAAATTTACCTCGTATGCTGTTTATTGATTCCTTTTTTAACGTAACGTTCTGCTCTCTACTACTTATGAACAGCCTTATAAGTAGCATTCATCACAATAATATGAAATAACTGTAACAATCTTTATATTCATTGAAATTATTCCCATATTTGTTTAAAATATATTCATGTTCTTTCTTTTAATTGTATCCATCTAGACATATAACTGAGTATTTAGAATCTACATATCAAATCTATTCACATGATTGGTATGTTGTTCATTTTTACTTCTCAACATGTTTCATTTAATATTACCATGTTTGAGTTGATAAATTTCTTAGTAGATGCATTGATAAATTGAATAGGTAGTGATGTTACTGTAAGACGATGAATTCATTGCAAAGGTTGACAAATGTACACAAAATATTTAGATGAAAGAAAATAAACAAACAAACATACACTTATCGGAATGATAACAGAATAACTACATAAAGTGAAAGAAAATTGAATTGTTCCTCATTTAGAAATAAATCGGTTTATGCATTCGAATCATATTTATTACCCTGATTATTTCAATGAATTATTTTTAAATGACATTTATTATATAATGAAGTTGAATTGGGGAGTAATGAGTGAAATCAAGAATACTGATTTCATACTACATTTAATTTAGAATAAACTTGTATCTTCCCGTTGATTTGTAATGGACTGAAACTGGTCAGCCTCTGTTGCCATATATACATCCTGTGTGAACATCAACATTGTGATGCAGGTATATCCAGCCGATGAGTCTCAAATAGGACGAAATGCAAGTCCTGAATTCCACTTACCACTCACAATCCAACTTAAGCATTACATTTAATTTATTAGCTTAATAAGTTTCTACATTTCAGCAATCATGTTCATATTAAAAGTGGAATTAAGTCTTGTTAATTTCATTTGTTAGAGGGCTGTCATATTTATTGTTTACACATACACACACGCACACACAAAACGCTTACATTTTGGCTTATGGGTATTCCTTAATAAATTAAAGAAACCTATTGCATCATCGCATAAAGAAAACAAAGTAATCAGTGAAGAACATTTTCTTTTCGACAGTCTAATTTACATTGGCTATGTTACCGTATACATAAAAGAAATACACACTTAAAGGGGAATCATAACGGTTTCAAGTATCAACTAAGAGTTATGTAATTGTCGTAAAAGTAAGAAAACAAAAATAGGTTACATAATAGTCTAAATCACTGTTAACAAGTCCATTTGTAAGAAACAGTTATCACAAATGTCCACTTGTGAAATATAAAGACAAGAATGGTTGAATGATGAAGAAATAAGTAATTAATAATTGAGAAAAAAATCGTAAATTAATTATAAAGGAGAAGGTAAGATTAAGGTCAAGATAAAATAAGCGTTTAAGCATATTTCATCTGAATCCAGAGTACTGCTTTGAAATGGTGAATGGCTAAAGTCACTGGTGTACTTAGTTTTCTGATTTGCATTCCCTTCAAACCAAATTGTTTAACTTTATAAATAATCTAGAAGAATGATTCTGGTGCGACAATATGTTCAGAGGACAACAAATGTTAGAGAAAGCGCTGTTGTTCGATCTACATATTCTTTCAAACAACGGATATTCTCGTAGTAAATACAGTTTGCTTTCAAAATATGTCAATGTCAGTGTTTTATTTTTTATATTATATAATTAGCTAATACTTCATAAAATTATCGTTCTATACGATGATTTCTATTTCTTTCGATAGTACACTTACAACACTTTTCTTCATGAATATGAAACAGAAAACTCACATTGATAATTTGTTTGTTTACATAATGCAATGCTTTAATAACTATTAATACAGTGAAGAAGTGGTTTTTTTTACTAGAGGCAATGTAAACATGTTTACAACACACAGTAAATATTTTCAAGTTATATCATAATACAATCAGTCAAACAGTCAATGCCTGTTACCCCATGTAAAGCAAAGGACGCCAACCAGTATGCTCTAACCAACTCTGTCCTCAACTTTCCTTACTAGCTCTTCCCAAGATCTCTTCATTATCTTCATGTCTGTCTCGAATTCCCGACGCAGTGTGTTATTGAGTCTTCCTCTTTTCTTCTGACCTTCAGGACTTCATGTTAATGCTTGACTTGTCACACAATTTGGTGATTTTCTCAATGTGTGTTCTATCAACCAATGAAATTCTCATTACTTCAAATAATTGAGTTGAGATGATTTGTGTAGATTGGTATTATGCTTAGTTGATTGAATTCGTTACAGATTGATGTTGGCAGGGTACCATTTAAAGCCAGCTAGCATCGGACAGCTGTTTCGCTACAGCAAAGAGCTCCTCAGCAATGCACACCATAGATTGCACCCCAGGGTCTTCAGGTTGGCGAACGCCTAACCTTCTTCATCACTGGCCTGTCATCTAATGGTATAATTCCAAATTTCATCGCTTTGTGATATAACGTAACAAACATCTATTTTCATTGATGTTAAGAAGTCTGAACAATTGTTTATTTTTATTCGGATATTTTTCATTCATATTTATCTGAGGGTCTTATAGAGAACAAGCCTGATAAATTCGGACTTTATAACGGTAAATGCAAGAAATTATGCAATCAGAACTCCACTTGATGTGGAGTGAGAAAATGCTACTAAATTTACTAAAATTATCGACATTATAATTTAAAACCCAATTTTGTGTTTGAAAAAGTCAACAAGTAAGTATTATTCGATTAATTTACACGATTTTATGGTGAAATCGAAGCAATGCACTTCTGAAGAGTTCCATACTAAAATGAGACGACTATTCTATACTCACTGGTTTTCACTGATACCCAAATGTGATCAATCTGCGACGAATGTAAGCATCAAATTATATGATAAACAAGAATTGACAAGTGAAATGTAAAATGTTGCAACCTTTGTTTCAACTACATAAATATGAAATCACCACAATAAAGGATACAATGTAATGCTTTTTAAATGAACTTGAAATATACCCCCTTCCCCCAAGTAAAATATGACACACACTCTTAAACTGTTAATTAAACAAATAAAAGTCGTAGGTTTGTTCACTGCTGTAATTAATGATGATGAATAAGGAAACTTGTGAATTTTTATACATATTTTAAACTCTCTCTGTCAATCAGTCGATTGGGATGTAAACTCCTAGGAATAATATGGATTCATCCCTATTTCATTGGCTCTCATCAATCGCATTGCAACTTAGATTTTTATCATATTATATCATCATATTAAGTAAACATAAGCATTCGTGGTAATAAACAAAGAATTGACTTGGTATATAAGATGATTATTCCGTTTTAATATGAAGATCTTCAGAAGTGTGCACCGTTTATTCCACTAGAAAATCGAAGAATCACTTTAATATAATATATATGTAAGTGCTAATGTATATGTAAGGATATTTATGATGCCAACGCTGAAATGCTGGAAAGGTGGTGAGAGTGTAGTTACTTAGAGTATGATAATTTCTTAGATGATCTGTATACTGACCATAGAAGATTTGATAATAAGGTCTCGTAAGTTTCATAGTGAAAGTGAATGAAATGAATTAAGTGTATATTGTGTAACACAAGACAACTGATATATCTTGCCGTCTACGTTATACACAAAAACACTAACTGCAACTTTCTAACAGGTGAATTAATCTACGCGAATAAAACAGGAACCCTCAATTAGTGACCAATACCTCATCAACTGGATTACTCACCCTAAGCTAAATCATGAAAACACTCAGAAAATTTGATCTTATGGTTACAAAAAAGACCTTGTAACAATTCGCATAATCAGCACACTAAAAAATTATAACAATCAAACAGACATATCAAGGTCACTGCAGAAAGAATGAGTGGTGGCACTGTATGCAGCCAACTTTACAACTAATAAAAAAAGCAGAAAATAAGAATACTTACAGAAAAAGTAACTCGTTCCGCTTCGTCTTGGCAACAACAACTCATAGTATTGAGATGAATAATAATAATAATAATAACAATAATAATAATAATTATTATTATTATTATTATTATTATTATTTGATCAAATTTACTGTGATAATGATGAAATGACAACGTAGATTTCGATTGAGTTTTCCTGACTGTTACTGTTTCAGTTCATTGCAGTGAACTGGTATTTCTTGTTCTGCTGACTATTTTAAAAGATTAAAAAATCTTGATAACATAACGTCTATCAATTAGATGATGAGTTGTTGCATAGATCAAGACTATGGCAATTGTAATCTCAAACTTTTTAAAAATCTGTTTAGAGATAAAATTATTTACTTTTCTTTTTCCTTCTTATGATTATCCATTGGCATATACAAGTGAATTGATTTAAACACTCCTATGAACCCTTTTCTCAGAGGCTTCGACATGACACTTGGGTAGTTAATTAATCTTAAACTTTCGGTGAATTCATTCACTTAATCTTCACAGATCTTGGTAGCTACAAGAACTGTAACTTTTCCTTAATTACTTAACAGGTACACTTTATTCTTGTAAAGTGTAACATAACGAATCGATTGTTAGTTGGGAAATATGCTAATTATGCAATATGTCGTAACATATTATTAGGCTGATTAATACAAAATACTAATATTCTATACGAAGTGATTGTTATCAGTGGTATGTATACAGTGTAATAATTTTAAAGTGATAAATCATTTTACATATCCAAATAACAAAATTAATTCTTGTAATAATTATGTATTACTGATTTTGTACATTGGGTCACCTATCAAGTATATCAGCATTCAAATATCCAATGTACATAAACCACGGAGTTTTCAAGCACTATGAGTGACAGTTTCAGAGTTATACTAATAAGTAATTTAATACGACCAAAGCATTATATATAAAATATTGATATAAAGTAGATAGAAGTTATTAGTTTGAAGCCATCATCTTATATCTTGTGTTCGTTAACGTTTTTCTGTTATCCGCATGCGACATTGATGCTTACATGTTGGATTCGAACAAGTACTATTCACTGTTATAGCGTTATTAGTAGTGTATTATTAAAGTTTCATGTCTGCTTCATAGTCTGCAACTGTTATCATTGACTTATCAAATCAGCAACTCTGTGTAAGAATGAGATGTTTGCATCTGTCGATGACTGTGTAGTGACCAATTTTATGTTTATCAAGTCCTTTATAGTGTTGATTGAATTCTATCGACCAGCCCGAATAACTCAGTAATAACAGTCTCAAATTGTAAAACCGAGTGAACCATGATGACATATGGCTAATACCACGAAACCTAAGTACAGGGTTTCCAGTCAGTTACCTCCCGAACCACCTTTTACTAAACTTATTTACATTCGAGTGACATTTTTTGATTGCAATCACTGTTTTGCAAAAGAATTTACATATAGTTTCTGTAATTATATGAATTCAGTAATAGTTGAGGCGTTTCCTTTACTTTCATTGTTTTCAATGGTTGTCGAAATCAAGTCCGTCAGCATAGAAATTCATGGTTCACATTTGTATGTATCAGTTACATCTCAAAGTCATCATTGAATCATTCAGTTAAACAATGACAACTTAAAGAAAGTTAAATACAGAGTATTTTGTTTTTGAAAATTTATATTATGATAGAAACAAGACAAGATTTTTGTTCATGATAGACAACACTACTTAGTGAATTAATTAGCAGTAGTAAAATGTAATATTTATGACGTAATTATTTTTCATGTACATACAAAACATGAATCACTAATCTCTTACGTAAATTAATGTATATCATACACCATAAGTGAGTTAGGAGAAAAAATGTTCATCTACTGTACTTAATTTGAATATGAAATTAAAATGAAAAACTTTCCACTTTAAGGTTTCTATACAGTCAACTCTAAGAGATTATGAATGCAGACTGAATAAACACCATAGCATATATATAAACATACCACTTCTGTTCACATTTATACACATACACATTTTCACATGAACTGTATCTTATGTAATTTTTACATTACACAAGTGAATATTATGAATTGGTTGATTAACCTTACATATGACTTTGATAAGTTTGATTTTAATTTGATATCACGGATTAGTTTGCATTAAAGATCCAACAACCACTGGGAAGCACTGAACAGTTGTTTCGTTCTAGTATGCCACTCTTTAGAAGTGAGCGGCGAAGACCCTGCCAAGGATCGAACCCGGGACCCCCTAGCTCATCAGTGGGTGTCGACTTTCAGCAATCAACATTTCTAATTTAATCAATTTGCGAAACCTGTGAGTGACCTCATCCATTGCTTTTGGTGGGTAGCTGCCTCATACCTGGCATACATGAACTACACTGGTTACGTCTCCTCACTAGAACTCCAAAAATTACCTTGAGAAGTTAGGGATATCAACCGTTGGTAACCGGTTCAATGACCTAGTCGTATGACGCGCAGTGGAACCAGAAAGCTGTGAGTTCGATCCATGACAGAGTCGTGATTGTGCACCGCTGAAGAGTCCCGCATTTGAACAAAACAGCTGCTCAATGTTTCTTTGTAATTTTCATTGAGTCATTGCCGCAATATGCTGCAGTTTCACTGAAACATATAAATTTAGTTTCGACACATTTTGTGTCAGATTGTAAGCACTAGCTGATAGAAAACTGTTCAAATAAAATGAATTCATAATATCTTCATCAACCGTTTGTTTTTGTTGTTCTCAAATTGAAAAAAATCACTCAATTAGGGTGGTTTTGTTGAGAGAGGTATGAAGTTTATTTGTTCATATTCATCAAGGATTGATGTTGGTTTAGTACCGGTGTAAACCAGGGAGCACTGAACGGCTGTTTCATCCTAGTATGGGACCTCCTCCCATACAAACACTGTATATTCCTCCCACCCTACAGTGTGATGGGACTGAGTATCTTTTAGTTGGCGAATACCTATCTCCCTGAACCACTAAGCTGAGCTATCCCGAGCTCCATGGTTTTCAGTAGTAACCAACCAACATTAGTCGGTGACTAATACAAGCAACTAAACTTAACATCTCTCTCCACAAAATCACTTCAATTCAAAAAATTATGTTTGTTTTCTTTGGATTCTAGTATGTAGAAACTTTTAATTTCTGATAATCGTTAATGTATTATGAAATCAGTTATTTGGACTACAAACAATATACTACTGATAATATCTTTTTAAGTACTATGTACTAGTGACGTATCACATCACTGATAAGAATTAGTTAATTTAAATGGAGAAAGAAAAATGCTTATCTATAGATTGCTTGAAAATATTCACTAATTTAGGTATTCGATTCACTATTTATATATGTCTTATTTGTGCAGAAAGTTTACATGGTTAAGGTTATTTTCAATGTACTCAATGTTCATTAAATGTCATACTTAGTATTTTCAGTCAATTTCTGTTTATTTAATAAGTAAATGACCTATATTAAAGTGTATGAAGTACACTCGGTACATGACCAAGTAACGTTTGTCATATAACCAAGGGAACTTCTAACTATTAAACCGACACGTCTGACTAAGAGTAAATCAGAAGGCATGAAGGATGGAAGAGTAGTTAATTTTGATAGTGTTTGAATCGTTAACAGGAGAGCAACGTCTAGGTTGGCTAATTAGGAAAGGGGTTGCTTCCCACGCCGAGTTGTGTCGTGATCTGATGATGATGCTTGATTGAGTGTCTTCAACTAATCGTGTCTGCTAAAACAAACATGGTCAGCACCAATGACGAGAGTCTATGTAACTATTTATTTAGTGAATTATTTATCGGTACATGTACATTCTCGCCGACATTTTATTTCAAAGATCTTTAAGATTAGTATGATGGCTGGGATACTTTTAGGGACAGTTTAACTGGCATTCAGCTACTCTCCACCAACTGATTATCCCTAAACTACCCCAATAGAAAATTGTCAAATGTCTCTCAACTCTTAATGAGATTGAAAAGACTAAAAGTAATTTGATGTAAGATAAACATAAGGACCTTATAGGCAGAACCTAGATATCTCCATGGATAGCTGTTCAGTTTGTGGTGATAGGCTGACTGATATGTTAGCTAAAGCCTGAAACCTAGATGTGATCCCTACAGACTGGTCTCAATCGCTGGTCCTCTCGGCTTACAAGAAAGGACCAAAATCCTCTTTTGACGACCGTAGAGAAATCAGTTTAATCAAAATACTGTCTCAGATATTACTCTCTGTAGTTATCCCACGCTTATTTGGAACTAAAGAAAGTCATACTCGGTAAAACAAGACTAGGGGGAGGATGAATTGATTAGATATTTTTTTTACATCAGATTATATAACACAAACATAGCTACCATTGCCCGACGGAGGTAGTATCCCTTGAATTAAGAGCATATTTCTATTCCGTAGACTGAGAGGTTCCGTAGCAGTGTTAGCCATTAAAAGGTGTGCTACAGAAGTACATAAACCCTGCAATACCCCCCAACTCGAACACAACTGATTAAACTAGAGATTATGACAAACTGACATCAAAATTGTCAGTTTCGACTGGCTATTCCCAAGGTCTCTTCTAATCCTTTTTTTATTTAATTCTGTCATGGATGTTCTACTAGAAGTTACACTGCTGTCACCTAACTTTTCCGAAGCAGGCCATTCATCAAAAGGCTTACTCATCAAATAGGCAGAAATATGCCAACTTGATTCCATCGTCAACTTTAATACAACTAGTAACATAATGGTACATCAAGACAATCTATTTCAAATTCACATATACGAATAGTGACTCAATAATTAGAGTTATTGACATAAATATTGCATTAAAATAAACCTTTTCGTGTCAATAGTTTATTTATAGGTTTAATTTATATAAAAGCAGTTAGTTATTCATTTGTTAGCCTAAATTTTCTGTCAAATGACATGCATTCGTTAGAAACAAGAAAATTTCAGTTAATTATATTACTTTAACATTGAGACACAAACGCATTTTCTTTTGAACTGCAGTTAGATGAGTTAATTTTCATCACAATATGTTCCTTAAACGAATTTAATACAAGTTATATGGGACTATTAAAGAAGAACAACTAACTTTCCGAACCACAATGTCTCTGAAACTTCCTGTTGATTTGTGTAAGCTTGAGTTCCAGTGCGGATATCAACAGTGAGATGCAGGCACATCCAACTAACTAGTCTTAAATAGGACAAAATGCCTCTCCTTGATTCCGCTTGTCAGTCACAATCCATCTCAACTTTCAGAACTGTTTTTTTAAAGATTATTTTATTTATTTTGAGTGCACAGTGATCTGACATTTTATATTTACTACTGGTATGTTTCCTTTTCCCTGTTACCATATCATTTTCCTTTAAGCTTTCAGCCATTATCCTTG
This sequence comes from Schistosoma japonicum, assembly GCA_025215515.1. Taxonomy (NCBI): domain Eukaryota; kingdom Metazoa; phylum Platyhelminthes; class Trematoda; order Strigeidida; family Schistosomatidae; genus Schistosoma; species Schistosoma japonicum. The sequence continues at coordinate 13,885,268 of CM046069.1, forward strand.
ATTTGTAAGATGTTTATTTTTACTAATAATTCCATTATGTGGTCGAGTTTCTTTTGTATATAAACAGACGAGTGAACCATAATTTGTCTCTTTGCTGATCAGCTTCAATTATCTTATTTCTTCAATGTTGCTTTGAATTTAACAGTTCACAAGTCAAACGTACATACGTCATAACTGACTGTATTACAAGGCGTAACTATCTTGTTTTCATTTCATTGTTCAATACATTTCATTGGTAATAATAGAAATCAAGTAGTATAGAACTTGTAAATAAACTTTACTGGTAATAGAAATTTTCTTTTAAATTAGTCTACAATAGATCTAAGTGAATAAAGTTAACAACAACAACAACAACACATAATTGACATTTGTTAATTACGAAATATTTACAAAAATGAATCAAATAAAGAAAAGTCATTTAAAATACACAAAATAAAAACTAGACATAATTAATTTCATTTCTTATCAAATAACAAATTAACAAAGATTACGTAATAGGGAAGTTGGAAATTAGAATAGATTGAAATATACAAAATTTAGGAATGTATTTGAATCCTACTAATGTAAAAATCAACACTGGAATACAGAAACATTCAGCTGATGAGTATCAAGTGGGACGAAACGTGCATCTTGGGTTTTGCATATTAGCCACAATTCAACTTAAATGAGTATAAAATTTTGTTTTATATAGAATTATTAATTTCAGTTGGATAAAAGTTCACTAATGATTGATTTAATGGAGAGTAAATAACTTTAGAATATTATAAAGATGAAATGATACAAAATGAATTTTTGATAGTATAGCAGAAAATCTTGAATGATTAGTATTATTTAAGTTGGATTGTGACTTGCAAATGGAATTCAGAACGCGCTTTTTGTCTTATTTGGGACTTGTCGGCTGGATGTACCTCCATCCCAATATTGATGTTCACAGTGAGATTAGAACTCAGTCCGTTTCGTGTCGAACAACACCGCATTCACCACTAGTCTACTGAGTCCAGACAGTCATACTTGTGCAACAAATGCATTGGAATTAGGATGAATCTGTGTATTCCCATTGATTTATTATAGATTGAAGCTGGTCAGTCTATAGCAAATCAATGGAAATATATAAATTCATCCTAATACTTGAATGATTAGGTTAAGCAATGTCATGAATGTACACTTAGAAGAAGTACTAACCTAAAGACTAGTCTGTAAGTTTGCACTGTTTTCAGCTGTTTAGAAATTCCATTTTCAAATTAAACTAATCCCTGTATAACAATTCGATGACATGCCTATCTGTCACATGAATTTGAAAAGAGGAAAAATAAAGATTTTGTCAGATTAATATATACTCATTTTATTTTGTTGGGTTATCTTCAGATGACTGCAATCTATACTATTACAAAACTAAAATTACAAAGAACTTTAATGGTACCTTCAAAACATAAGCATCACTTCACGAAAATGTAAATAAGGCTACCTAACAGAAAAATTATTTCAAGTGTCATCTATTATGAACATACTCAATGAAGTATCTGATCAAGAAAACAGAGTACTCTAAATGGTGTTATATTCAGACATCTCTTCAACGCCAAACATTCAGTTGATACTTTGTAATTTATCAAGGTGATTAGTATACAGTCTGGCTTTAGTCTTCTGAAACTTACCATAGATATTTACATCGAGTGTCAGATACCTGGTTTTCGTGTTCCAAGTAATCAGTCCTAAGCCTTTCACTACACTAATAACATAAACTTCATTTCATGTTAAAGCATTTATTCCTAATCTTTTCAACTATTTTATTTCATTCCATCGTCAAATTCGTTTATTGCGACTTCCATAATTTCCTTCTGCATTACCCATTTATTCGGTTTTTACACCAACTCATGTTTATTCATTATGTAACCACTAATTTCTTGTCCTTTCAACTTTCGTTACTAACGGTCTTCAGGAATATTTATTTGTAGTGTTTGTGTTATATCTAGTCCTTGACTCAGTTATTACCGCCTTCAAATTCAGTCCTCGGAAGCCTTAAACCTTCTTGGTCTCCAACCAGAAGATAGGAAGGAAGAAAATCTGTATTCTTGTAAGTGGTAAATATGGTTCGAAACATCAGAGAATATCTATAAATTCCGGTAAACGTGAAATAGTCATTAAATTTGTTCGGTCTGCATGCAGTAGTTTTCAGTTTCTTTCCAATCGGAAACCTACCTCGTCAAGATTCTGGAAGGTTGTTCCAAATGATGAAGAGATAACATATCTCCGCCTTCGTCAGTGTTTTTGAAAACTTTCCCGATCCGTCTGAAGGCCTTTCTGACAGTCGCATTCTATTACTTAACTTTATTTATTTTCTTATTAGATAATGTTGATGTATGTCAACAATAAGATCCGTACAGGAATTCTTGTTTTGTAAATACCTTCAAATCATTAAATATTTTCAACTTTTAAATATTATGCATTGTAGGTATCTGAAGAAAACTGATTAAAATGAATTAAACTTAACTTTTCTCTACTAACATATTTGTTCATATTCTTTTCATCTAATAAAGTAGTCATTATTTACATAATCTATCACATAAATTTGGAATAATGTATGTCATTATGATAATTCTTAGCAATTAAATCCATTGATGAAATCAAGTTCCAATGAAGTCATTTAATCTTTATGTTCATAATACTTGAATACTAAGCATAGTATCACGCATTCTGTTAGCTTAGAACAATTATTTACCTAAAAAGAATAAATGAATTAAGTTATTTCTTACAAAGAAAAAAATAATAATATTTTGATAATTTCGTGACAGGATGAAATATTTTGTTTAAATTTTAAAACTACTTATTTAATAATGAATTAAGTAATAAAATAAAGCATTGATTCATGAATAGAGAAATATAAATACAATTTCTTTTACTATAAAATGTATTCATTATACAGTTTATCTAATTATTTCAAGTTTCTTACAAATTTATGTCCTTTTATATTTGTGATTGCAAAATACTGCTTGATTATTCATTTATTTTAGTTGATTGGATTTGTCACAGTTTGATGTTGGTATGATACCATTGAAAACCATAGAGTACTAAACAACACTCATCCTAGTATGGAACTTCTGAGAAGTACGTAATCTCGGTTTCGCCCCAGGAGCTTCATGTCTGCAAACGCCAATCCCACTAAACAACCGGACCGGGGTTCAATTCTGGAACTCCCATCTCCATCACTACTACGTACAAACTACTGAGGAGTGGAACATTTATCACCGATGACAATCGATGGTCGTCACTTTATATCTCAAAATAATGGAAGTCAGAGTTCTACAAGTGGATGCCGGGTCGGTGATGTAGAGGGTTTGGCGTTGGTCAACCGGAAACCTACGGGGCAGGATCTAGGGTATAAACTGATGAGGAGTCCCATGATAAGACGAATCAGCTGTCTAATGTTTCCTGGTTTTTAATGGCACCCTATCAACACCAGTCTGTACTAGATCCAATTAACTAAACATAACGCCAATCTCCCAAAACCACTTTTATTATTTTATTTAGTTAATAAGGGTGAAAAACAAGGTGAATGCCAATTCAATGATCAAGATCTGTTTAATTGATGAATACTTAGTAACATGAAAAAATATCCATGGTTAAGAGTATTGTCGTAATACCTCCAAGTCTTATATTATACAAAGCATATTGTTATATTAAGTTCTTTATTGAATGCTTTACACATTCATTGATAAGATATCACTGGCTCCGGAGTTATATGGTAGTTGTCAGTATTCAACCACTATTATGTGTAAAAATGAAATGTGTATGTATAAGTTATATTTATTGTTTATTAAAACAAATATAGGAAAGTATCACTATCTTAAAAATCATAATTGATCTTATCGTTAAAGTTAATTAGCTACTGAATTCAGCAATGTTATTTACATCAATGGATGTTTATTGTATTAGCTAATGAATGACTATCATTACTGATTAGCTGGTTAATTTTATCTGTATGAACCTATTTAATTATGTGATAAAATAATCATTATTATGTGCATACCATATAACTAATTCGTTTCCACTTTTATCAAAAATATAATTTATAAGTTGTACATAATTTGAATGTATTTGTATCCCTCCGTTTATGTTGTTCTGGAGTGAAACTGATCACTTTCTATCTGCATATATGCTTTCTTAACAGAGTGTTTTGATACAGAAGTAGTGCATAAGTGGTACGGTGGCAGCTTGTTTGTAATCTCAGGCTACCACCTTTCCAAGTATCTCGAAAATTCACATTTTCGCTTTTTGTTTTGTTTCAATTGCTTAATCATGTTCCAAAATTGAATTGCGCACTCCTGCGCCTATATAATATGTCTACGACTTATGATGAGTAATTCAGTTAGATCTAAACGAAGACATCAGAGTGTCTGGGAACACAGGTTAAAAAAGATTAATATTCATCAGGTGACTATTCCTGAAATTCTTAGCCTTAAATACAGATCTCTTATTGGAAAAGTGAACTACCTACATTTTCTCCTCAGCCATAATATATACCGTAAGTTACGTTTAATCACAGTTCAAGAATCGTCGCTACATGACCTGTATTATGAAAATTTGGTGTTGGTAAAGTTAGCCAGGTTTTTTGTCAGGATCGTTCTATCATCGAGAAAATCTGTGATGGTGGAGTTGCTACTTTCGTGAACATCAACTGGTATGTGTACATGGAAAAAGAGTTACTTGTTGAGACACTGTATGCTGGAAATTCATATTGTACTAAACATACTATTGAATAAAGCTATTATTATTAAGTTAGATAGTGGTTGACATTTGGAATCTTGGACTCAAGTTTTGCCTTATTTTGAACTCAGCAACTGCGTGGACCTGAATTCTTTCGTTAATATTCTTACTAGGACTCGAGTTTAGTTCGTTCGTGTCGTACACTACTGCATTCACGATTGATCTACCCACTCCGAATATCATGAATTAATAGCCTTGGATTTCAATTGTCAATCATAATCATACCTTAATCCTGCTTGTGAACTATGAATATATGGATACAACATGGTAAAAATGCGCATACGAGGTTAGATCAGTTTTGATTCATAACAACATCAACAAAAGTTACAAATACTTTCAAATTACATATACATACCCGTTGACCAAGTGTGGCTGGTAGGATTCAATTTCCGAATGATGAAATCTGTAGTGTTCATCTAGAACGGAACAAGTTTGATTCTTGTTGTGAACATCAAAACCGAGGTGTAGCTACATCCAGTTATCGAGTCTCAAATCGAATTAAATCCACGCCTTAGATTCAACCTGAAATCCATAGTTCAATCGTAATCATAGATTTTAGATTATGCCTTATTACTTAATTTGTTAACAACGTCGTGATTTCATTTTTTAGATTTATAATGGGAAAATATATAGAAAAAATTTACTTGTTTATACGACTTATTCCATAATTACAGTCTATTTAAAGTTATTAGATTAAAGGACTTGATGTTATTCTCAACGTATTCATTGTCCAGTCATTGTGATGTCATTCATTAACAGGATGATTCTTGTATATTAAAGTGTAATTTGTACTAATCTTCTAGTTCTAACCATCTAGAATAATTAGTAGCTGTCTATTATAAACATCCTAGTGTATCACAGTAGTAAGAAAAACAGAACTATTATAACAATTGTGGTTAAATATAGAATCTTAATTTGAAAATTATGCCTAGTTGTTCAGCATTCATCTGTTTAATGAATGAAAAAAATAATCAAAAATACACGATTCATCACATCTACTTAGCATTATAACTGTTGCATTGTAACTTCGGACAATTATTAATCTGTTGTTTTTAATATGACAACTATATTCTTCTATATTATACTTGAAGTTGTCTAGATAGCTTCATAAATATTGGTTTTCATCGATTTACTGTCTTTCAGATTAGTTATTACTACTATTAGAACTACAATACATATATGTATAAGCTTGTAATCCAGTAACATATATATACATAGTTGTTACAGTGTAGTAGCTGGTGTAACACTAAAACACAATGGCTAATTTATGTTTTTTGAGAGGTTTCAAGTTATTAATAATTTGTCAATGTAACAAGTCTAGACATTGTCATGGTCTTATGTCAAAACATCTATTCCTGTACCATATAAGTCTATTGTTAGTATAACTAAAGATAGTTTGATTGATGCACAGTCTACTGTAGTTATCCGTAATATAGTAATTTGATTAACAGAAGATAAGCGAAATAATAAATTTTGACAAACAATGTGGTATTTAATGATTTCAATATATCAGATAGTCAACTCATGATAAACTATATGCATAAGTATTAAATTTTCCTCTCTTCAAAGTATGTTTTTCATAAGTTTGATTCCTTTCATGATAACTGGTTGGCATTGTTAATTAGTTTCATACAACAAGAGAAACATTGTACATTCACTGTTACTGTACAATACAGACTAATGATGTAATAAATCATTAACAGATAAGTACATACTCTGTAAAATGTGTATTAGCTAATATGTCACTTAGACTTAATGTACATGTCAAAACTTAAACAAACTGTATATGTTAATCTATAGTTTTACTCAAAAAGATGTCAACTTTATCAGTGTTTGTTTTCAAGTTAGTTTTTTTTCTTCTTTCTTTCTGTTTGACAATTTCACATTTTAGCCAGTGAAATGAATTGAATTATACTTTCAAATATGTTTCATCAATAGGAATTAAATAATTAGGCGACATTTCAAATCATAAAGTTACATCAGAAGGAGATATACACATGGAATTTTCTTCATTTAGTAGGATGTATTCAATTGTTCTATTGAATGTAACATTCATAAAAAGAATATTATGAAGGCAGAACTTTATAATAAACAAGTATTTCAACTGAAATATTTACAACTTTGTATATTCTTAAGGAATTTTAGTTATGTGCTTCAAGTAGTTGTTTTATTCTATTTAATTATCATTAAACTTACTTTGAAACTCATTTTATCATTTTATAGAATGACTTAAATTAGACAGTAGTTAAACATCAAATAGTACTAGATAAATATTTCATCTTAGAATGATGAATTCACATTCCTTAATGAATATCAAATGAAGAACTCTTCAATCATTTTAACTATTTTACAGTATCCATTAGTTTCTATTCATAACTTCAATTAATTTACCGATGGTACAACAAATCCGTCTGTCGAAATGTTTGTTATTATTTAATTGTTGTTTAATGTAAGTCACTCCGTAAAATAAACGTTTGAAGTCAGTAATGTTAGTCATATTTGAAATTAGTAACTAGTGGAATTGATTTCTGAGATTGTCTTAAATTGTATATTTTATGATGTGTACATTTTAAATTCACACTTATAATCAACTTGTAGTATACCCGGTATACGACCAAGTAACGTTTATCGTATAATCAGATCAACTTCTAACGACTGAACACATACATACGAATAGGAATAAATCACAAGACAGTGTGGGATGAAGGAGAAGTTATATTTGATTGTGAGTAAAGTGTTAACAGGATAACAGCATCTAGGTTGGCAAACTAGAAAACGAGTTGCTCCACTCATCTTGTGGTCTCGTGATCTTGTGGTTATGGTTGACCGAGCGCTTTTAACTAGTCGTGTCCGCTAAAACAAACATGTTAAGAATCAATGAGGAATTGTTAGTCATCAACTGAAATGTCATAGACTTATTCAGTAGATTGATTTCAAAAGAAGAAGACGTTTTAAACAATGTATTGTTGCATCTAAACAGAGATGCGAACGTATGCTCATAGTACAGATAGGATCATAGCCTACCAAGTCGTATATACAATAATTCTTTACAAATGTATGTGAATTATATTATCAACATCAATAAAATCTACCCAAATTGGTTCATAAAAGATTGAATTAATATAAAATTCTTATTTAAAATCATTCTTATACGTAACTATCATCATTCTTACCAAAAATAACTCATCAGTCCACTGGAATATTAAGTTAGATTACAGTAAAGAATCGAGCAAACTACGATACATGAAATCCCCCTACTCGATGTATCAATGACTCCAATCATCCTATCGATTAAGTAATCACTTCAACTTAGTGTAAACACAGTATTTATAAGTAAACATTTTATTAGCAAAATAACAATTATAATAGAATGGATACAATTATTTTACATGGTAAATAGGTGAATCGTCGTTTTACAGTGCCATGTTTGCTGTTGAGCCACTGAAACGATGATAAACTGATACCATCTACGTGACTGAAAGCTAACAGGTCAGTTTTAGATAAATTTGAAGTCGACACCAATTACCATATACCATTCTCCACCCAACAACCACCACTATGTAAAGCTTCATTAAATAACAAAGATTCATCTACAGAGGGAAGTACCCCACACTCGTCTCAATCATAAACCACATGTATACATGTGATTCTCTCTATAAATCACATTTGACTCTAGGATACTGTTGGAGATGACATAATATAATGAACTTTATTTTATTAACTATGCAAAAAGCTGCTCCTAAATAGTAACACAACTATTCATAATTTCTATTTACTATGTCAGTCGGGTTATAACTCTGATCACAGCTTAAAGTTCCAGCTTATTAACAAATGTACAACCCTAATTAATAATTCTGTCATTGCATTTTTTCTCATCAAACTTTAACCTACTGAACTTAAGTTCAATAGTGCTGTAATTCTGAGAAAAACACCAAAAATACTTTGGGCTAGTTGTTGTAAAGACCCAACCCTTTTACTTTGAAACCTAACCTAAAATCGTATTCCTAACATTACAAACACAATTTCGATTAAAATTCCTAATCTTTATTTCAAATTCACCTTTTTCTTGACACTGGTAACGTATTTCCAATTGGTTAACAAGGAAATTTCAACCGGTCATTTAAGCACCATGTTTGACTCATTCACATATTGTATTTGTTATGTCGGACCACCAAAGAAGAGTGAAAAACTTCGAGAACTGTGTTATAGAGAACTAATTCATTTATTTTGGCCGTGAGTAGTGCAAACATTACATTTCTATTATTGTTACATTTCTCTTACCTTATTCTCCCGTTTAGCATATATGCTGTTATTATATTGTCTCCTATTATGGACTACAGTTAATTAGTTGTGTACAAGTTGTCCCTATTGACTACCACTATTTCCTTAGTTCTCTGTTAATGTTAGTTTCCTAATTGGTTCGCTGTGTGATCTGATTTTGTGTATATATAGAGACATGATTGAAATATAATTCGATTCGACCTGATCCGATTCTGTCTGTTTGGCTTATCAATCGTTGTTTTTCCTCTATTCCGGCTTGGGGACTGGTAGTCGCAGGGCAGATGTGTCTGTACAGTGATTAGCAATCATAAAGGTCATTGTATATTTTCACAATACATAACCATTTGGCGACAGGGCTTAAAGTGAATCCAGCTTACTCAGTCGTAAAACCTAACAGTATTCTCTAGCTGAACATTAAGTTATTTTAACATTTAATGATTTTAAATGAAACAAGAATATCGTAAACACCATAGTAACTTTATGCTTATGTCACAATTCAACAATAAAGCACATCACAACTTGTTGCATAGATTAACTGTATGGAGCATATTTTGAATTCAAAAATTTTGATGATTACCAATTGAATGTAAACAAATGTTGACATTTTTCGCCACAAAACAAAAGAAAAAAGAAAAATCTAATCTTATTTACTTTACCAAAATAATGACAGATAGAAAACACAAAAGTTATCTATTCAAGTTTAAGTAAACAATTGAATTGAAATTTCATTAGATAAACTTATGAATAAGACCTGAATTATTATGCAATAATCAATGCATGTAAATAATTTTAATTAGATGTAAAAATTTCTTCATTAATAAAAAGTAACTATTGAGAGTAATTCTATTGTATAGTTGATGAAAGCATTTAATTGAATTGAGATGGTTTGTAGAGATTAGTATTAAGTTTTAGTTGATTGAATTTGTCATACATTGATGTTGGTAGATTATTATTGAGAATCAGGAAACGCTAAATACATGTTTCGTTACAGTATTGAACTCCTCATCAATGTACACTCTAGATCTTATCCAATGGGTTTCAGGTTAGTGAACGCTTTAACCCTCTTCACCACTGGGCAGGCATCCAATGGTGAAATCCGTTTTTTGTTTACTAATTTGTGATATAGTGCGATAATCATCCATTATGAGTGGTGATAAGTGTCTAACTCCTGACTAGTGTGAACTTCACCAATCACAACATCTCGGTGAAGCTTCAGGAATGTTGTAAAGTTAGTAATTAGTGACCTGAAACGGATGTTCAGCACTCCTTAGTTTTTAATGGTACTCTGTCAACATTAATTTGTGATGAATTCAATCAAGCAAAACTTAATACCCATTTTCAATTACAAAAATCAGCTCACTAGTGACTGACTTTAGAATGTTCCTCAATCTCTAGTGAAAAGTCGTGATTGGCGAAGTTCAAGCTTGTCGGCAGTCAGACACTTATCACCTGTGATAGTTGATGATCCGTTTAATTCATTCCATATCAGTGTTTCAATTAACAGATTTTCATTTGATTCAATTGTGTCGTCTGTTCAAGTACGCTTAATCCTATTGGATGAACCCTTAACCAAACTTTTTTTATGCGACACCGTAAAACAGCTTTTACAGTTTAGATACTACCTAATTTATGTAGATGAAACGTTTGAATAAACGGTTCACTTTTGTAGTGTTGTACAAGAGTTGTTTGGGAGAGTATACTAAGGTTTAATGAAGCCTTAGCTATGCAAAAGTTCAGTCCTTCACTCTGCTCCGTGTATTTGCAACTACACTATATCAACCCTCATATAATATCCGGAGTAGAGTGCGATTCACATTGTTCTTCACATTCCACCTTTTTTCGGTTCTTATCTTCCGGTTGTCTCGTTAACCTTTATTTTAGTACACAAATGTCATAACAAGTTTATGTGTGATCAAACTGTTCGGAATGTATCGTATAGCTCTGATATACTTTGTCTTCCTATTGTATTATCAAACTTCATAGAAACACATCAAATGTAAAGAAATAAAAATCTACGAGGTAATAGCATGATCTGATTGATAAGGATAACAAACTGAAAAAGTATATTTGAAACAATTACTGAGTATGGGAAACAGAAATGGTTATAAAATTACTTTTGTATACATGAATCGTTAAAATGCGAACATAAATCCAATGTATCAGTCGTTTTTTTATTTTAATTCCTACATCTTCCAAGCCTATTAATTTTACTATTTGGATGACTCCCAAAGATAATCATGGTGATGCATTGTGACCTACAATAACACGATAATTTAAGATTTTCATGTTGACTAACAGGTAAGTGGGATGGATTTTATAGTAGATCAACTAAAATAGTAAAACTCCTCATTAATGACATTTTTATTACACGTTAACGAAAAGTAAATGTACTTTGCTAGTTTTACGAACCACGACAATCAATAAAATATCTGTTTTGACTTGGTCGTTCGGCCAGTTACGGGATTTAACCCAGCACGCTCCAATGCAGTGGTCACTACTAACAAGACTGTCTAATCGATGCTTTAATGTCTGTCAGATAATAAATATTCGCAGCTATAAGTGAGAAAGAACACATGATTGATGAAACAACCAGATATAGTTCAATTATACTTCAAACTAACCTTTATATATTTGAAAAACCTGACCACTTAGTCAACCAATTAGAAAATTGACATCAATCCAAAATAAGAGAATAAGTGGCAGTGAACTGGAGTGACGTATACATAATTGACTAACCATAGTTCATAATGAAAAACGACATACTAACAGTTAATTTGACAAACGCGGGGATACGGTAAAAAGAATGAAATAATGATGGGAATAAAGTGTTCACTTTGTTTTCAACTAAAATCACTGAAATAGTCTACCGGAAAACACTCCTGAAATATGGTCAATCTTCTTTAGGAGCTAGACGTATTAATATCTCAAGTTACTACATTTTATATTTAATTCTAGTCATATATGAAGGATTTGTAGCCTGTATACAAATGGCATTAGTCTTAGCTTTGTGTACCAACCGGTAGTGTTTTCACTTTCATATTGAAACGAATGTGTAATGCTCTAATTATCAACTATCTGATTGATGGCTTACAGCCACCAGTTAAAGATGTAAATTGCCTCTGATGACTAAAAAGAAGTTCATCGTTGTGAACAGACGCATAGAAAATATCTCACTTATTAAAAATGCATTTGTTGATATCATAAATATCACCTAGACATGTCGAAAGGAGTAATACAACACTTAATTATTTATGTCACGTCTGGATATTATTCTAAACTAACAGACACATCTAGTTATTTTACTGGACATCACTCCATTTATAAAATATGAAAAGTACCTTGCTAGTTCAATAACTTCATGAATTCGCTCTACATTGTCGTTTAGTACTTAGTCAAAATAAATGTTCTGATTTCCCGAAAGCTAATAAATACTAAACTAAGTTATATATACAACGCATGAATGTTATATTATGTCAGTATTTTCTTTTTTAACACACTGACTACACATGACTCAATACATATATTTGTTGCATAATATGTAAAGTACATACACTTACTGATGATGTAACTATGACCCATGTATTACTTGATAGATAGTTGTAGTAAATATATGGAATTTAAACACAATGGGAATAGGATTCTCACTTCAAAACCTAGTGAGTCTCTGCTGAAAAATGAAAATCTATTGGTTACTAGCCAGGAGAAAGGATCATGAATAGTCCTGATGGAGAAAACTATTTTGTCTAATCGGTGAATGCACTACTTAACGACCAGATCATATATCAAAAGTCTTCAACTAACACTGACAACACAGACAAGAATGAGAAACAATCATTTCAATCATTAAAAAATCACATCAGGTTTCGTCTTAATATGTTTACTTAGATGAGACAAACGTGTAGGTTCTTATTGATTTATTACTGTCCGCGATACGATAAAGCTAAATTATCCAGGGTAGTGGAATTCTGTATCTGATTTCCTCGATAGTTTCAATCGGATACCACGATTTGTTCCTTCTCAGCCCACATCTACTCCAAAAGACTAGACTTGTAAGAAGATTATATTGTGGAGCAAAATATATTCGAAGACACTGTCAAACAACGTCTATGTATCTCACATTTGAAATGGAATTAATTGATGCAAGTTTACAAATCAATCTTACAAAGAAATGAATACAATGCATTTGCCTTACTTTAATGAATGATTATATTTTGGGGGAGTTTTAATCCCCAACACGTCTCTTAAGAGGTATATGAAAACCTTATAATCACAGGCACAGCCTTGCCTAGACAGTATGGTGCACCTAGAATACACAAAAGTGGTTTCCCAATGAGTACAGTTTTAAATAGGTTGCATTCACCCTACTCTGCAACACCAAAATAGTCGGTAGAAATATTCAATCTACTTTCCAAAGAAGCTATTAAAACACAAAGTAAAAGTTACTTCTAAAATCACGTATTGAATAAAAATATCTTAGAGTGAATAGTAAGTTAATGTACTTGTTAGACGTATTTTCATTGTTGACAAATGTACTCCTAGTAAAAAAGCTTGATTTTATTTGTAATAAACGGAAAAATGAAGAAATGAAAACCACTATCTTAACTAATCTCCTGAAAGGACTTATACTAAGATGTCTGGTGAATTTAAATTTTCTATTCACCAAGGAGACTAAAACATAGCGTAAAGGTGTCAAAGTGGAATGATGATTCAATCCATTTACACAGGACTTCAATTTGGGGAATTTAAATAACTACCGAGGTAAAACTACCGCTTAATTAAACTAAAGTTCTATTATTTCTATGGAGAGGGGGATGATAATTTCATAGTTGTAAGCAGGCGAAAATGAAGCACAGAACTTATTAGTCAAATTCAACAGCTTAAATAAAGCAATCAATACCACATTCGGAAAGGGAAATCAACTACAGTATTACATTCATAGATATTTCATTAACGATGAGATTAAACAAAACTTTCAATAAAGTAGTCTGTAGTAAATTTATTCATGTAAACCAATTTACTTCCTCAGTTTCGCTCATATACAGTGTAATAGAAATTTGATTAATTGTTTATTTTCACCCAGCCAAAACGATCTACTGTGAAGACGAAGTCGAAGATTGGCTTGAAAACATCCATAGTTTGATAAACTAAAGTGGATATTTATCAAAGTTTCCCTCTAAGTACACGTTTGAATAAAAACCCAGATGAGAACACCAACAGTAAGAAAGAAACCTTTAGTCATTAAGTTACAATTCAAATATGATACAATAAAGTTGTAACGTGCCGAATAAGAAATGCTACAAAAACTACTTAATATTGGCTAGATTAGTCACTTTGCTCTTTAACCAACCAATTCCGATGTTTCGGAGTAAGGATAGATTACAAATGTTTACCCTCTACTTCAATCTGTATCCATCAGTTCAACTCCTCATGTACAGCTAGTTACATTGGACGTATGACAAGGCATTTTCATCATTGAACTTCTGAGTATGATCTTCCTTGGTTTATTAAAGGAGAAAGAAAAACAAGAAGAAGCTTAGTATTCTCACATTTAGTCGATAACAATTGTCAAGTTGATGATGGTACATCATTCAAAATAATATTCAGAATCCTAATCAATTTCTTCGTGGCTTGTAGGTTTCCTGTTGCAATCAGTAGATGTCTTAATCATCCATGTAAATAAACTAAAGCTTCATATTTGCACTACCTGCCTGTCTTCTTTGACTGTCAAACTAATTCAGAACATGCGTTTTCACTTCTTATTTTTCTTTTCATTCGAACTTTATTGTTATATAATCAGTAAATTAATTTCAGACTCCATCTTCATCTTCATTCCTTTGTAATTGATTTGAGTAATTAAGTGGTTTTTAAGTTTTGTTTTGTGCATTTTTTATTGCATAACCGCTAGAAACAATTAATCGTTTCTTTAAATAACCGTATACTCACATTTTTTCAACTGTATCATTAAGTAATCAGTCGTAATTATTAACCCGATATGAATTCGGTTTAATTGCAACTATTCACAACCGTTTATTGGGACTGATATCAAATACGAATGTATAACTACGTGTATTAATGTATTTTGGATGGCATATTTAATTCAAGCAACACATTTTGTCCTGTCTAAGATTCTTCAGATGAATGTGCCTATTTCCCAATGTTGATTTGCATACCAAATCTCGAACTAGGTTAGTATTGTATTCCAATTCACTGCGCTCACTCATAAGCTACTTAATCCAAACAGACACTGTTATGTAATAAGCATGCATATATAATAACACATGAAAGAGAAATCAATAGGACCAAACAGTGTATAAATTAATGTTGAGCCTTGATGAAAACCTAATTTGAAAAAAAAAACATTTCTATTTTGAATTAGTTGATCATATTGTTTTAATACATCCTATTTCATTTAGAACAATAATGAATTTCGTAAATTAAATTGAACAATTCACTTAATGATAGGTTATAATAAGAGTTTTCAGGTTTACATAACAGACATAATTGTGATTATGCAATCAAACAATTTCAAAATGAATCGCAATAAAATAAAAATTTCCGTCTAAAAATAAAATCACTTCATAAACTTGAATATAATGACATTAATAATACCTAATGATAAAATGTTTGAAATGCTTACTGCCAACTGAATTCTAAAAAGAATTCCGTTGACAAAGTAAGATGTTAGCAGTGGAGTTCAACCATGTCCCATATTGGACAATTACACACCAATATCACGTAAACAGGTGCAGCAAATATATCGGACATTGATTAAAGTCACAAATATCAACAATTTGATAACAACTAACTCATCTGTATAACAGTTAGAAATACACCTCCAATCATCAACGATCTGCATGATCACACGTAACTGGGTTGTAAACACGCATTGTTGAAGAGATCAATATTAGACCGAATCACTCATTCAATTACACTGATTCACATTCCACTGATTGACTAACTCAAAATAATTCCTCATAGCAATTTCAAAGTCAACAATCCATCCTACACATAATTACAATTACAAAATTATTAATATACCATTATCTTTGCAATTACTCTGAAGGTAGTAATCTCCAGTCAATGTGTACATTCCATCAATTCACAGATAGATTCGTTTCACAAATGCATCTTTCATGTATGCATGTATGTATGTACGTTTGTGAATCAGTTGATTTCTGTGGATTAAGATAATATTATTCTTATAATGTACATCTTGTTTATAATGAGTGAGGTGACAGTAATTTGGTCTGATTATAACTTGAACATATATTGTTTTTTCAAACTTTTGCACAAGGTGAACAAATTCTCTTAGAAAACAACGTTTTCGTTCCATATGTAGTGCTGAATCCTTCCTTATAAGTAGGAAAATCGGAACTGTATATAGGCAGGTATTCTGTTCAATAACTAACCTTAGAGTTAACAATCAAGAAAATTCAATATTCATAGTATCTTTCCTAATCAAATTTATCAGTCAAACAGATTAACTCAATTTGTAACCTGACTTTTGAATGAGATTCTTGTTCGAAATGCATTTCCACTGCCTGATACAATCCATCCTTCACAATCAATATTCTCTATTTAATCTCTACGAGATTTTAATCTGACCACTAAATTACATAAAGCAATTTCGTACATCTAAATTGAATTTACTGTTAGGTCCGATTGATCGTTGTTGTGACAGTCTAACTACTCTAAAAGCAAAATAAGTGAAAAGTAGTCAGGTAACTAAAGCGAATTCATATTGTTATTTGCTTATACATATTGCTAGATATTAATGAAAAGATACAAATGACATTCAATTCATTCATTAACGAAACTGTAAGTGGTACTTTTAGAGTGATCAAATGACTTTCTTAAATAAATAAATTAACATATATGAATGTCAGTCAGTTGAAAGAACTTTTTCATAAAGAATTATTAAAATGATATAAATTACATTGAAAATCAACTATTAATTGAAGTTTTAACTTTCAACAAAAGTGCATCGATTGTTTCGATAGCAACTACTATAGCTATCAAGATAGGACAAGATACCCAGTGTTGACTAAAACCCGACATAAAGTTTCATTTTATCTTTAAACAGACACAATAGAGTATTCTTTTTTTTGCATTGATTTCATCATTAATGGGATTATACAGCATTATTTGGATGTTAGCTTTTCTTTCAAGATAAATACGTACACTGTTTATTGAAATCAGTAAGTTTCCGTCTTATATATGTTTTGTTGAAACTTCCATCATCTATGCATAGATAGTAGATGTAAATGCACAAAACAGCCCTATCCAACCGCTTATCTTACTCATGAATTTACAAGTAATCTGTTTGTAATCTAAAGAAATGAATTATGTATTTTTATGAGCAACTTAATTAGTTCATAATTCTATACAAGAATATCATAGCTTAGACATAATTAAAGATTTGATAATAGTTTTAGTAAGAATGGGGAAAATAAGCATTTTAAAGTCATGTTAATGATTATTTGCTTATATGGTCTACACATGGAACTGAATATTAATCACTAAGTTAGTGAATTACATGCTTAACACCAAATCATATCAAAAGTGATTGTTACTGACTAATGATTTTTTTAAATTCAGTACAAATACAATCGAGGGGTTGCGGAGATAGTTAATTGTCAATCCTGATATCTCGAATTTATTTGATTCAGACAACCCCTGATCAACTGGAAGCACTGGACAGCTGTCTCGTCCTAGTATGGAACTCTTCAGCAGTGTGCTTCCGCGACCCCATCGGGGATCAGACCCAGGACCTTCTGGCTTCATGACAAGCCCTTTACCATCGAACCACTGGCTTGGCTTCCTAAGGTTGATATTTCTAATTTAGCTCCATGAGATGATTCCTGGGGTTCTAGTATGAAAACGTGACCGGTGGAGTTCAGTCGTGTCTAGTGTGAGGCAGCTACCCACCGATGACAATGAATGAGGTCACGCAAATGTATCACGAATTAACTGAATTAGAAATATCATTTGTCAGGAGCTGAGTCAGTGGTCCGATGGTAATGCGCTCGTCGTGGAGCCATAGGGTCTTGGGTTCGATCATCGATGGGGTCGTGGATGCGCGCTGCTGAAGAGTCCTATACTAGGACACAAAGTCTATCCAATGCTTCCAGGGGATCAATGGTTGTCTGATTCAGATCGATTCGTGATATAGGGATTAACAAATACTACAGATGTACAGTAGATGGAAAATATCGCAATCAAATAAAACGTGTTTAACTAGTAAACCATTTCTTTTTACATAGTTATTATTGGATATTGCGGATATTTTTGAATTTTATATTACGAATTATATTGAGCTAAACAATCAATGAATCACTGATTTGTTCTATTATGGTTCTTCTTGGCAGTTAGTGTCCACAACTACACAAGTGGTCTTCAGCACTACATATGGAACAAAAACGTTGTTTTCTAAGAGAATTTGTTCACCTTGTGCAAAAGTTTGAAAAAACAATATATGTTCAAGTTATAATCAGACCAAATTACTGTCACCTCACTCATTATAAACAAGATGTACATTATAAGAATAATATTATCTTAATCCACAGAAATCAACTGATTCACAAACGCACATACATGCATACATACATACATATATACATGAAAGATGCATTTGTGAAACGAATCTATCTGTGAATTGATGGAATGTACACATTGACTGGAGATTACTACCTTCAGAGTAATTGCAAAGATAATGGTATATTAATAATTTTGTAATTGTAATTATGTGTAGGATGGATTGTTGACTTTGAAATTGCTATGAGGAATTATTTTGAGTTAGTCAATCAGTGGAATGTGAATCAGTGTAATTGAATGAGTGATTCGGTCTAATATTGATCTCTTCAACAATGCGTGTTTACAACCCAGTTACGTGTGATCATGCAGATCGTTGATGATTGGAGGTGTATTTCTAACTGTTATACAGATGAGTTAGTTGTTATCAAATTGTTGATATTCGTGACTATAATCAATGACTGATATATTTATCTGACGTGACCAAGTGGTGCATCTTTGTGATATGGGACATGTTTGAACTCTATGGGTCACGTTTTCTTACTAGAACTTCAAAAATCAATCAGCAGTGG
This sequence comes from Schistosoma japonicum, assembly GCA_025215515.1. Lineage (NCBI taxonomy): Eukaryota > Metazoa > Platyhelminthes > Trematoda > Strigeidida > Schistosomatidae > Schistosoma > Schistosoma japonicum. Next base: position 13,904,413 of record CM046069.1, read on the forward strand.
GCTGATGCTGTTCATCATAGCAACGTGTGGTGATTGTCTTATTGAAATCTGATTTCATAGATCGATCTGAGTTCGACAAAGATGCTATTCATTTTTATCTTTTTTCTCAGTTGTTGTTTAACTTAGTCTAATTTGTGATATCAAAATTAGGATTTTATTGTCATTGCTCAGGTACACTTTCGTTTATGACGTATAGATTATAGTTTCACTAGGTGATCTCGGTTTTTTTCATTTTCCAGTGTCTATTGAAGTATTTTTCTTAATCATATATTTAACATATAGTGTGTTTATATAAGGACTATGCTAATCAACACTTTCATAATTACATAAACAAAAGTGTTATTAAGCAGCTAGCACTTATTGTCTATATAAAAACTAAAATGAATCTCATGATCTCCATCATTATCATCATCATGGTAACAACAATAATGCTTTTTAGTAAACTTTGTTTTTTCAACATCATTTTATTAATTATCATTGATATAGATGATAATAGCAATAGATTCATTGATTGGTGGATTAACATTCAAACAACTGTTTTTTATTCTTTTCAGAATTTCATTTCAATGCATATTATCCTATGACTTTTAATGATGTTTATTTGATTGTGTTGCATATATGTTGATTTAGACGAATACAGTTAAACAAATCTATTTTTATAAACATTGAAGATCATTTTATGTTATAATAAATCTATTTATTAATTAATTATTAGCATTAAAAGAATGAATGGATGCAATGACTGTATACAGAACAATAGTTTGTTTACTTCTTTCAACAGTATGCCATTTACACTATATAGTCGTGAGGCGGGCATATATTTATTAGACTTATATCAATGAATGAATAACTAGAACAAAAAATTACTTTAATATTATTTAAGTTGGATTGTGGCAAGTAAGTGAAATTTAGGAAGCACATTTAGTCCCATCCAACTTTAACAGTATGTGTGAACTATCGGTATATTGAGGTGATCCGCTCAGGATGTACACATGACAACATAAACTGATTCAGTTTGGTCTACGACAAATCAACAGAAAGATCCGAATGCATTCTAATTACATGTATATACCCGTTGTACAAGTGTGGTTGTTTCAACTCAGCAGCCTAGTGCTGAACGTGGTGTCGTTCGGCACGAAACTGGGTTCGGGTCTTGATGCAAAGTCCCAGATTAAACAATCGATTCTGATTACCAGTTACAACTCAACTTAAACATTAGAGTTTCTAGAATTTACATATCACATCTATATCTATAGTGTATTCCGTGCTCAACATTATGAATTTTTCAATGGAGATACTGTTGAATTCCATGTATCCTTAGATTGTCAGATAGCCATGAATCGCTCACATTTTATTAAGAATAATTCTAGATTCATTTTAGTATACGTATACTGATTAAACAATGACTAAATTTTTCAACTTTTAAAAATAACGTTCATTTGGAAAAGATCAAGTTAAATGTTGAATACTTTGAAGGTTCTAAATGTTACTTTACATTTTTTTTGTTTACTAGATCTTAATAAAACAACTAATTGTAAAAGAAAGCAACTTATATTAAAATAAAACTTTAAACAGTGACTTTTAAATTCCTGTACTCATTAAACTGAATATATCATTTCATCTAGTATTTATAGGTATTCTTAAGTCATTGAAATCAGTAAAAACTAAATGAGACCTTAACAATTCTAACTGAATATATAATGATCTTATAAAATTGAAATAAACTATTTAACAGTAGGATTGGTTGACAATCAATAATGTTGTACATTTTCAATAGACTAAAACATTCAGCTTACGTATTTCAGAATAGGCTTGTATCGTCCCGTTGATTTGTAATTGACTGTAACTGGTCAGCCTCTGTTGCCATATGTGCATCCTGAGCGGATTGCCTCTATATAGCGGTATTACACAAGCTATATTTAAATTGGATTGTGACTGGCAAGTGGAATCCAGGACGCGCGTTTCGTCCTATTCGGGACTCATCGGTTGGATGTACCTGCATCCCAATGTTGATGTTCACACTAGTAAAAACTAGTGTCTATTTAATTATAGAATTCATAAAAGAAAAACTAAAGCAAATTTTTGATATATATGAGCTTATATCTTTCATTTCGATTGGGAAAAACTGAAAGCAATGTAAAAAATACTGATTACTTAATTACTACTAGCAGGATTAGTAAGCACAGTAATATCTTGTATCTGTTGATCGTGTTTTCTCCTATGGAATTATCTATAAAAATCATCTACTCAGTTAAATTTGTGAGCTAAGAAAGCCTTAATAATTTAGCATATTTGTTTGAAAGCAGTATGTATGGTCTCTCATTTTACAATGGTCTTTATGTTCTTACTGGTTTATTTATTCGTCTTTGCATACTAAGTAGTGTGTTATCATAAGGAATGTTTATATTTTCAAAATTATTTTGCAGTTAGTACCATCTTCAGTATATTTCATTTTACTGATTTGTAGATTTTTTCTACTTTAGAAATTCTCCTTAACCTTCAAACTACTAATTAGGCTTATTGTAATCTCTAAAATCACTTTCTATTTTGTAGTTAACTAACATTACTGTCATGTTTTTGCTTACATTGCTTTATCTGAACTGGATAGTTTAATTTTACAGCTTCCAGTCATTCTGAACGACTAGCGATAGAAGTGAGTTTTTCACCATAGGAGATTAATGACTTGTCCTATCGACTTTGAATATAACTAGTTATTATAAACATTTGTCTCGTTGTATTTTCTACATTTATTTTAATTCCCTTCCGTCTTGACGTCATTCACATTATTCCGGATGTTAATTATTTTATTTTAATTGATTGATAAATTCATTAGTTTCAAAATGAATAGAATAAGCTATTAGTGAGCTATTGTAGAGAAAATCCTATAGCTTACTTTTGTTAGAAGTTTGTACTGACAAAGTTATCCAGATTGATGAAAGCTGATACAATACAGAGAACGTAATAGAATTAAACTAAAATATCTTTGCTACCTTCTTAATATCTGTGTTAATGAAACTGAATAGCATTAATAAATGATATTGTCATGAAGTTAAAAAGTCTATTATCGTCTTCTAGTTGTTGTTAACTCTTCAGAAACATATTTAGTAAAAGTGCGAAATGTAATATATGACTATAAACAGATTTATTTGTATAATTTTTTAAAATTGTCAATCAGGAATAATGAAGTTTGTCAGTAATCGAATTAAAGTATTACAGTTACTCATAATGATACTTGCAGTAACTGATAGACACATTTAGTATTTATAGCAGTAATAACAGTAGTGATATTAGTAGTCGTAGTAATAGTAGTAACATTAGTAATGGAAATATTAGTAGTATATACAATATAGTATGAAACAGTTAGTTCCTGATTAGTTAAAATTCATGCATGATAAGAACCCACTCTGCATGATTAAGGTGAGATATGTTTAGATAATCTTTCGTGTGTTTATATGAAAACATTTTGTTTAAACTCAACAGTTTGTTTTCTTATCTATGATGACCTTGCAACATTTATTTCGTGCCTATAAAGAAGATCGTTTCCTTTAAATGCATAATGATAATGCTTAATTATAGGAGTAAAAATGATAATCATTAGGACAATGAAAACATTTATCATATGTTAATTCATTCAGATCATTGCAGGTTAATCTATTACTTATTTATCTCAGAAATCTATGAAGTTATTAATTCTTACTATTATCAAGTAATAACTAATTTACTCAACATTATAAACTTTGTAGAAAGTCATAACTAAAAGAACAATTAACACTATATTGCCAGATGTTTCTATTTAACTTATGTTCATATGTGAGTAAATTTTGCCTGTGGTTGGCAAGTGGAATCCAAGAAACTTTCGTCTTCTTGGTGATTCATCAGTCGGATATGTCTGAACCATAGTGTTAAGGTTCAAATCGGAACTCGAGTGCAATCCATTTATATCAAACACCACTGCACTTTCTGTTAAGCTGCTAAGATCTAACAAATGATAAAATAAACTGGTTGTTTCCAGACCATGACATCAAAAAGTGAGCAAAAACACTTAAAGTAAATCAATAGGAATATATCAAACCGTTGTATATGTATGACTGTCTGGACTCAAAAGCAAAGTGTTGAAGGCTATACAATTTGACACGAACAAACTTAGTTTGATCCTCAACGTGAATACTGACACTGTGATTAAGGTATACCTAACAGCTAGGCCACAAACAGAATGAAAGAAGTGACCTAAATTCCACCAACTAGCAACTTTATTCTTACGTGTAAACAGAAATTGGTTAATTTTAATCCGTAGCAAAATTTACATAATTTTCTAAAAAAGATGTCTTAAATCAATAAAGGCCTGAAGCATTAACCGTCAGAAAGAAACCTTTCTTCCTTAAACTTTAAGTCAATGAGATATAGCGAATGATGTATTACAGTAGAAACTAGCTAGAGCTGTTGAAAGAATATTTCATACAAGAAACCTTTGTTTATCATTCAATAATTGATAAGTGGTAATCACCTGGATAAGTTACCTAGTTTTGCTACACCTATATGTAATTAAAAAAGTTATACTGGAAATGACCAGACAAGTTAATCAACGGATTAACAAGCACCCATCATCGTGGTTTCGAAAACAGCCGATGAAATCAATACATATTTCAATTTTGTCACACTTGATAAGTAGTCGACATGCAATAGATAGAACCAACGTGTTCGCAGTGGTATACCGCATACCCTCAAAATTTCTGAATGCAATGTGTGCTTGTCGACTACACGTCAATGAAACCATTAGCATTCACGTTAATCACATGAGTCTATGTGTTCAAAAAAAGTGCATAACACCTCCATCACTTCCATAGTCTTACAACACCTAATAAACGACTTACACTATTTTTACAACACTTACTGTTTCATTATTCTTACTGCAACACCTTCCATACCTCTTCTACACTCTCCATGTAATTGGCCACATTATTTGTACACCTAGTTTCGGAGAAATATTATTATCATTAACATTGTTTTAAGAAGTACAGTATCACTCCATTTTCACCTACATCCAAATAATAATGGCGTACATTTATCTTATGTTGAAATATGTATTCATGTAATCTACTCAGGATGTGCATCTGACAACTGAGACTAATAAATTTTCTTCCATGACAAATCAATAAAAAGACTTAAATACATTCTAACTATGTATTCATATTATTACTATTAATCTGTTTATCATGACTACTAGTACATTTATCATCTTGCTACCAATTTTGTACCTTACACCTATTGTGATAAGTAATATAATCCATCGGTCTTATTCCTATCATTAACTTAGAAATTGTCTTCATTGATTTAAGAATTTTCATATTCACGTATTACTTTATACAGGGAGTAAAGCCTAATTTTAATGTAAGTCTTAATGGAAACAATACTGTTCGCTTATATGTGTTGTTTCTAAATCACACACATTCAAATAGTTATTTACTTGAACAGATTAGTTTATATACGTTTATTATTTTTTTTTCATTCAGTAGTATGTATCTACCGCCCATTTTCAGTCACGAAAGTTTCTTATCATTTCAACTGTTTATGTTATCTTTTCTATCCATCATTATTATTTAAGATAGTGGTATAATTAGCACTGTAGTCATTTCACAGTTTTTTTTTTAATGAATAAACATACACAAGAAATATGCTAGCAAGTTTTGCGCTTCAATTTTCTATTGCTTAGTAACACAATAATTTGTAAGCTTCATTCTTTGTAATTTTTATTTTTTTTTTAATAACACATGAGTACATGCAGTTTGTATTCATAATTATTCAATTGTATGCAAATTTTAAGTTAAGATTTGGAATGAATTAATTATTTTTTATTATGATTATGAAATAAAAGAATATTGAGTTGAATTAAGGTGGTTTATGGAGATTAGAATTAAGTATAGTTGATTGAATTTCACACAGAATGATGTTGGAAAGTTACCATTGAAAACTAGGAAGTACTGGACAGCTGTTTCGTCATAGTATGGGACTTCACAGTAGTGTGCACCCTACATTTTGCCCCAGTGGCTTCATGTTGGCGATAACCAAATCCTCTACACCGCTGGGTCGGCATTTAATGGTATAATCTCCACTACCTTCAATATGTACGCACCGCTGAGGAGTGAGACAGTTATCACCATCGCGTTATATCACAGATCGTTGGAAATGGAAATTCTACCATTAGGTGCCAGCCGGTTTCGTGGTACAGAATATTGTGTATTTGCTAACCTAAAGCACGTGGGGCGGAATTTAGGGTGCCCACTGCTGAAGAGACCCATATTCGGACGAAACATTTATTCAGTGATATATTGTTGTCAATAGTACTCTACCAACATCAGCCTGTGACAAAATTAATCAACTAGAGTACTTAATTGCAATGTTTTGCACAGTTGGTAATTATGTAGCGCAAATTTTGGACAAGTTAATTTGATACGCTTATTACAACCCTGAAACAAAATATTTTACATTGATATCATTTTTTGTTTTAATGTATCTTTAAGCGACAAAGATTATGTAAAAATAATTCGTAAGAAAATTAACAATCTATTCAAACAAAAACACGTACATTCACTCTAGCTGTTTTCAGATTCAATAATTTTTTCAATATCTGGTAATAATAAGCAATCAGTGATTACTAATAATTATCCTCGTAAGGTAAGTTAGAAGCTCTCGTAGAATGACTTGATCAGGAGATTTCAACTATGTTGAATATGAGATACTAGATAGAGTCTCATTATATATCAGAAATTGACTGAAGTTAGAAATATAATCAACTGAACAACAATTCAAAGATTCGAAGGTTACGCAATCTTTGTGAAGTCTGAAGTTCGCAGGTCTGGTTTGTGATGACATTTTGGTGGCATACTAATGAAAAATTTCAAACTCAGATGAAATATCTACCTATTGTAAACTGGTTTTCTATGGTAAACTCACTAAAATCAATCTGAGATATGAAATGTCAAATTAAAAAGCCTTGCGTCAACTAACAATAACTAACATATAATAACTGTTGTTAGTAATTACGAGAAGATATAAGGACTCAAAACTACATCTATAATAAGTGACTTCTCCAATACGTTACATTAAGTAATAACTTAATTGTCTGTATAAACGATCCCCTAGGTCTTTTTGTATACGTTTCTTATATAAGCTCTCTTCTAAACAATATGTTGCTAAACAATAAAACAAGTAATTTGCCCCAATTTTACTGATTGTAATCAAATAGTAGATCGTTTTTAAGCCAAAACTTTCTTCATACCCGACCAATACACGTTTACAAACATCTTGACAGCATATCAACTTATTTTCTTGGTACTTTATTCTTGAGGTGACTTTATTTCAATTCAGAAATCTTGAGTAGTTATGTAAATGTATGTCTTTAATGATTCTATCACCATTTCTAACTCCATTTATTTCTGTTGTTCTGAAGTCTGTTAAGAAATGAATTGTTTATTCTTTCGAGATTTCATGTATTATAAAAAAGCGACTAAACACACTTTATATAATGTTGATGCATCTATTGTAAAAGACCTCCTATTACTGGCTCTGAAGATTAACTCTGTGACATAAGTATTAGATTTTATCCATTTCAAGTGGCATTGATAAATTTAATTAACCATTAAGATGTGATAGAGTGTTTGAATTAATCAATAAAATCAGTCATGATCAACATAAGAACTGGAATAATTTTGTACTCATCAACATTATAACACCACGTCATTGTAATGAGATGAACAACAGAGTAATATGAATGGTAGATAAATAATGAAAACTATAATTAACCTTGTGAAGCAAGAGAGAGTTAGTGAAATACTAATTTTAAAGCTAAGAATTTAAAATTTGTAACCGATTCTGAGTCATGTTACTCAGTGTCACTAAAAATGAATACGATAATCTTGTGTACCTCCATTAGATAGTTTGTATCTACTAACATGGTTCATAGACTGATGTCATGTAATTTTTGAGGTCTCTTTTGGTGTATTTGATCTATCGTGATACCGGTATGACATTAAGCCTAGCTGTAAACTTTCGTTAGCCAAAAGTGATGAACATCCCAACAGCTTTAGCAGAAACAAATTTTTAATCATCTATAAGTTTATTAGACTGTATTTGGATCTTCCAGTTGATTTGTAATAGACTGAAACTGATCAGTCTCTGTTGCCATATGTATATCCTCAGTGAATCGCCACAACATTGTTTTAAATTTCTAGAAGTTTAACATCAATATTTTTCTCTGAAAAGATGATTCACTTAATAGAAAATGATCAGTATTATCAATAGTAAGGAGTTAGAAACTAAATTTTTAAATTCGTTGTGTGCATTTATTAAAGATTTATCTCGGTTGGGTACCAACAAAAACATGAGTACATTGTATAATTGTTTCGTTCTAGTGTGTACATCGTCGATTGTGCCAAGAATTTCCCTGAAGTTTTAATGAGAAGTCATGACTTGTGAAGTTTAAACTTGTTGGGAGTGATATAGCTATCATCAATGATAATGGACGATCTTCACGTTATATGACAAATTTAAGGAAATGAGAATTCTACGAATGAACTCTAGCCCAGTAGTTACAGGCGGAAAATTGTTTACCGTATGACTTAATGGGTTTGTTTCGTTGGCAGAATTAATAGTACGAATTGTTAAAAAGTCCTACGTTAGATTGAACTAAATGTTCAGTGTTCACTGATTCTTAATGATATCCAACTAATTTCAATCGGTAATGAATACAAACTGCATATATAAATTAAATTAAGAGTGATATAATAATAAAAAATGTAGAAAAATCTCACAGATTTAATTCTAATCTTGATATCACGAATTGACTTGAACCAGACAACCGTTGATCACCTGGAAGCATAGAGCAGCTGTCTCGTCTTAGTATGGGACTCGTCAGCAGTGCGCATCCATGACTTCATCGAGGATCAAACCCAGGACCGTCCAGCTCCGCGACAGGCAATTTACCATTGGACCACTAAGTCGGCTCCCAACGGTTGATATTTCAAAATCAGCTCCTTAAGTTAATTCTTGGAGTTCTAGTGTGAAGACGTAACCGGTGGAGTTCAATCGTGTCGGATGTGAGGTAGTTACCCACCAATGACAATGGATGAGGTCGTGCAAACATATCACGAATCGACTGAATCAGAAATATTAATCGTTAGAAGCTGACTCAATGGTTCAATGGTAAAGCATTCGTCGTGGAACCACAGGGTCCTGGATTCGATCGCCGATGAGGTCGTGTATGCACACTGCTGTCGAGTTCCATACTAGAACGAAACAGCTGCTCAATGCTTTCAGATGATCGATGGTTGTCTGATTCAGATCAATTCGTGATATCAGGATTGACAGATTTATATTAATCAATTAATTAATAACATTTTTTATATTAAAATAGATTAATTTTAAAGAAAATTTTCAAATTATACACATTTCTATTCATAATATAAATTGCCAGAATAAAAAACGAACCACCACACACCCATTTTTATGATAGACAGTTTGTTTCATTCATTTTCTACCTGTTTTTATTTTGTTTCTTTTCAATTTTTATTTAACTTCCTTCTGATTATTATTTTTTTTTCTGTAAAATAAATTTTATTTAAATGATAATAATCTATGTTAAAGTAGAGAGAAAAAAATGTTGTGAATAATATTTTGGTGTCTAATATTCTCATAAACTACATGAAATAATTATCACTATGGTTACATCTAACAATTCCTGAGGTGGTGGTGATGGTGGTGATGGTGATGGTGATGGAGGGGGTGTTGTAGAGGAGAAATGTTCATTGTAATTGTAGAAAGAAAAGAAAACATAACTAACTTTTGAAATTCATTTTAATACAACTAATTTAGGAGTAGGTTATTTTATATGAATTGATTAATGATCTATTCGTTTTATTTTTGTTAACTGATCAAACTGATCATTAATTTTGATTCAATTATGTCAATCAAATAAGATGAACAATATGATATAAGCATCACTATATCCATGTTCTTTTGTAAGTTCTGTAACATGAAATAAAATATAATGCATAAATATGTTCTCTGTTACATCTGTTGTATGGTGAATAATAAGCTCTAGAGAGAAGATATGACCAGTGGAGTTCAACCGTGTTGGATGTGAGATAGATACTCATCGATAAGGTGGCACAAATGTACCACGAATTGACTGAATTAGAAATGTCAGCCGTTTGGAGCCGATTCAGTGGTTTAGTGATAAGGCGTTCGTCACGGAGCCGGAGGGTCCTGGGTTCGATCCCTAGTGGGGTCGTAGATGCGCACTTCTGAAGAGTCCTATACTAGGACAAAACAATTGTCAAGTACCACCTAGTGATTAGTTGCTGCCTAATTCAGACTAATTCGGGAAGTCAAACTGAGAGTTAACAATCTCTATAACACCCAATTACGAAATAATTGCCATTTAGTATGTTAGTTAAGCCTATATATGTGCAACCATGTAAATGAACTCATCGAAAATGAATCCTTCTTAAAATAAACATGCTTCTTAATTCTTTAAAAGTAGATCATAAAGTTTTCTTTATTGATAACTTATCTACTACATTAGAATAAAAGACATTATTAAATTGCAACTGATAAAAATCGCCATCAGCCTGAACTGCGAATGAACCAATAATTGTAATTTAAAAGTGCTTATATTTTCCAACTTGCACTGTCACAAACTGAAATTGGTTAGTCTCTGTCGTCGAACGTTTATCTTGAGACGATTAACTTAAAAGAATGGTGGTTTACAAGTATGATGTTGATTATGATATGAATGTCAAAAGAAATCCACTTCACCGTATTAAGTACTTATCAGTCGAATTTACCAGTATCACAGCGTTCATGTTAACATTTAAACTCTTACTCAGTTTACATATGTCAAATATCACATCATTCTTCACCACTCTACTGAGTCCGGACTTAGTAAAATAGACAAAAACCAATCACTTATATATATATATATATATATATATATATATATATATATATCCGTTGCACAAGTTGGAATATCTGAATTCAGTAGCTCTTTGAAGAATGCAATAATGGTTGATACGAGTTTGAATTCATCTGTAAATATAAGTGCTTTGATGTACGTATGTTTAACACACAGGTCCTAAATGCATCAAAATACACACTATAGATTCCAAGTACAAGTCACAATGTAACTTGTAACAGTAATTACTTCAAGTTACTATCAACTTATTACATAAGTTAAAGTATTCACTTATAATATTGAGAATACTCCAAAAACATCATTTTATAATATGAACAATTATTATTTTGTTTTGTAATTTTTGAAAGAGAACATTATTAAAAATTACTGAAACGTTTCAAAGACGGTTAAAACTTAGTATTCAATAAATGACATGATTAAAGTTGAAATGAGACAGTTTTGTGGAGTTAAGCATTAAATTGACTGTATTTGTCCTATATTGATGTCATTTGAGAACTGATGAAAACCAAGGAATCCTGAACAGCTCTTTCATCCTGGTATGAAAGTCTTTAACAGTTCACATCCTTGATTCCACTAGGTAATAGAATTCAAGGACTCTAGATCTTGAAGCAAACTCCTAACTTTCTGTAGCCATGGTAGAATTTCTGCTTTCATCAACCTGTGATATAGAGTGAATATCAGTTAATCCAACTGGCGGAGTTCAGACATGTCATGATTACAACAGTTATCACCAGTGAAAATGGCCAATCGTCGTGCTGCATCACAGATTGATGAAAATCGAGATTCTACCATTGAATGCTACTTCAATGGTGCAAATGGTTAAGTGTTCGGGATTATCCCTAAAAGTTACCTATTCAATTCCTTGTTTGAATTAATGTTGCATATTACAGAGAAGTTCCATACTATACAGAAACAGTTCTCATGTTATCCCTGATATTCAATGATATACAAATAACATTAATCTTTGACAAATACAGTCAACTAAATGAACAATGTATAATTTCTTCTAATTTCTCTTACTTATTTCTCTAACTGTAAATACACTGATAAGTAAACAAAAGATAAAGCTTTAATATTAATTAGATATTGTGATAGAACTAATCTAATGAAATGAATATATCCAAGAAAAAAAGAAGAATACACTTAATTAAATCGCTTTACTTCAACTAATATAAATAGAAAATAGAATTCTATATACTATTTAATCAATCATAACTTGATAACTGTTATCATCTATTTCACTGTCAACATTGATTGATGCTTTAATATAAATATTCAAGCAGAGTACAGATGATCTCAAAGTTAATAAGCTCAATGTACATGTAAATGATTGACTTTATAATTTTTTTTCGTTAATAACAATTTTTATGATCAGTTTCACTAAGAATTTTTCACTCATATGGGTGGTAACTAATTAATAGAAATTTACTACTGATTTTTTTTCCCAGTAGATTATTATATAATAACTTCATTTAATATCATATAACTAGTAACTAAAATGAATTCATAGTTAAACACATTCTATCTGATCTCAATATCTATATGACTAGTTACATATCATAAAGTTTTCATTAACTGAATAGGTTCATTATATCAGTGAGGAAGAAATAAAAATAATACAACGAAGAAGCTGTATATTCAACCTCTAACTTTACTCTGATATTAAGACTTCTTTTTCTTTGATCTACCTGTGATCGTTTTTTAGTTTCTTTAAGCACATTAATTAATTTTATTGCAACTTTGCATATTTACTGGTATCTTTAACATATGTCTTTCTCTTCATATCTGTCATATGTAGTACTATCCTCAATTTTTCCGAAATATAAATTAATTATATATTACAACATTTGTTTATCCTTTAGGTTATTACATAACTTTCACGTAATTCGTATAAAATTTAAAATCTTTGAACGTATTATGGGATCATCTTTCCCTATTTTTCGCTTTTCTATCAATTCTGACAGTAAACCGATTTCTTCCCTTTCGTAATATATTAAATGCCTATCGTTTCCCTAAAAAGTTAAATATGAAAAACAATGTAGTTGCTATTGTTTTGTCCTCACATGAAATCGTTAGTATTCAACATTAGAAAAAGTTAAAAACTCTTCATAATCTATATGAGTTCATTTTGAAAATCATCTTAGACAATTGGTCACAACAAATTTTAAACGGTTACATATATTATATAAAGTATTTAAACAGTCCTGATGGAATGTTTTCCAAGAATATCAACGAAACCCCTAGGAATTATAAAGTAGCTGAAAGTATTCCATCCAATCGTCATTCGATAAAATTCATTGAACTTATGACGTGGCATTCACCAATTGGACAATAATTTAAAATCACTACTTACAGATTCAATGACCTGTAATGATGATTACAGTTTCATACAAAATCATAAATACCCAGGTATATTTGCACAGATTTTATGCCAACCGGAATCAACATTTCTACTCTTTTCTTTTTATCTTCTAACTTACGACTTGGAGAGTTTGATGTCTTCAATCTCAAGAGTTTGCTATGCTAAATTATCAGTATTCAAATGCAAGATAATACTAGATTTTTATAATGAATTCACAATCAAATGTAAACAGGTTATCCGTCATTTGACAAAAATATTTATGCATTTTTAAATGATAGAGATTTTTAACCTCAAATGATCATTTTATTTTGCATTGCATTTCATTAAACTCAACGTCTTATTGTATGAAATATAAAACAAATACATGTGTAATGCACTTTAAATTACTTTGGATCTATGAGTAGATTGTGCCGACATACTATCCATTAGACATAAAACTATTCATATAATTAAGTTGCATTGTCTATGGAGATCGGTATTAGGCTTAGTTGATTAAATTCGCCACAAACTGATGTTGGCAGAGTACCACATTAAACCAGGAAGCAATGTACAGCTGTTTTGTCATAGTATAAGACTCAGTAGTATGCACTCGAAACTCAGCCCCATGGTCTTCATGTCGGTAAACGCCTATCCCTGTGCACCACTGGGCCGGCCGGCACACAATGGTGGAATTCCCACTTCTATCAATTCATGATATAGCTCAAGGATCATAATAATCAGCTCACTAGTAAATAACTTCAGGAGGTTCCTGAGGCTCTAGTAGGAAGTCGTGATTGATGGAGTTCACACTTGTTAGGAATGGGACACTAATCACCATTGACAATCTATGATCACTGAGCTATATTACAAATTGATGGAAGTCGCAATTCTACCATTGGATTACAAGTCTAGTAACACAGAGGGTTGAGCGTTCGCCAGCCTGAAACCCATAGGGCTGGATCTAGAGTATGCACTGGCGAGGGGCCACATACTCGAACGAAATGGCTGTCCAGTGCTCCATGATCTCTAGTAATATTTTAAAATCATAATGAAAGCGTATCAGCGATGAAAATTTTCTTGTAGTCGACAGCATGCATGAGACAAAACGTTTAAATTTATAATAAATTTAGTGAATAGTTATCCATATACAAATACAAAGATATTACATCATTTATCAAAATAACCACATTCTCAAGTGCCCAATTACAAGAAGGGTTTACAATATTTCGAGTAGTTATCTAAAGGAAGTGTTGCGTTATATAACAAAGTTGTCAAAAATGTATTAAACCTTTTAAGCGCCGGATGTAGTAAGTCTAAATAATAGACAATAAGATGTAGTAAAAGAGTTGTAAAAGGTAGTTATCTACTTGTTGGGAAATTAATAAGATAAAAAATAATTGGTGACAATAACTTGTAGGATAATTAAGGCATGTAAATGAAAAGAGAAATGTTAAATAAGAAATATAAGGGGGTGAAATCAAGAATTGAATTTAGTAGTAACATATATAAGCAAACAGTATTCTTTGCATTGAGATCATCATCAGGCTCTACTTTAATATACAACAGTATTTATATACAAATGTAAAAATTATTAAACCAATGAAGGTAGTTAATGTAAATAAACGATTAAAATGAAATTGATGGATTACATAATTAATCATAATGGGTGAAAGGTGCGAAATTGGTAGCAAGATGATAAATGTACTAGTAGTCATGATAAACAGATTAATAGTAATAATATGAATACATAATTTGAATGTATTTAGGTCTTTTCATTGATTTGTCATGGAAGAAAATTTATTAGTCTCAGTTGTCAGATGCACATCCTGAATAGATTACATGAATACATATTTCAAAATAAGATAAATGTACGCCATTATTATTTGGATGTAGGTGAAAATGGAGTGATACTATACTTCTTAAAACAATGTTAATGATAATAATATTTCTCCGAAACTAGGTGTACAAATAATGTGGCCAATTACATGGAGAGTGTAGAAGAGGTATGGAAGGTGTTGCAGTAAGAATAATGAAACAGTAATTGGTGTAAAAATAGTGTAAGTCGTTTATTAGGTCTTGTAAGACTATGGAAGTGATGGAGGTGTTATGCACTTCTTTTGAACACATAGACTCATGTGATTAACGTGAATGCTAATGGTTTCATTGACGTGTAGTCGACAAGCACACATTGCATTCAGAAAGTTTGAGGGTATGCGGTATACCACTGCGAACACGTTGGTTCTATCTATTGCATGTCGACTACTTATCAAGTGTGACAAAATCGAACTATGTATTGATTTTACCGGCGTTTTTCGAAATCACGATTGTAGTAGCTTGTTAATTCGTTGTTGAATTTGTCGGGTTGTACGCCCAATATAACTTTCTGTACAGGAGTAGCTGATTCAACAACTTGCTCTTTGAAGAAGCGACTTAAATTGAAGCTCCGTAACGTCAGAAACCTAAAGTTTTTACACATTAGAATTGTGCAAATATCACAATATACTATAGTAAATATGAAATATACTTTATTCTAAATTATGTAGTATTTGTATTATGTTATTTTGCGAATATAAAAACAAGTAGTATAAGTTATGCATTCACAGTCGTTCTGTGGTCATTGATTTGTTTTTAATTGTTTGGAATAATACATATTCATCCTTAAGACAAACAATTTAATAATCTATATCAAGGAAGGTTGTGAGTACCTTGACAGTTAGTGATCATTTATATCACAGAATAACTTTTGCACTGATCATAATTATTATGCTTTTGAATTGAGATAGATTGTGGAAATTGATATTAAGTTTAGTTGATTGATTTTGTCGTAGAATAATGTTGATATGGTGGTAGTGAAAATTATGACGCGATGAATATTTATTTCGGTGTACTATGGAACTTTTCATTAGTGAGTACATTTGATAGTACCAAGAAGTTTAACCCAGGACCTTTAAATTGACGAACTCTAAATCGCCTGCACCTCTAAGAATTTAATACCAAAACGAAACAGATGTTCAATGCTCCCAGGTTTTCAGTGGTAACCTACCAACATTAACCTGTGACGAATTAAATTAACAAAATATGATATCAGTCTTAACAAACCATCTCTACTCATTTACAGTCATTAGCCTACTAGTGAATAATATCAAGATATTACTAACGCTCTAGTGAGTTTACACTCATCGGAAGTCAATCACATGATTGATGATAATTGATGATCGTCACGCTTAATATTATAAATTTAATGAGGGGAAAAATCTACGTTTGGATGCTGAGGGTTTGGCATTAGCTAACCTGAAGCCCATGGGGTGGAATCTTGGGTGAGCACTATTGAGGAGCTGCACACTAGAAACTAACGAGGTGAATTTTTAAAATTTTACACCAACATCGTAACTAGTAAAGTCCAAATAGTTGAGATATATAGTAGTGACTAACAGATTGTAACCACTGAATATCATGTTATTTCATTAACCCATTAGTAATGTAAATATAAGCTCATGGATTAAAATTAGCAAGTTGAAATGTGAGGCTCCCACTCTGAAGTCATGACATCTTGAATTATGTTACTTATGATGACTTAAATATCTAAAGTTAGAGAGTCGAAAACTAACAACTAAAATTATTTTCTCATGTATCTCTTAGGTTGGAATTTAGAGGTGTCGACTTTTATCAGTTTGATAAATTAATTTTAAAGCTTTCATTCACTTATATACCTTAAAATAACTCACAAAAACATCTAACTTCATTTTTAAAAAGTTTCTTGATTATACTGTCCAGCTCAGTAGACATAACACCTATGAAACTAGGACAATATGTGTTGTCTGTTCTTTTTAAATTACAATAATTCTCTGGATGTCGTCAGTCAGCGACAAAAATTATCATGTCTCTTTAACATTTAAATCATAAATATAGTTGTCATTCATCGACATAATAATTTATATTACATTGAACATTAGTTTATATTAGATATGATAAAGAATATATGTGTAAAATCTCAATATGCTAAAGCTTCTTACTTATAAAGTATTACAGCCTTCAATTAAGATGCTTCTTCAGAAGATAAATAAATAACTGAATCAAATATTAACTATATAGCCGAAAACAAGGATTATGCTGAATAAATGAATGCCACTTATGTCATACGTAAGATGATTTTCTGTAAACAGATTCATGTAGAATATAAGTCACTTAGATTTATCATTAAGGAGTGACCAAAAATATGTTTATCTAGTCCTTTATAGTATTGGTCTAATTTTATTGATCAAATTGCAATGTGTCTACTAGTTTAACTGACTGTATATAGGGCACATTATGTTTAGATAGATGGCAGTTCGAAATCGGTCTTTATAAGACCTTTTATGACCTATGTTTTGCGCTAGTTGTCAATTGTAAGCGTCACATACGTTTACTAGTGATGAAATCAATAGTCCCTGTTGGACTCAACTCCAGATCACTCAGTTTCGTAGACTTCAACAGTTACCACCGAGCTATTTGGGTTGTAATTATTCCTTCTTTATGTTCAGTTGAATTGTTGGTATGTTTACAGTGTGAGTTTTTCAGTATGTGTTGATTGGTTGCTTGTATGTAAAATCTTTCCAAATTAAATGAAGCATCACACCGTGTTTTTACTTATCTTGCTTGGGTTTGCCAGTAGATAAGAAGCTATAGTCAAACGACCTTCTTTGTAGTTGAAGAAACCTTAAATTATTCTGTTTGTTGTTGAAAATAACATGTACTACTAATGATGGTTTAATTCGTAGATTTGTAAGTTATATACGATTATTAGTTGATCTTTTAGTGTAGATTTGATGTTAATTGAAACAAATCAAGATTACACGTGAAAACAATCGCGTAAAGAAACTTTCACAATCGACGTGACCTATTCTGTAGACATAGTTTTGTGTAGAGTTATAGGGAATCATTACTTTTACTCTAACTAAAACATCATAGTGTGTTCGTTGTTTTAAAGAAAGATTTTATTATGTTTGGTTTAAGGACTAGTTGTATTTCTTTGGTTGTCTTATAAATGTAGGGCGGGAGCGCCGCACAGATCCATTAAGTATCATTTTTGTACTTTCAGAAATGTGTGATTCTATGTATGACATAAGTTTGTAATCATTTTTGAGACGAGCGATTCAATTGCAACACCATTGGTTTATTTATATAGTGTCTCTTGAAATTCGAACACTGTGGTTTCAACATAATTTGAAATATTTCATAATCAGATATGTGGTTAGCGGACACCTATTGGATAGCTTATAATCATTTTCGGCAGCTGTTTCATTTTACTATGAAATTTCTCATTAGTACACACCTTTGATAATACCAAGAAGTTGAACCCAGGATCTTTCAGTTAATAAACTCTTAATCCCCTGAACCACTTAGCTGGCACCCAATGGCAGAATTCCCATCGCATTAATTTGTGATGCTGTTTCCTGATTTTAAGTAATACCCAACCAACATCAATCTATGACGATCATATACAAGTAAACATTATTTATTACAAATATTAAATTCATGTATTTAATCCTCTAACAACTTAATTTCAAAGACGTAGATTTATCATGTATTCCATACAGCTTATCTTATTTATGAATTAAAATAAACAAAGAATAACGAGTATAGTAGAATATGATGAATTCACGTATGTCATAGTTTCGCTTCAGCTGCTTTACCATCGAAATAACAACTATTATTATATTACTGTACATATTATACATGCATATGATGTAAATCATAATGAACTAGGAGGAAGGTAATAATTTTGGGAACCATTTTAAACAAAACGGTGAATGGAATAGTGTATTTATATATTAATTATGTAATAAAAATTCTGTAAGAAAATATTGTAACCATATAGAAATATGTCTTTTAGATAAGGGAAATCGAAGACAAAGGTTATGAAATCATAATTGTGAAATGGATAGATTAGTAACATAATACTGAGCAATGGTCACAAAATTGATAGAAGAATGAAGAAGAGAGATTAGTAAACCCCAAGTTATGCTCCAAAAAGTAACTAATAACTAAAAATATAAATTAAAAAGTTATGTAAGAAAATATTCGAGAATAGAGCTACCAAGTCAATACTAAACTGACTACTGTATCTTTTCGAAAATATGAGTTCTACTTAAATCTTGTATTAGCAACAGTCATATAATGTCATACAATGGATGAATTTTTATGTGTTGAAGGATTTCAAAATGTTATGTTTATTGCCACTATCAAGAATATAACGAGAGATGGAATTATTAAAATTACGTTAGATATTTGATTCCAATTTTTTTGTAAAATATGCTTGACAATTCGATGTCACTGCTTTCACACAAACAGGTTGATTAGTAAACGCAATCGGAGGCAATAGGTGGTGAGAATTTATCTACTTTCATCCACTTTAATGAACATTTTGTTTCATACAGAGAAATTAGTTTGGTTCTTTTGAATCCAGCGTTTGATCTGAAGTTACCTCTATTGACCATTTCATCACTTTTAAATTGAATTGATAAGATAAATGATTTTTTTTGACATTGATTCACTTTATTCCTTCATTTTTAATTTTTCCATAGGTCACCAATATCTTTTAGGAGGTTTTCAATTGTGAATACTTTTTTTTATAATCTCTTATTCACAAATAAGATGTGTCAATCTGTTGACAATATATTCTTTCAGAAAGTTCACATGATTAACGTATACATACGTAATTGCTTTCATCACTTATTTATAAAAGTTCCCAAAATTTATGCCTCCCTTCTACAGTATCAACAGTAATTTTATGATGATTACTGTTTTGGTGATAAAGCAGCTAAAGATTAACCATCCGAAGTTAATGAATTTATCCTAGTCTGTTATATTTGCTAATCTTTCTTTATTCATATGTCATGTATTCCTTGTAAATAAACAATGAAATCATACAATTCTCCAGAGTATATTTAGTGATGCCTTCTATTGATTCAAGCATTAAATCTACATAGCAACAGAAAAATCTAAAAATCAGTAGTTTCTGTAAAAATGCCAATATATATTAACAGAAATGGGTCCAAGTAAACAGAAGACATTCTAAGCATAAATTCTATTTAAAATAATTTCAGTGATTGAAATACAATGACTTCAGCATTTCATCAGGCAATAATCGTCCAAGTTAAATGCATACACACAACGATTTTCACATGAGATCTATCTCATATTTTTTGACATAAACCTAATGAAGCTCGAATCAGACTACGTAGTGAAATATTAGATTTGTCAATTTATTCATTTCTGAGATTACTTCAAATGAAATTTCGACCTAATTTTAATTCATTCTATTGTAAAGTAGATTATTTGTTTATATAGGTATTTAGGATTCAATGTTAAACAAATGAATAATATTTAATTGGTAATAAGTAAAATTCCTTTAATGCCTAACACTACTTGGTAACAAATTTAAGTTGAACAAGATAAAGCACACAAAGTCGGAATAATTCTTCAATGATTGTGATACCACTGAATACCTCAGTTCTGGATTCTTTTAACAGTATCATCCTCCTCAATAATTTAGTTATTTCACTTTAATGAGTAAATGAATGCATACTTAAAATCTTTTTTTCTTATTTCTTTTCAATTATACAACATTATTTTCTGTAAGTAATGTATTTGAATTGAGGTGATTTGTGAAGCGTCTGAGGCAGAATCTACGGTTCACACTGCTGATATGTTCCGTTCTAGGACAAAACAGCTGTCTAATACTCACTAGTTTTCAATGGTACTGTACCAACATCTATCTGTGACAAATTCAACCAACTAAAATAATGCATTCATTAAATTACTAAGTTTAATATGAAAAGTTTTACAAGAAAAAATGAACATGAATATATTCCAACTTTCATATTCTTTGCCTTATTGGGTCATTGACTGTTTCATTTTAATAGCAGATACATGATTTTTTAGGAATTTTATCTTTTCATATTATTAGATGCTACAATTGTTTTCAATTTAGTTGCTTACAGAAACATCTGTAGAGCTGTATTTACTTCATTAACTATCATATCACATAGTAACATAGATCACCATAGTATTAATAATAGAAATAATAATTAAAGTTATTCAAATTACTTTAAAGTAAATCTTATCTAACCATACTTAAGAGGTTTAATCACAGTAAACATTTCATTATAAACAACATTAAAATTCTCTAGAGTATGTAATAACAAATGTATATGAATGAATCAGTTTAATATTTATTCATTTATTATTATTAGTAGTAGTAGTATTACTATTATCGCTACTGTTGTTGTTGACTTTATATCAACTGGTAACTTAATAGACAAACAATTAGATTAAACTAGATCTCATTGAATATCAATGGTACCCTACCAGCATCAGTCTGTGATATATTCAACCAACTAAGCTACCAAGTTCCACCAAAGATAATCATCTCAATTGAATATCATCTAGTTTCTATTAGTTACGTCAATTAATTTTGTATATCTCATTTGTTTTATTGTTCTTCAATTCATTATATTAATTCACAGATGTGTTGAAGATGTTAAAAAGATAAAAGTAGATTATTCTAAACTGAAATCTAAATTCAATGTTAATAAAAACTTTGAAGAATAAGATGCTACAGAAATGCTGAATTATAGATATTAACATATTGATGACTGATAGTTGCTAAATAATTTATCTATACTAACTAGTGTAAGTTGAAGTTCACTTTGGCAAAAAGCGATATACATCTTCACGAACATTATCGAGTGAGTATTGCTGGATTGGATGAAGTACATTACATTAGTCAGAGAGCCATGCTCTTATGATGTGTAGAATAATGAACCCTATAGTACAGTACAAGTATTATGGTAATTTAGTATTGAAATTCTGCTAAAACTCAAATTTAATCAATAATAATCTACACCACAAATAATGCTTTCAGCCATAAGTCCTAGTTGTATTCTTGAAGTTAAGTTAAGCAGTGCTGTAAGATTGAGCTAAACGTAATGCAATTAGGGAAATAGGTTTATGAATTTATTGTAAAATTAAAATCCAAAGTTATATTTATAGTAGTGTCTGTCAATAGTTGTATCGTTCTTTGGAAATAGATTTTTGCTTCCTCAATGAAATGAAGTTAGTTATAATGATTCTTATTACATATGGTTTATGTTTAGGACTTTATTAATAGCAGGAATTGATAATGCTTGTTAATACTGGATTAAGAAAGTACAATGTTCAGTAGTAATATAATTTCAAATTATTTATAGATCACTGTAAATTCACCTAACTAATACACATACAAAAACAATCGAGTAAGTGTATAAAACAGAAGCCGATAGCGTTAAGTATATGAGAATTATATTGAAATACAGTATAAATCCGACAAGTAAATTGCACAACACTGTGGAGTTCAATCATACAGTGCATCTAATATTTTGTACAAATATCAATAACAAAAAATACAGTGAAAAGATCATTATGCTAGAGGACAACAGCGGCCTCTACAAAACCAGTGTAGTATACATCCATCTGTGTATGAATCCATGTCTTTTAGTAAAGATCTTCGTGATATTCACTTCAAATTTTTTGCAAAATGACCTGTTAGTTTTTCATTCATATACATGAGTTCCATTATCATCGTTTCCGTGACTTAACAGCGGAGATTTTACTATGGAAATATGATTCACTTATTTACCATGCAAAATATGCATATAACCTGTAAAACAACTGCTATTTTGCCCAATAAACTAATCAATTATGAAAAATGTATTCTTAACAGGTTGAATTGCTTCCTGAATGGACATAATCATCAGGTCACTGGTAAAGTGGAGGTGATAATTTTAGGTAATATGTCAATTCTTTCCTATGCTGTACTTTAGCAGTGTTTGTTGCATATTTTCTTTAGATATTTCATTCCAAACTTCTGAAGTTTTTCATCATTAATTAAATCGTCTTCAGTGTATTAAAGTTGTATATACTGAATAAAAAGAACACACTGTAACATACGACACTCGATCACTTCTCAATCTATGAATAATTCATTGAAAATATTAAAATACAAGATACCTATTGAACGCTGAAGATGTTATGTATAATATCATCTGTTTATTATGCACAGGACACTTTTCACATACGTATACAATCTGTAGTGCTTCATAATAGACTTTGTTGAGTTAAACTGATTGTTTTCAGGGTATATATATAACATAAACACCTATTTTCAGTTATTTTACACAAATTCAATCCCTACTGACTACTACTGATAATGTAGCTTACCTCATAACTATAAGTTAAAAGACACAATGTCTAAAATCTTACGACGATTGCTGTTAAAGTGACAACAAATGAAGTTTATTACTACGTAATGACTAGGCATATTTGTCTATTAATAATTTCAATCATCTTACTCATATCAGTTAGTTGAAATTGAGTACTGTGGAGGTTTTCGAATATCACGAATTGACGGAAGTTAGAAATACCAACCACTCGGACCTCAGTTGAGTGGTCTAGTGGTAAGATGTTCTCAGTAGGGTCAGATGACGTCAGATTCAATCCCTGGCTGAGTCGTGGGTGCGCACTGATGAAGAGTCCCACACCAGGATGAAACAGTCATTCAGTGCTTCCTGGTGATCACTGGTCTTTTAATATTAACTAATGATTATTTCATTTAGTAATACATTCGTCAGGCCCTTTTTACTTCAGCATTATTTAAGAATAACTAATTCTAACTACATAAGATATATTACTTAATCAAGTAGTATAAAAGTTTATACAGTAATTTATCAGAAGTACATTAATTAAATTTAGTATCTGTTAGGAATTATAAGTCTAATAGCTAAAGATTAATCATGTGGTCTAAATGACTTTTGAATGGATAAAAGTAGAATTCAATAGTATAATGTATTCACTTCTTCTTCCTTTAAAGACTTAACTTATAAACTAGTCCATAGATTTACCTTATCTGAAATATATTCAATGTTATCTATTCATTTAATAACGTCTTGTTGACTTGTCTTGTTTATATTAGAACACTTTAAGTATTGACAATTTGAAGGATATAATTTAGGTATTTCTATGGTGTATAATTTTCTATTTTAATTATAGTCTTCCTTTATTAGTTACTAAATCATACCTAATCCGGTGATATTTTTACTTCAATCAAATAAGACTCCATTGTTCTTTTATGACTAATAGATTTATTGTTAGTTGATATAAGTACAGGGAATTTGTTAGTTGTAGACAACATATTCTTCATTGAAATTGATAGATAGTATTTTAGTCGTCTTAAGATTCAGTTTACTCTATGATATCTTAATGTTATAGATTCATCCATTGTATGAGTAGTGAATGAGTACTGCATAGGATCTGTATGCTATTGAATACTTTCGCAACATAATAAGTTGAGTTATTTTGTGATATGAAACCCTAGTAATAAACTAAATCACTGTGACGAAACACAATTCGTCATACTACTGATACAAATAGAACTGATCTTTCTTGTTTAATTTATACTCAATAAGTAGAAAATATATTATCCTTTTATTAGGTTTCTTCCATGATTGTTTTAATTACAACTTCAGTTTAGTGTTCATATTGCATTTCATTAGGAACGCTAAGTTTTATAAAACCTATACTATTAATCAATAAATACTGAGCAGCAGTTTGTTGTAGTTACATATTGACTTAGTTCATGGGTCTACAATGTAAGATTCAAAGTATTATAAGTTCCTATTTTTATATATCTACCAGAATCATTGACTACACTTTTCAGATCATTACAAAATTATATGCAACAAACATGATAAGTTTCACTACAAATTTAAACTGAAATTTAAAGGATTTTCTTTATTTCTGCATATGAATAACTTCAGGATATTTTCGAAGTTCTAGTGAGATATCCTGATTGGTGGAGTTCGCATTTGTCGGGAGCCAGACATTTATCACCGATGACAATGTATGATTGTCACGCTATATCTAAAATTGACGGAGGGGAGTCAGAATTCTACCATGGGATGGCGGTCTAGTCATGCTAAGGGCCATACGTTTTGTCAACCCGAATCTTGTGGGGCAAAATCTAGTATGTGCACTTCTGAGGAGTTCCATACTAGGGCAAAGTAGCTGTTCGGGGTTCCTTGGTTTTCAATAGTTCTCCATAAACATCAATCTGTAACGAATACAATCTAATAAAATTCAAAATAATTGATTTCTATTGGTAGAAAACAGTAAAATCAACTTAGACAATATGAGAACCATAGAACTTAACACTGAATGTTGCCTAATTTTTGTTATAAACTAAAATTAAATTATATTTAAGAAAATCTGCCGAAAAAATTGTTATTTTAAGTTGATACTCATAAATGAAGCGAAAAGCAATAAATCTCTAAAAATAAAGTGTACAGCTATAATTAGTGCATAACTATAAGTTTCTACTCTGTAAGTGAAACAAACCCGAAATATATTTAACAGAGATTAGAATAATTTCTATCAATCGATGCCTGTTACCTCACATGAAGCATAGGCCACCGACCAGTATTGACTAAATAACTCTGTCTTTAAGTCTCTTTCGTAGTTTCTCCCAAATGAAAATTCATTCTTTCTATATCTACCAACAAATCTTGATGAATTATATTACTTTTCCTTTGTTTTTTCATTTGGCCTTGAGGAATCCAAGTTAGCACTAAACCAATGAACTAATATTTATTTACTTAAATTGTATGTCTTAAAATTTATCGCTTCACTCCCATGTAAAGATGTAGGTAGCAAGTTCTGTTCACCTTCATCGAACAGTCAACCTATGCATTTTAGTCTACCGTAATTCTTTAGTTGATGTTATTCAATAATGTAAAGTTTCTTCAAATTAACTTTGATATTTAAACATCAAAATGCATGAAAATATTTGCCGTATTTTCTTTTTCAATAAACAAGATGGTTTATTTTGGTTCATGTTTCTATCTTGTGTAGACGTCTGTATAAACGATGTTTAGCATGAATTTCACTACTTACATTCAAAAGTGACAAAAGTTTAAAAGTAACAATAAAAAGTCAAGATGTTTGGAACTAATGATACTCTTTGATATGAGTAGCTTTCAAATTTATTACAAGCATATGCCTCATTACAAAATACGTCAGCTCTGTTATACGGTATTTATTAACTAAAACAAATAAAACCAACTATTCATAAAGAATTCTTCTTTATGTAACATACTTCATTGATAACAACCATATGATCTTACATAAACTGACCACTAAAAATTGATCAGTATCATGCTTCTCTTATCTTTATTGTTGATTAGCTTCATTCAATTAAAGTGAAATGTAACTACTAATTTTAGTGTATCAACACTGTTTGTATAAGTTATATTTAAGTTGGATTGTGACTGGCAAGTGGAATCCAGGACGCGCGTTTTGTCCTATTTGGGACTCATCGGCTGGATGTACCTGCATCCCAATCTTGATGTTCACACTGGGATTCGAACTCAATCCGCTTCGTGTCAGACGCCACCGCGTTCACCACTAGCCTACTGTGTCCAGACAGTCACACTCGTGCGACGGGTACATATGTAATTCAGAATAGGCTTGTATCTTCCCGTTGATTTGTAATGGACTGAAACTGGTCAGCCTCTGTTGCCATATGTACATCCTGAGCGGATTACCTCTATATAGCTCAGGATGCACATATGGCAACAGAGGCTGACCAGTTTCAGTCCATTACAAATCAACGGGAAGATACAAGCCTATTCTGAATTACTGTTTGCATAAGGTTGCTAATTTTAGATGTGATATTCTGAAATTGGATTTCATGTTAGTTGATAGTCTTCATCACAGATTACTTAAATTCATTAAACTAACCAATACTCTTTGTATGGTATATCCTCTATTGTGCAATCACAAATCAATTAGTTATCCCTAAATAATAAAGTATTTATCAGATCGCATTATCTTTCTGTTAAAATCTTTAATTTAAATATTAACTGAATATTTGTATTAAATTAATTTTACTACTTAAAGTAGTATAATTTAAAGTTTTTTTGCTTTTCTTTATTTTAGATACGGATAAATGAAATTGACAATTTTGATCATTATAACAATAATACAAAATAAATCCTTCAAGAATATACATACAATCTTTCAGCGAAATTACAAAAACAAAAAAGAGATAAACAATTACTAAAATAAAGTAATGATATTAAGCAAATGATTTGATTGTGTTTTAAATGTTTTTCAAATGAAAGTTATTGAATATTGAATGTAAATGGTACTATTCATATTTCCCGCATTTGCGCCCCCCGCCCTCCCCCCAGCTCTATTCCAAAGTTTAATTAAGTTTTAAGCTTTAAGAATTTATATGAATAACAGAAAATTATGTGGTTAAGTCATAACGTTACGTCATGCTTATACATACATTGAAAGTACAAGTATTCAGTTAAAAGGTTATTTGCGATAAGTTAACAAATGAAAATAGTATAAGAAACTATAACATCACTAAGTATATGGTTGTTGTTGATTTTGATAATAGATTTACAGGAAAAAGTTACAGTGGTATATGGATGTGCAGAGTTAGTGTGAATATACTAAATCTTAACTAAGTTATGCTTACTGGTAATTGAACTTAGATTGAAGTACCCCAACTCCTTAAGGCTAATATCATCTAAGTGGATAATTGACGTTCGAAGTGAACATGGCATTAGATGCGGTGTTGCCACAACCACACTCCGTAATTGCCCTTTTACATCTACCTAAATATACTCAATGTTATATGATTATCTCTTATATAGGAAGGATTGGAGGGACAGGAAAGCCTGGTCACTATGGATAATTTGGGCCAGGTTACGGAATCATTGGGTAGTGGGACTCTAGCCCAAGTTCACTTAAGTTAGGCAACTATGTCATCCCAATCAAATTAAGTAGTGTTGGGATACTAGTTGAAGTTAGTCCATCAGCTACAGATTAACATAATACTGCCAAATATGTTTGATTTTCGTTAAGAAAAAGGATATTTACTTAAATTAACTTGACAGAAACACGTAAGTTTACAATTTCACTCGGTGTTTTTATTAATTTATCGTAATTGTGATTTCGAATTATAACATGGAGACTATGAGGCAGAAATCTGGTAAATCTGATCGAAATACAGTTTCAAGAGAATGCAGGAAAGTTCAAGTTAATTATCGATCATATACTTGTTTACTTAGCTGTAAGTATGCTAATAACATACTTCCAAGCACAAAAGTGTTCTTTTAAACCATTTTCTGTGTCAGATTTCGAGGTTGAGATTGGAATTTACTGTTGATTTGAACAGTCATCTTTGAAACCGTGTTGGTACAATTCAAAATCTAAGTTCATCATTAAAAAAAAATTCATATGGTCGTACAGATGAATATTGACATTGCAGACCTTTTCTTCATTTTTCATTAACATTTATTAAAAGAATAACAGCTTATAAATTGTTTGTATGACATATTGCTAAACTATTCAAATACATTGAGTCATAAACATTTTAATTCTATTAACAGAGAATTCTCATAGTGTTAAAGTTATAATATGTTATATTATCAAAGCATATACAAGTTTATAATTACTATTTCTAGTAGAATCCAATACTTTTCATGACCAAATTTTCTTAATAGAAAAGTATTAGGTTTTAGTTGAATGAACTTGTCATAAATTGATGTTGACAGAGCACCACTGGAAACCAGAAAACACAGGATAGCTGTCGCGTCCTAGTATTGGACTCCTTGGCAGTGCACACCCTAGATTCCACCCCACGAGCTTCACGTTAGCTAACGCTTAATCCCCTGCATCACTGAGGAAGCATCCAATGACGGAATTCCCACTTACATCAATTTGTGATATGCATAGCGTGACGAGCATCGATTATCATTAGTGATAAGTGTCCGACTGCCGACAAGTGTGAACTCTCCCAGTCACGACATCTCACTAAAGCTTTAGGAACCTCCCGAAGTTATTCACTAGTGAGCCGACTATTGTAACTAAATTAAGGTGTTAAATATTAGTCTTATTTCTTTGAAGTCATCTTAAGGTTTGTTCACGTTTACAAATATACTAACCATAACATAAAACAATCAAATAAATCAAAACAGTTTTAATAAACAAACAATACAATTATGATATGACTGATGTGAATGTTAAATCTTCACTTAGATTGATTAGTTCTAACTTTTAATTGTTTAAACTAGTAACAAGGTACATCGTAGTGAGAATAAGTTAATCACTTAGATGATTAGCATTTGCTGATATTTTATTAGAAATACTGAAGTGGCTAAAAGAGTCTATTTTTAATTGTGAATTCTTAGATCAACATTAAAACAACACAAATCAATAAACAGTACTGTTTTCAATTAGATCTTTATTAAACTTCACAATAATCAAGGCAATTTGTAAATCAAGCGTAACAATGAGACAGACGGATTACATAACTGTTGATTACAATCAATAGAATTAGTGAGAATTAGTAGTAAAATGACAGATGTACTAGTAATTGTGATTTGTATAATAAAATAACTTTAAGAAATTTTATAATACATGAAGTAGATTAAAGCTTGAGATGAGCTTGTTACAATAAATAGTCGTCAGAAAAACTTAATTACGTATTAGGAAGTATGTGAATGAAAGTTCCAGTCATAGAGGTGACGAAGACAATATACGAAAGTGGTGAAGTAAATATAGTAACAATAATTAAAACAAAATAAACACAAAATAAAAAAAAGACATATCGAATTTATGAAAATATTTCCTACATTATATTTGGCCAGTGAAGAGATGGAAGGGGGAAATGCTACAAATTTCTACTAAACAAAGACTAAAGTTAGGTGCTTGCCAGCCTGAAGCCCATTTGGCTGAATCTGTGGTAGGCACTGAAGATGAGTCCCATACTAGGATGAAACAGATGTTCAGTACTTCTTGATTTTCAATGGTATTCTACCAAAATCAATCTGTGACGATTTCAGTAATCTGAAAATCAATATCAATCTTCACAAACCACCTCAATTTAATTTCATAGACTAGATGTTTGCTGGTTCGAATTCAGGATTAATCTGAAGTTGAAATACAAAAAATTTTGTTGACTAATTAACTCCTCGAAGTAATAAAAAACGAATCATACGTAGTTAATTAACTAATTTCATTTCAAGAAAAATCGTTTCAATATTGGTGCTTATGTTCCTCACATAATAATCTCGGTTGGGTATCATTAAAAACTAGGAAAAGTAGGCAGCTAATTTGTTTTAGTACGGGACATTTTGGTAGACCAAACTCTAGATACTACTAGTGATATTCCTATAGTTCTAGTGAGAAGTCATGACTATTGCAGCTCAGACTTCTCGGGAGTAAGACAGTTTTCATCAGTGACAATGAATGATAGTGTTGTTATGTCATAAATTGTTGAAAGTAGAAATTGTACCACTGGACGCCGGCCAAACGATGTGGACAGTCTAACCTTCGTCCTGAGGCCTGAAAAGTCAGGGTCCAGTTATCTAGTGGTATCGATAGTGCGTACTGCTGATGAGTTCTTTACTAAAATAAAACTGTTGTTCAGCGCTCCCTAGTTTTCAAATTATCCTAACGAAATCAATCCGTGAAAATTTTCAATCAGCAAATTGAGACTATCAAAATTCGTTTCCTTTACGTTATACTCAGCTTTGCATTACTATTAAGTAGACAAATTATTATATAAGTAATAAACGAATTTATGTTGTTTTGTTTCAATCGCTGCTTTTACTTTATTGGAATCTCTGAATTGAAAAAAAATATTTGAAGATTTGATTATCACCTCATACACTGAAGTCAATAAATCATCTGTTGACAATTCGTCACAGAATATTGAATGAGGTAACTAAAGTCTTTTCAATAAACAACAAGGCAATTTTCTTGAGGATAAGTTTGTAGCGTGCGGTCGTTACAAACACGCTGCATATTACTGAATCTCCTCATTTATATTATAGATTAGTATACTGTTTACAGTAGATTATGAGCATGATAACGTGTGTTATTTTCTAGATAATGTTATGTTTAATTCAGTGGTGTATGTAGCAAAAAGATAATTAGGGTTGACTTCATTGGAATTTAAATGGCTCTTGTTTGTTAAACTAATAATACTTTTTATTAGAACAATGGATAAGGATATAGAGGAATTAGGCATAGTTGAAAGTTGGTCTACGAGGTAATGGTTATCCATGAACGTTTACCAGGAAGTACACAATAATATGATACCGTCAGTAAAAATTCTCATGTTGAGAGTTAACTTTAAAAATAATGAAACCGGTGATAAGATCAATTTTAGATTCAATGCTTGATTGTAAGGGATGTATTCAGTTGCTAAATTAGTCCCTCTGTACCAAATGAATTATTTATTAAGATAGACAAAATAAAGCATTTCCTACTTCACGTTAACTTTAATTATACTTCTCAGATAATGTGTTTACTTTCCAATGAGCTTACATTATAAAGATAGAAAGTATGGTCACTTCTCACACATTTTAGCAGTTTTCATAGCAACTGAGAATAGAAAGTCAACAAGTTTTTAACAGTTTAACTCCTTGTCATCAGTTTCTTAGTGAATATGATGTTAATGTTTTAAAATATGTCAGGATAATTGATATACATACAACATTGAATTTATTAAGCTTTTTATAAGTTATCTTTATTTTGAAAGATTGAAACTAAACTTATGCACTCAGAAAGATACAGGTAATCAGTTTAGTATAACTCTGGTGAATTCAGATTCTAACATATGAGCAGACAATATTATATTTCAGTTTTCCATTAATTTTGTTTCCTTGAAAGTTTTCATTCAATATGAATAGTTACTCCTTATCATGCTCTAGTGAAGAGATTGATAAATAATTTGAAACCACTCTACAAGTAGACAGTAAGACTTGGAGTTAGAAGTATATTCGATGATAAAAATTTTGCTTTACCAGAAGTAATAGATAATTAAATAATCAAACTATTCAGCAATAAAGACATAAAATTAAAAACACCTGGAGAATTCTAAATCTTTACTTAAAGAAATCAGTTTTTATGGATGTTGAATGCCAAAGTGATCCGTCCGCCGACATTTTGATGCATGGATCACAAACACTATCAAAAGAATGACATTTCGGCAACCCTGAGAATTATACTTTTAAGTAGACCGTTGTTTCATATAATTTGCAAATAATAATAAGATAAATTGAAGCATTTGACCTTTTTCATGTTTGTTTTTCAATTCACTTGCTCCTATGGGGTAACATAAACTGGTCCTTCGATGCACAAGAGAGTACAAGGATGCTATCCTGAATGAATACAGAAAGGTAGAATCAGTAGAGTTAGAAAAGCCATAAAAATATTTCGTCACTACTGGCTAGTCAATTGAAACATAATCCTCTTCTAAAGTTTGTATATGGTTCAAAAAATATCCCCTAGTCAGTAAGTTTCCATCTTCTATGTATTACTGAAGCTATTCCCATACACAAAAATAACCCAGAACTGTGTGTATTAAAGTAATTAATCCAATCTTTGTTCTTTCCATGGGATTAACACGAATTCTTGATATGCAATCCCGTCAGTTATTACAATATTTATACAGCAGTTCATTTGTTTTGGGAGATTCTTACATATTATCACTCTTCCCTCATTATGCCTTTCTGATCAAAACGCTTTTACTCTTGCCTGCATATGCTTCACAGACACGTCTCCTTTACTCATTTATCTTATTACATAGACCAACTTTAGAATTACTACGTTCAATCTACTTCCATATATAACTTAAAATATATTCCATAGCCCATAATTTTACTCCTTATCAATTCGAATTGTCTCTTTTTCTAATCACTGTGACATTCTGATGGTTTTTTCTGGCTAGCGTAGTCAATATCATACGGAATCCTTACGATGGACTACACTGCGAAATCATCTATGAAGGTCAGCTCACAGATTCATTCGAGGTAAAGAGCGGTGTCACACAGGACTGTTTACTCTCACATTTCCTCTTCATGTTGCTGGTGGTTGACTGGATCACGAAAACTACAACATCCCAAAGCAGACTCGGAATACAGTGGATAACACGGATGAAATTATATGACTTGGGATTTACAGATGACCAACCTAGCTATTCTATTCGACACATAGCAGCAAATGCAGATGAAGATACACAGTGTAGCAGCAGCCTCGGAAACAGTAACCCTCAACATACACATGCGAAAAGCAAGATCATCCGATACAAACAACAAACGCCAACCCAATTACGCCTGATGGAGAGACTCTGAAAGATGCAGAAGGTTACTACGAATGCCCATTCGTATATAGAGAGTATGAGAATACTACATGAGTCACTATAAGTGAACCAATGTGTTGAAATGTTGTAGATGAAGAAAAGTATACTTTTGTGTGTAGTTATGTCTTACAAGCATTTGTATAATCAAATAGTCTTAGGCTATGTTCGCGAAAACAAATAGACAATCTGAAGATAACAATATAAATGAACTGATGAGTCCATTCATGTTGAGCACCTAAGCAATTATTTGTCTTTTTAACTTGGTTTGCTACTTTCAAATCTGATTGAAGGTGGCGATGTTATCTGGAAATTTTCCAATATTCATTACGTTTATTATAATCAAATTTTCCGACTATATTTCACTTCCTAGCTTATTACATTTGTGTTTTTTGTTCATCCGACATTTTAGTGTGCATTTAAATGGGTATTTTCATGAAAACAAGATGTAAATTAATTTACATGATAAACATTAAATCTATAATGAAAATTACACTTTAAGCACTAAATTAACTGAAAACGAATAGATAGTCCCGAGTCAATAAATGCCTTATATCCCATGTAAAGCATAGGCAGCCGACCAGCATTCTCCAACCAACTCTAACCTGACCTTTCCTTTCCAGCTCTTCCCAAGAGCTCTTCATTCTATTCATGTCTGTCTCCGATTCGCTAACCAGTAAAACCAGATAGTCCCGAGTACATAATTCTTAGTGAATAGATAACGTCAAGCGACCTTTTAGTAAGATAATTTAACTTCTTTGATTTTATTGCTGTACTTTAATGCTTACTTTAGAAAGATACGGATTTTCTTAAGTATTCAGTCAGTAGTCTCGAATGATTGTTTGTGTTTGGACGGCTCCCAGAAACCTCAACGAAGCCTTCAGTACCTTTAAAAGAGCCGGAGACATCCCAACCAATCACTGATCGACAGGACCTTCCAAAACCTCAATATGGAGCGTCCTGATTGGTAATAGTTGAAACTTCTTAGTTCGGATTAGATGAACTATAATACTGATTTTATTGTCTCAGAAAACTATTAATATACAAATATTTTGTACAGAACTCACTCTCTATCTTACTGGAATAAAGTGTCCTGTCTATTCGTCTTCTGTCTCTTGAATTCGCGACTACGAAAGTTCAAGGCGTTTGAGTACTAAAGTTGTCTGCGGTTAGTCAAGCTATCAAGCACGAGATATAGCAGTTTAAAATAGATTGTCCCCGAAAATTCTGTTATTATTTGGCGAATTTACAGATACTTATGTAACTAATGTTTTTAGTAGATAATTTATTCATTTAAACTTCATTTCACCCATTACCATTCGAATGCCTGGATAATATTTGTAACACTTACATAAAATTTATAGCTAAGAAGGTAAGGGCATATACCAGTGTTTAATACGTGAGGTCGGTTTCTGATAACATAAGTGATTGACTTTAACCTATTTGGTTTAGTAGATAAGATCAAAGGTAGCATGTCTATGAGTCGTAATTTAATTCGACTAACCGGACTGTAACAGTTTTCTTCAATGACCAGTATATACTGGATCTAAAACTCGGTTACTTTTTCAGTTGAATTTGTGTTCATAGTTGTCTACACGTATTCATATAAGTGAGCTTAATTTCATCAGTTGTCCTTTAAACAGTGTGTATACTCTACAGATAAATGTTCTTTTATTTATAGTCTACTAAACACTTATGCATAGTATATGCCTTTAGACGTTGAAAAACTTATAAAATAATCATTGTGACGACAAGATTGATCTCCCACTTAATAATGTTCTCCACGTAAATATCAATGCCGGAATTTAGGTACGACCTTCTGACAGTGTCTACCACAAGCACCTATTCGTTAGATGTTAATTGTCCAAACTTCAAATACTTTTATAAATATTACAAATCGATCGACTTGCTTTATGAAAGGGAATTTCTTAAAATCTACAAAAATAACTTAATCAAACCAGTAAAGTCTATCATACGAGTATACAAACAAAATTAGATCTAGGCTTATTGTGCCTTTACATTTAGAATGATACATCGGCGTCTACATCATTGATAAACAATTATCCCACTAGTTGAATATCAACTTAATGGATCAGTGTTATATTCTCTTTCCCTGATGTATCCGTATTATTTTATGAATTATTGGAATATTAGTTGAGCCGATACTTACCTATTAATTGTTTATAAATGATCTAGACATCAATGTATCAATCTGAATGCAAAGGAAGAAGAGCTCTAGATCAAATTTTATTTGCATATGTATAAGGTTAACGGAGTATCAACGGTAATTCAGAACATTTGTATATATACTTTTGATTTGTCATAGTAGGGATGAGAAAGAGAAAAGTGGGTACGAAGCGATTATAATCGAACAAGTTTTACACCTTCAAAAAAAATTTAATTTCTGTTGACTGTATGGTATTTTGATGAGTGAATGATTTAAGTTTACAGTTAGAATACCATGATTTGATCAATAAACTATGCAGATCACAAAATCAATTGTATTTAATATATATTCATGTAGGCAATTAGCATAGTTCCTATAATGAAATATCACAGAATTAATTCACAGTCTTTGAGACATATAAATATATTATTAATTATTTATAGTACTTATATACATGTATACATAGAATCCCACTGAAAAAATCAACATTCAGATGCAAGTACATCCAGCCGACGAGTCCCGAATAGGACGAAACGTGCGCACTGGATTCCATTTGTCAGTCATAAACCAACTTACGTTTGAAATTCAACACATAACATAATATTGCTATCAAAATAATTGAAATAATAAGAAGTTTGCCTTTTTGATAATCATAATGTAATACTAATCATGATATAATACTAAACATTAATTATTCTATAATTTATAAACAGTCTACAATGATGTTAATATATCAATCTCATATAGATTGTATATCATGAATGTATAATTTATAAAACCAAATCAATTCAATAAATGAAGCACTAATTCAACAAAATCATTATCATGTTGTACAAAATAGTGTATATACATAATACATTAGTTGTCAATTGATAATATGCCTAAAACACAATGATAAAAATTGTATATCAGAATATTCAATTATGTAATCCATAAGAAAATGAAATTGAAATGATTCACATTTGTGTTAAATTGTACATTTAATAAATAAGTGTTATAAATTATAATAAAGATTTCATTAATAATTCCATTCTAAATAATCATTTACATTATATTTATGTTTATTGTCTTTATATTCAGGATGTTGGACTTTAATACACTGAATATGTAAGCATAATCAACAGTTACAGATAACTAGATATTTGTCTAATGTAAATTGCACTCTATCAAGTAGTATATGCATTAAATAAATGAAGAATAATATCCGAATGTTCTAGTTATGATATAGTTAGTTAGTTAGTTACAACGTAGAACTTAGTACATAAGCATATTAGTTCAAGTTGCCATGTCCCGATTAGCAGATAGAGATTAAATTATCGGACCGAATCCCAGATTAGGGGGCTATGGAACAGAGTAAGTACTAATGGAAAGATATAGAGATCGGAGATAAAAATTGAGAAAATATGGTTCAGTAAAAAGAAAATTGTGATAAGCTCAAAAACTAGAATTTGGAGGAAGACAAGGAGTGGATGCGCCTGCACCATTGACAACTGTGTTGAGCCATATCACCTAAAGTCTCTAACCATTTGTTACGATCATCACGCGGTTTCCAATTAAGTAGTCTGCATCTAGTAACATGGTTTAACCCGAATGTCACTGACTTCATGGACTGATGCCATGTTTTTATTTGGCCGCACCTAGCTTTCTTCCAGCCTACTCCCACACCAGTCAACATACTTATTAAACATGAAATATGTTGTAGATAATATCAGCTAAAAATGTACAATCTGTTAATTCGAAACTAATGTATGTTTTTAATATATGCCAATTAAATAAAATACATCTAGAGTTTTCAGCATAATGTTAACTATATGAGATTCCAAATCTTTTACTAAATTATGACGTAAGATACATATTTTGTCCTGTCTAATACTCATGAGTTGGATGCGATTGCACTATTGTACTTATTGATCTGAACTTCAGGGACTTAGAGATTGTCTGATTTTTATAATAATGATGAATTAGTGAAACGTTTGGTTACTGTTCCTAATGAGCTCAACTCTTAGTCAATGTTTGGCATCTATTTGACTGCGTAAATGAAATGCATTCATATAGCTTAGTAACAATCTTCGAGCAACGCTTTGGCACTCTACAAGGTTCCATGCGTTATATAAAAGGGGAAAGATTAGTTGATAAGGGTTAATGTCTTTTTTCAATTAACCAAACCAAAACCAGAAAGCGCGGGTAAGATAAAGTCTGCTATTCAGTCATACTGCAACATGCATACCAAGATGAAAATGTACAATAAATGAAATATTAAGTCCATAGTTATCAGCGGCTGCTACAATATACAACCGATACTATAATCACTAATGAATCAATGAGTACAACTTCTAAGTTTGATTTACTTTAAGTAACCATTTATTATATCCATCGTATACAACAGACGGAAAATATTATTTGAATTCTAAGTAAGGTAAGAAATAGTCGTAGTTGTCTTAGTGGAACTATCATTTCAACCTTATCGTAATTTCGTCAATATGGGGAGTCGTATTAATGTTGATCATATAATAAAGTTATTCAATTAAATTCAAAGTCAATTTATAAAATGATACCTCTCAATTTAATGGATTTATAAGATAATGTGAACATCCTCAATAGTCATATGTTTATTACTATATGTCCATCATCATTTTCTCTTATCCTATTTGAATGACATACATGAAAACCAAATTAATAGTTGAATAGCACTAGAAGAACTTCAATATGATCGGTTCAATCGAATATACAAATACGCTAAATAAAAAGATTCATTTTGTGATAGGTAATTTTCAAATTTTCATTGACAACTAATAAATGAAACTGAAATCTCATGGCATAAATAGTCTTGAGTGATAAATTGGCTTAATAAATCAAATAAAGAGGTTATGCCATCCTTTCTTCAGAGTTATTCCATTTCAACAACAATATTTCGCTAACATTTATTTCATTTAGTCATGAACAACGTAGAGCTCGATGTTTATGTAAATTGATCCAAGTTACCATATTACATTAGCACAACATTAAATTTACGAGATTAACACGACATTATTCAACAGAAAGGAATGAAGCCAACGTACAATATTATAACTTATGATCTAAAAGGAGATAAAATGTGAATATACTTCCATCATTGTGATCGATTATGAGTTATTTGATACAGTATCTCAAGCGATTAGTCAAGAGGACCCAAAACATAATCTTCATCTACCAACATGGCTTAGATTAACAACAAAATATTTCTTGGACTCTTGTCATACTTCCGTTTGACCGTTTATACTTTACTTCTATCCTAACGATTATCCTTCAACTGCACTGTTGATTTTACAAATGATCTGAAAAGATAATTTTTTTAAGTAATATCTTAATGCATGTTTTGACTGAAGTTTACTAAAATTCAATAAAGCATATTAAATTTTTATCTCTAATCATACTAGTCTGTTTACATTAATATGAAACAATGAAATAGAATAAATGTCATGAAGACAAATAGATGTAGGCAGTATAGAGAATGTTATTCTTACTAATTTAATAGTAACATGTTATCCTCTAATCTCAAGAGATTATTCTTTTGATCTACTCAACATCTCGTAAACAAGTTCATTTCTTTAATCTTCGAAACAACCTAACAACTAGATGTAATTATTGTATATAATAGAACAAGTACTAGGGAAGCATAACCTATGAAGTCTGTTCTCTGTGAAATCGACGCCTCCTACTATTAAGTTGTATCATTTAAGCATTTAGTAATTGTAATGTTTGTTCTACTTAAATTATAAGGCTGTAATACTTAATTTTACTTTTCGAGTTATTGTAATTTTATTGCGCGCCTATTATCACGATTTCTGTACACAACTTCCTTTAATGTATTTTGTATTTCTTTATACTGATTTATCTAGTACGCGATACATAGATTTTGTTCTTACTCAAAGAATGACTTAGCAATATTTCCTATTTACTAGTGTTGTTCTTTCACTCACTACCCCTGAGGAAGTCATTAGTTACTCTGGCAGAGTGTTAACCATTCACAATTCATGGAGTTAGGTCGTAATTATAGTACAAGTCTCAAAGGTTTACTTAGACAGGGAGTCAGTGTTCACTTATATCAGTCATCTCATATCTTAGCTTTACACCATTTTAATTACTTGCATAGTTCTGACACTAGTAGCTACAATCTTCTGTGGCGGATAATAAACTAGCAAGGGGAATAATTAGGAAAAACTGGTGGAGGTGAATAGGACATACATTGAGTAAATCACCAAACTGTGTCACAAAACAAGCATTAAGATGGAATCCTAAGGCTAAACGAAAACAAGAAGACCGAATAACACATCGCGCCGAAAATTGGAGGCAGACATGAAAATAATGAACAGTACCTGGGAAAAACTGAAGAGATTCGAGAACAGAGTTGGTTGGAGAACGCTGATCGGCAGCCTATGATTAACGTGGGGTCAGGCATTTATTGACTGATAACCCTGAAGAATACTTCTATTTGTTTGAAACAGCACTTACAAACAACTCTACCTATATGCAGAAGGAACGTTGATAGTAAAAAACTTTAAATCTGATTTCATTTATATAAAATATCTCTCCAACCATAAAGTTTTTCGCCAACAATGCATGTAACATTTATAGTAAGCTTCATAACCCAGTTAGGTTGAATTTAATATAATCCCTTCTGTAAATAACGAGTGTATCCTCTGCTAACTAACATTTTGTTGACATTAAAGTGGTAATACGTAACTAAAGAGGGAACTTTAGCTGAAATAGTACGCTTTAATCTGACTGGTAATCTGAATGTGACACCTATTGACAGAACCTGTTAACAAAAGTGGAGCTGTCATCTCGTGAAAGATAGCTTTTTGTGTTATCAACTGCTTACATTGAACGGCTTCCACCAACAGGCTATTTCAGTTAATATCTGAAGAAAAACAGCACAAGATCTTTCAAAAGACAATAAATTAATAGAACTTCAATGAAGGCTGATTTCGGATCATCTTTTATCGAAGTCTTGGGAATAGTGGATATAGGTATCTGATTTTCACTCTGATTACTTCACAAATGTCAGTTGGAATATGCAGCCTAAACAACTTACTTAAAGTTTGGTTACAACAGAGAAGCAATCTCAGCAAACAACCTATGCACTTAGCACAAAAGCGGGTTTACCGCAATTAGTTTCTTCTAAAGATTTACCTTATAACTAGTGACAAATCAGCTGGGAACTATGAAAATTCGAATCGATTACTCTAGAGAAATTTTAACTATATCACTGAAAACAACCTTATAAACCGAATATGCCGTCAAGCAGTAGGTTTTGGACATGAAACTTTGGTGAAAACGAGAAAGTACTGGTGATACCTCCGAAAATCCTCAATTTGAAAGATGCTTATCACAGTATATATTCGGATAACGTTACTTTATTTCTTCTGTTTTTTTACTGAGAAAATAAATAAAAAGACTTCACTGCGATTAAATGAATATAATAGCTTGTATTTAAGAAAACCAACTATATATCTACAACTCCAACAACATCCAAAATTAATAACTAAAACAAAATTTGTTATATAAGAATTCACTACTCATATTCAGTTAACAAACAAATCAGTTAGTAATCTGAAAAACATTGCTTCAACACTAGTTCGCATCAACCCCAATTAACTTGTGTCAGTTTTATCAGCCTTAGTTGGTTAATGTCCAGTTCAAAAAAGCTTCTATTCAATACCGTAAATTTTATACTAATAAGGAGATTTTAGCTTCAGATGAACAATATTGTAAAGCAAGTCTCTTTAAAATGTAATTATATTGTGATAGTCAGTAACCGTTCCCGTCTCAGTTTCAGCCGTGATACGATTGTTAACAGTCCAGATGTTTTACTTATTTTTTTCATCTATCATGTAGAAAAGATACATGTATTCTAATTCTTGTTTCCATGGGATAGACAACGAAAAAAATATACCAACAACTTCTGTTCCCACTTAAACTCTGAAGTATTTAGCATAATGATAATTAGTGAGCCTTTTAAAATGGTGCTTGTGTACACAAAGGTGGTGTTCGTAATTACTTTGTCCGAACAAATCTATAATAAAATTATTGATATCAATATATGCAGAGTATAGAAAAAGCTGACCTACACGATTGACACTGATTTAGAAATCTACTTTACCTTATAGCAACTTGATTTCACATAGGACTCAGTTAAAATGTCCGTTTACTAACGAAAGGATAAGTAGACTGAACAGCAGTTCATTCTGTTGGCAGAGATCAGAGTGGGATGAGTCTTGGTAACTAATGGTTGAAGACGTTAGATGACACAGCTCAGATATGTACATAACGACGTGGATGTATATACTCTTTAGCTTGTGGATTTTAAAATTATTTGATACATTTCTTTTCATGAACTAGTTTTTGCTACTTGAATCACATATTCTCTACGTCTAACCTTGTTATATTACAATTTCAACAACTTTGGAATACATCTTGCAGTATTGATTTAAGGTGGCAACTCTGACAGATACATATACATATTTGTCAAGTTCTATATTACGTAATGCTAACATAATCTCCAATTCAATAATTTATTTACTAAATGTGTATGCAATTTTACAGGATGATTTGATTGATAAGGAAATAGAATATAAATGACAAAATCATCTTTCTTAAGGTAAATGATAACAATAATAATAATAAATTATAAAGGTAAAGGCATTGGATCTCCAAAAGCATAATAATAATAATAATAATAATAATAATAATAATAATAATAATAATAAACCATACGTAAATAAACACATAAGCGAATATGAAAATAATATGAGTAATAATAATCATAACACTAAATAGATTAGTCCAATGCACGATTATGCAAAAATCATACAGAATTAGAACCGGTTTAGATGGTGGATTTCTAATGTACATCTTATTTTCTTTTTCATTTTCTTGGAGTGTGAAAAAACACTTTTTTTTTAAAGAAACGACTAATAAAAAATAGTTGAATAGTTACATTTTACGTGAAAAAATCAACTCTTCTACACGATATTCACCACCGATGAACTCAAACTTAAAACGTCTTAGATCTTTTCGTGTAATGATACCGCGGACCTGAAATAAATTGTCAATATATTTAGTTAATACAAGTAATTTCATACATGATGAATATGATAGTTATCATTAACAACTAACTAATGAGTGTAATGATCTGTAAATACAAAAACTCAGTCATTAAACCAAGAGATAAACAAACTCTTTTAATAGATATAAATTTGTACACTTAGCTTTGAGCTACATACACTATGGGTGTGAAGGTAATTGATAATACCCTGATACTTATAGTGGGTGAAGAAGCGTTCGAACCTGCGAATTAATGGGTTAAAGTTGAATGTTTTAAACAAATGAATAACCGATTTGAACATCAACTAACAATATTCGTATAAAACACCATAAAAGCGTGCACCCCCCCAACCCCATCACAAATAAAATGCATGACTTTCAGGTCTCACAGTGAACGCTTAGCCATCAGCACTACTAAGCTAAGGTCCCATACTAGGATGGCTCTCCGAAATGCCCTGGTACAACATAAGGTGGGGAAAGACCACTTTCGCTTTTGGAATGCTCTTATACAGTTATGTGCCTAGGCTCTGCCAAGGAAGTCCTACCTACTGACTTCTCGCGAGTCGGTAGGAAAGAAAGATCCACCTGAAGGAGTTGCAAAAACCTAATTCTAAAGTAGTAGTATACATGAGTAACATGACCCAAAAAGAACAAAATGCGTATGAACTAGCTTCAGTCACTGGATACCATAGAACTGCATCTCCTGACGATGTTTTACTGCCATATGGATAAATCATACGTTCAACGGCTCGACGAGTGGCCGCCGCAACTTTAATATACATTACTTGTTAACTTAAACTAAAAGAGTTTTTCATAATTCTAAAGATTTAATTATAAAATTTTGTTGAAACAGACTTTTATCAACGGCTAGTAGCAAACAATGTATCGAACTTGTATAACTTTATCCTGTCATTTTTACTCTATATCTTAAAGTCATGTGTGGAAATACAATTTCCCCGTAAACTAATAATTGTACAACAACTAGTAAGTAGGTGAAATTGTGCCAACAGATTATTGAATTATTCATTATTGGTCTCAGCTTTACTATAAACTATGAATATGGTTATCCTTAAATTAACAGAAATCAGTGTTTTTAAAATATACAGAAAAATAAATAAGGGACAATTTTACTGACTTTATTGGTTATTCATGCGATAAAAGAATAGCGAAAAAAAACGTGTATAGAATGTGATTCGGAAATGAACAGGTGGAAATGCATAAAATAAATCCAGGATTTAAAAGAAGCTGAACTAAGACCGATAGAAAACGTAGCACATCATAACATTCTAACTATGTGTATTAATGA
The DNA here is from genome assembly GCA_025215515.1 of Schistosoma japonicum. Taxonomy (NCBI): domain Eukaryota; kingdom Metazoa; phylum Platyhelminthes; class Trematoda; order Strigeidida; family Schistosomatidae; genus Schistosoma; species Schistosoma japonicum. The sequence goes on from CM046069.1 coordinate 13,948,515, forward strand.
AAACGAACACCAAAAAACACAAAATTAGCAACATACTTGATTTTGATTATCAACTACTGGTAGATGCCGGAGGCCAAGTAAACGGAAAAGGTGATAAACACGAGTCATTGTCATAGTCTAGAACAAAAAAGCCAATGTAATATAAACTAAATAATCATCATCATATAAAAGAGCATGAAAGTTGAATGAATAAACAGAGGGGTTGAACGATCAGTGTTATGTTACGTAGGTCTAATTATTCAACAAATTTTTTATGAAAAAATAATTATTAAAGTCTAATGATGTTACAGTGAAAAGGGATTTGATAATTTAAAACGAAATTACTTTAATTAAACAACCACTGAGAACTAAGAAGAACTGTTAACTCCTAGTACAGGATTCCTCAAGGATGAGTTTACATGATTTCATCGGCGACAGAACTTAGGATATTCAAGCTTCGAGGAAATATTTTAAACACAGACCACTGAAACAACATTAGGTGGTGTATACTCCTAGTTTCGATCAATTCGCAATGTTCAGTAACCTCACTAAGCATGATGTGAAACTTCGAATTTGACAATCCCTGTGATACCCGGTAATTTGAAACGAGTTTCGGATTATTAAAGGATAACAATTTTAATTAATAGAAGAATGGGATGACACAATGTGATCGAGTAACAGCTTATAATAAAATAGGACGATCGATTTAGACCACTGAATGAAAGGGTATCAGAAGATAAGACCATCAATCAGAAGAATAGAGTGTTTTATACAACAAAACAAAACACTTTTATATAAAACATACTAGAAGTGAGTTTAAATATAGGAGGTTAATATAGATACAGAATTGGTATGATTACTTGAATTGAAATGAAATTAATATCTGACTGCCAGGCTTAATTTTTGTTCATTAAATCATATGGTTATATGATTTTTCCGATTGTGGATCAGTCAGTAATGTAAATGAATTTGTCGCATACTCTGTTAGAATCTTCATGGTCAAGTTGCTATTATTTATTTCATAGCATATAAAGTGGATGATTTCGAATGAAATACAAAAATAGGATGAAATAAAAAAAACACAAACTATACTCAAAGTACATATGTCGAATCAGTAGTTAATGACTTATCACTATCACTGAGAATTATTGAGGTTAGCACATAAATGATTTTAAAAATAAAACAGTAAAGAGAAAACTTCAGTCAACTGACAAACTATCCTTTAGCATCAAATAGACTAGCACACGCATGTATCAATCGCCAGAAAAATTGCATGAATGGGAAGGTAAGGAGCAAAGTCCGAATGTCAGACCTTAAACGTATTCACTACCATTAAAGTGGGTTGGCAAAAAAAATGATGCATATAATGAAATATCTGAAATTATTCAAGTGTTATAAATCCAGAGATTAATTTAACTATGAGGTGAGTGTAGTGAGCTGGAAAGTTAAATGTGTATATAACAGCTATGATAATGAAAAATACAGCCTCCACTGTTGAGTATGCCCCACATTACACATGATATCATACAATATTTATTATGGATCACATAATCACTACTCACAATTCGATTTTCGTCAGATCATATTTAAATAAAACCAGAGAGTTGGAAACGAGAGAAAAAATATGTGAAGCAACTAATTAACATAAATCATACATGAAAACTGTTATCAGGAAATTCATTTATTCGGACTTCAAAGTTAGCTAACTTGTTATGCACGATATACGTACATTGCGATTCATTTGACGACCCTTAATAACTTTAAAGATCCACAAGGTAGTTATGTACAACTCCACAATATTCAGTACCCTAATCTTCCACAATCAGGAAAATAAGTGAACACTGAGTGATATCTTCGCTCCCGGTACCAATAATGACACAAAGTGAGACACGCCTGTACTTACAAAGAACACGAATGCGGTCATCAAAAACGACCACTAAGAACTCAAAATATACAATATTTTAATTTTAAAAATGTTTTTATCAGTTCACTGTAATTGCGTTTTTATTAAACAGAACACTACGCTAAGCTATTATTTGAAATTAATGATTTTCGTTATCATTAAAATGCTTTATTTTGATTGATTCGGTATTCGAACCGTGTCACTTACCTAGTGTCTTCGTTATTTCATCATGGACAATAGGAAAATAAAAGTAGCTGAAGTCACTATAAGCCTATACATATTCACGATTAAATATCAAAGACAAGAGAATGCTAAATTAATTCCATACGTTATTGACCCAACAACTGTCTTCATAGTATAATCGAAATTCGTTTGTAGGATTTACCTACACGACCGAATCGAAAAAGTTTTATCTCAACAATTTTTGTCAACTTACGTATATCATCTGCTTTGCAGAAAGCTGTATTTGCAATAATAATAATAGAGCTAGTTAAAATTGTCATCCATGAACAATGAGTACTTAAATGTTTCTAAATAGACAAATAGTTCATAGGACACTTTTTATCGTAGACTGCACAATAGTTTACAATTCTATAAACAATCTTAACAAGAAGTTTCCGCACAAAGTCCAGATTTCACAATTAGGAAAAAAGACGAGTTTACCTCCGGGACACTGTAGGGTGCTTCACACATATAAGGTCTCAAGTCTAAGTAGGCGTCCATATCATCACATGACAAATTCGCTAAGACGTCCTACAAAAATGAAGACGAAAAATGTGATGTAAAATATGCATTCCAAATAACCTTTACAATTTAATATTAATTCGAAAATGTGTATACCAGTAAAGTCAGATATTTTAAGCGATGGTTTAGAGAACGAACCCCCACATTCACGGGTATGAACTTCGTTTAAATAACTTTCACTTCATAGGCGTAGCAGGATTAACCATCAAATAAAAGATGCAGAATGAAGTACGTTGAATATATATTCATATCAGCTACGGGTTTAGTAAATTATATCTCCGCCGGATTGCATCATAGCAGTGACGACCCACCTTTCATCCACAGGAATGAAAATTTAGCAAAACTTAAATCTAATCTGTACAGATAAGTGATACGATTCATGTTTATAATACAAGCAGAAGGTTCATGAAACAATTAAATATTATTCAATATACCGAAAACTTGGCGTTAATCACTGAAAATATCAGTAATAAACATTGATTCGATAACCTTAGTGTTTGTTTTACTATACTGAACCCGAATTTAACAATGAAACAAAGTGAGAGCAGTGGTTAGAAATGAGACAAACTACTAACAAACATTTTACGTAGTTATGCTTTATGGAGACTGGTTCTCAAATAACTAAAGTAATGTAAAACACTTGTCTAGAATTTTATTTGGTAGTAATTACTTAAATACTAATTGTTAGCCTACTTTATAACTGAAACTGAATTCGGGTATTAAGCTTGTTAACTTGATCTCGTCACGCTAACGGAATATTGTAACTCAAGGTTTTTTAGGACCAACCCCATTTAAAATAAGACTTTATAAAAAAAAGTTGTAACTTACACCTAACTTTGGATAGGATGGATAAGCATCATCATAATCTTTGTAGGTTAGAGAATAGATAATATTACCACTTTTGGATACAAATGCCTAGATAGACAAAAGTTAATTTCAGAAACTTAAATAAATCTAAAGAAATAATGATAATATGCACAAAGAAAAAAAATTTACCAAACTGTGAAGTCTATAACTTGTTTACTTAGGTAATTATCTCAAGTAATTTGATACGAAGTTCATAAACCTACTTATCACAGTTTTAGTGTAACAGAATACCACCTACATGCACTCATATAAAGTAGCTCAAAGTTTAATGCATGAATTCACATGCTATTACTGAATTAAATTTGATAACTAGTTATCTATCAAACTTCAACGAAGGTATATTTAATCTACATTACAATGTCAGCTTGAAATATTAACAGCAACTGAATAAAATAAATCGTTCCATTAATACATCTGGTTCACAATGTAATCAGTGAGGAAAGGAATAATTGAATTGCATTATTAACTCTACAAAGACTGATGTAATTTCTCCTTAGAAGATTAGCAGTGCCTTTAAACCAGTAATTTAAAAAGAATTCGCTCAGAAATCCACAAGGATTGTTAAGCTGTTACAACTAATAATTATTAGCCATTCATTCACTAACAAAACTGTTTACATTTTCCGTTTTTCATCTTAATCGAATCAGTTATGTTTTTGACGATTTTTTCGGCTGATAATGTATGCATTCATGACATAAAATCAGGTACATTTGTGCATTGATCCATTTCGCCACACTTCAGCAACATACCAAAATAAACACCAAATTAGTAAAAGTAGTGGTTCCATCAATGACAGTACGATTAAATTGTAAACAAATACAGTATGTTACAGGAAGGAAAGAATTACTTCGTCCTAAGAAACGTATAAAATAATTTTAAGCTCAACAATTTAAGAGAATACAAAGAGGGAATGCACCTGTACTACTGTCAACAATTCCCAGCTACATCACCAAGAGTCTCCAATCATTGGTTACGATAATCCGGCAGACCCCAAATGAGTAGTCGGCACCTATCAACACGACTCAGACCAGCAGTCTGCCATCATGTGGACTAATGATACGTTTTTGTTAGGCTACTCTTAGCATTTTTTTCGTTCTACTCTAATATTAGCCAGTATAGAGCACTGAGGTAATCGGTGGTTGGATATAGACCATGTATGTCTAAGCCACCTCAATTAATAAAGTGGATGAGTATTTACAATAGTATACTAAGATCTTAACTTGACACTATACTTGTAAGTTATTGGTAGCGCTACTAAAAACGATTATTCACTATAATATTTCTTATCTTGAACACGTCATGGTGACATTTAAACTACTTTACAATGCACACAAAATGTTGATAATCAGTAAGTAATTAACTTTTTCGTAAACGTTATATTTAACAATCGAGCTAGCATTAGTGTAGAATCCGTCTCCAATTTGGCTACAGCGATTTAAATAATAAACAATTATAGACAATTACATAATTGTAATGAAGGAGACATACTGTCTTCCCAACTGCACTGAAAAGTCATTCTGATAACATTTACGTTAATTTCTAATTTTTCAATATACACCACTAAAGAAAAAAGGTCAACCGTCGGTTACTGTCCGATGAAATCTCAGAAAATTTGTTTGGCTTTCCCTAATTTGTGTTGCTGTGAAGCACTTCGGTCTGTTTCATTAAACAACTGTGAAACGGCTTTGGAAAGTAAACGACATTCATAGTTTACTAGTATTTGGTGTGTATTAGGGCCATCGGACGAGAAATGGTGAAGTTAGACAAAAGTTACCAGATAAGGATGGTAAATCGATTAACAAGTGTAAACTCTACACCAATTATAGTTGGAACATGTAAAACGTATGCCCAACAACCGCCTACCTAGACATGCTACATTGCTGTAGAGTGGTAACTTGAACTGCGCATATAGATGACATGCTCTACGTTAATTTTTGTTTCATTTGACAAAAGAGAAAATCACAAAAATGACAAAAGTTACATACACGTTTTTGTAATAGAAGTGCCAAATGCTCGGAAGAAATCATCCCAACTAAAGTACCATATGAAAATCTCGATGTATCTGTGGAACCAACAACAACTGGAAATCCGTGATGTAAATTATTTGTAATTCGCTCAACTAATTCACTGACACGCATGATAGGAAATAAATACACAACAGGATTAGACATTAAATCATAAGCTCTCTTAGTTATGGCTAACGAGTGTGGTGTCCACGGTAGTAAAGCCATACTACTTAATCCAATGTGTTCATCATAAATGCCCTAAAATAAATAGAAAGTTAGGATGAAACTCAATTACAATAATAATGAGAAATACTCGGTTAACCAATTAGAAACTTAAGTCAAAATGTTATAGAAACTTCAGTCCAGAAACAAAAAACACAATAAAACTTACTTCACTTAAACAGTCACCCACGTATTTAGCGACAGTCAAAGTCATTAATAAAGGTAATCCAACAATTACATTTCCTGTCGCCTCCATAAGAATAACTGTTAAGCTAAGCGTCATTCGGACAATACCACCTAATTGCGCGGCAGCTCCAATTAGAGCGAATTTCCCGGGATCAGAAAAATGTACTGGATCGAGAGTATGCATTACATTTCCTAAATTAATTTTTTAAAAAGTATTAAAATGTACTAACAACTACAACAAAAATAAAGTATTAATTCATCTGGAACAGTACAATTAAGGCTTTAAATATGTTACATCTAGCCAATTAACCGAAATAAAATTGAAATTTACAAGAACTAGGATTCATATTCTCTTATGTCGACATAATGCTGTTAGGAAGACATCAATTGTAAAGTCATATAATAATTCAGTGCATCATTGGGTTCAGTACGACAACTTTCGGTATAACACATTTTATTCTGTACTCATTCAGCGTAATATTCATTTGTATCAATTCACTTTCACATTTTGTTTTCTATCAGTTCAGTATAGCCCTTGCTAGCCAATAACTAATGAAAATGAATCTATCTATGAAAGTCCATTTCGTTAAGGAAAAGTCTGTAGTATTGAATGATAAAATAAATAATCACCTGTCAAGTGTGTTGTTTTGATACTTGGCATCTATGTTTATTGCAGTCATAGTTCTCATATCCATTTCAGAACTAGTTATACAACAAATTGAATAGCTTAACAGAACATGAGATAATCTCACGTGTAAATACGATCTAATAGATGATCATTTTTAATGCGTTTGGGTAAAATTTACTTTGGTGTGTGATTAAAAGTAAAATTCAGGACCAAATATACGAAGACCTATGACACTACATATAATGCAACAAAAACTGATCAATGGTAGCCGTGAATATTAACGACGATAATAAGACATAAAAACAATACTATTTTGACTGGTCAAAATACAAGTACCCCCTGTGTTTACATATGAACCAGCCTGAAAAGACAATAATTATTAAATAATTATTAAACAAAAAATAAAAATAGCTTTTACAAAACGAAGATTAATAAGATGTTAGCAGCCTAACGAAACATATATATCCATTACATAAATTTATTACAACATATTCCATTCAGGTTTAGGTTCAAGTTGGCTAACACAATACATTTGCAAACCAAGTAATTTGCTTGTGCTTTATTAAAAAATGTATCTTAGTAGTTATGAAGCTAAAAACCTCAAAACTGAAGCACGACATTTTTGAAGAGTAGTTAGATGTTACACAAGGCTTACTGCATATACGCAATGTTCTTGGTGTTCAGCATTTGTGTAAAAACAGATTTATAGTCTACTATTAATTTTAACAGTTAAAGCTAATACTGTATTTACTGCAATAACCATCATTTACAGTTCATCTATGTTGATTATTATAACTGATAACTGATTCATTAAAACATTAAACAATCTTCAATAAGTGCAAACTATTCTTCATGTCAACAAAAAATGTTTAAGATATTGAAATCTAAGATTTAATAGTCTAATAAAGTACTAAATATCAATGTTTCGCCTAGATTCCTACTGAAAGTAGAGATTAATATAAATTTTTTTCAATCGCTTTCAGATGCGATTTCGGGTCAGTGATTCCCAGTATTCTACTATCAAACACTAAGACTAAACTTCGAACACCGCTCCATTTACTGGGTATTGGAAGAACGAAGAGTATCACCCGTCCTCCCCTTACACACACACACTTGGAATGTAGTTCAAAGTCTATACTTAAATGAAGAACGGTAGGTAAATAACACTTTCCGAATCATTCCTTGTACAAACACGACTGTAAATCTTATCGCTGCTTAATCTGATATTGGAAATAATATACTAAATGTAATCCATGCATTCATCGACAATGATACCAGGTTAAACAAGTGGGTTTTCTAATCACAAACTCATTTTCAATCATACAAAACTTATGTCAACCAACAGCGACTCACAATTATGAATTTTGCTACATTTCAGTCAATCATGTACAACATAGAACCAGGTACATTTGTGCATTGATCCATTTCGCCACACTTCAGCAACATACCAAAATAAACACCAAATTAGTAAAAGTAGTGGTTCCATCAATGGCAGTACGATTAAATTGTAAACAAATACAGTATGTTACAGGAAGGAAAGAATTACTTCGTCCTAAGAAACGTATAAAATAATTTTAAGCTCAACAATTTAAGAGAATACAAAGAGGGAATGCACCTGTACTACTGTCAACAATTCCCAGCTACATCACCAAGAGTCTCCAATCATTGGTTACGATAATCCGGCAGACCCCAAACGAGAAGTCGGCATCTACCAACACGGCTTATACCAGCAATTTGCTATTACGTGAATTGGTGACATGCTTTAATCGAGTCGCCCTTAGTTTTTTTTGCATTTTACTCCAATATTAGTCGATATGGTTCGTCGAGGTAGGAGGTAGTTAAAACCAGAACGGTGGAGATTTACTCCGTTTATAGTAAAGTGTATATTAGATACACTTCAATAAACCAAACATTCATAAAAGCTGCATATACAAAATATTTCTTCAAGCATAAAAGCTCTTACAAAATCAATCTTGGCTTTTCTCAATTACTCGTGTTTGTATTATATTTGAAGTATAATTATGTATTAATCGCCCGACTTGCCAAATCGTGTTAAAACTGCACGCCACGCTACTCGAACAAGAAAAACAACAACCTTATCCAAAGGGATGGTTTGAAATGCAACAACTAAAGTTATCAATTATTATTCATGAAATCCCAGAAACTCTATCATTTTTTATGACTAAATGAAGTATATGTTATAAATGATGTAAAAGTTTGATATGCTAAATACGAGTATAAGAAATAATTACCTATAATCCGACCCCAACCAGCACCAATTAGTAAGGATGGTATAAATAAACCAGCAGGAACAGAGAGACCATATGTAATACAGGCCAAGAAATAGTATACAAACACAAATATAGTTAATACGGAAATACTATACGTCATTGGAGGATCATGAAGCAGAGTCCGCAGAGAACGTTCAGGTGTCGAAAACATTAGTGAGGAAATTGAATTAAACTCATTATCTGCACACATCATCTTTTGCACAAAAACAAGAAATTAATGAACCTCTTAAATAATAACAGGATCGGTCAAGTAATTTAGAAACAAAAATTAGAATAAAATACATGATGTATATACGCTTATAACACTGACTGGTAACACAAATTCTAAATATATAACATTAATCAACAAAATTCTGTTGAACTCAGACTACGATTAGTTACGAGTTTTGACAAAACGAAAGTTTATGACTGCTAGTACATTTTAACCAACCAGAGTATGCGATAAGTTTCTAATGTGAATTTTCATAAACTCTAATACTTTTAATTGTCAAATTCTGTTCTTATTATTGAAACATATTTTCTCCCCAGATCAATTCTTGTTCTGGTTTGAGACCGAGTCAATGAAGTTGTAGTGTCACAGAATACTAGGTGGTGAAGAAACTTAACAGAATCGATATTTGACTCCATTGACAAAGTCCGTGGGTGAGTACATGAAAACTTTTGAATCAATCGGTGGAGAATGTATGCAAATGTATGCCGGGACATAGAATACGAGTCTCTGAAATGCAGCACATATGAAGAGGAAGGCGTCCTATGCTTCTAAACACACTTTTAGTAGCTTGTAATAAGCCAGAGAAATCGTTTCAATTCTATAAAAGGCTTATACGAAACAATATGATCGTTTAATTATCTTGCATGGTAGAAGCTAAAAAAATAAATATACAACCTTAACTCTTGCGAAATGAATTCGAAAATTAAGTCATTGGGAGTTAATTAAAAACTAGACATGCACATCTCCAAAAGTGGATACGGGGAATATAATCATCGATGACGAAGTAGTATCCATGGTACTTCGTATTGTGGTGAATACTACTCATAAAGTTGTCCATAAGTAGTAGGTAGCGGAACGTCGCATGAAATGGGAAAGAATCAGAAAACAGCGTGTGAGGCGAGTTACGGGGTGGCAAGAAGTAGAGCATGATTAAAAGTAATGTACATGATATTTTATGACATTCTCTGTTTTCGCCAATTTTGCTTGTCCTACGTGGCTTTTCACAGTATTTATGGTCCTCCCTTAAAATTGCAACATCATAGTAAAAATCCTAGAACAAGTACGACAGGGCGTCATGACCAATAATAACCGACTCATGGTATAGCCCAGTTTATATAACCCACTATTAAGACATATTTACCATAACCATTCTCATCGAACCTAAACAATTAACTAGCAAGTTTCATTTAATTGATTCACCACAAATGATGGGAACTGTTAACGTACAAAAATCCTTAACATTACTTTGAGGGATGAATAAAATCGACATTACGTTCAAATATTCTATTCACAACTAAATTAGAATAAAATCAACAGCATAAAAACATACTTTCAGAGGAAAAGAACTGCCGGTATATGCTAATGGACTACAGTCGCGAATACCCCACATTATTGAAAAACATAGAGTAGTCGTTAAAGAACTGACTAGGACAGCTTCTATAATCTTATTGTATTTTGTAGTAATATTTCTGAAATAGATAAGAGGAAAACATTCATTCCCAAATGTTTCAAATAATGACCAGGTAGAATGCACAGAAAATGTAGTAGTTAGTCAAACAAGCAGTACATGACTATTTGAGGATTCATGAATTTCTAACGCTGATATAAGTGGAAATAATATCGAATAAAAATTTAAGGCATATTATAAACATTTAAATCAAGAGACGGTTATATCAAAGGGGTTCACATTCAGGTGTCACGTTAAACTTGTAATTCATGCCAGTACTTGCATAAAACAAGGAAGAATATTGAACTGCTTAGCAACGATGTTTTACTTACTTTTGTCTGTATCTTGTTAGTACCGAATTGGCTTTTACAAAGAATGCCCCAGACAGTCCACCGATTAGGCCCATTAGTAAAAACATAAGAATTTCATACGCATTATAATCATTTAATGACTGGAAGAAACAGGCATAAATAAAATAAAAACAGGTCATGTTAGCTACACAAAAAACATAAATAAAACTCTAGTAAATATAATCAAGAAGCAAATGTCATGCAGTAAGTTGAGTACATTAAGTTTGTGATTAAATGTTGTAGAGATCATTGAATTAGATATCATAAACTGACATGGGAAAGACAACCACTGTAAAGCTACTGGACAATAGAAGAATCTCATACTTGGATGGAAAAACTGTCCAGCCCATTCTCGTTTCAAGCGGCTATCTAACACATGTCAAGTCGTATCACTAAATCCATATTGTTTATTTATTAGGAACAGTGAAAAATAACACGCAGTGATAATACAGATTCAAGATCTAAGGGTTAACAAAAGTTAAGTGAAAAGTCACAACTTACTTCAAAAGTACCAAAGCTTACAAGGCCACCAGGTGTAAATTTGAAAACATGAGTATGAGTCAGAGTTCTGAACAGAGCCAAGGTAAACATCGACACCATCGATGCGAAGAGCTACATGAAAATATTTCAATTACAAAAAACAATACTTTAAACTCAGTAAAATTTACCATCTACCTACAAACTAGTGGAAGACATCAAAACGCCTGAAGGTCATGCGAAAGAATCCTAGAGCCAGATGTCCTGTGGAGAATAATGCATTGAAATAACTCGCATTTTTAAATACAATCTAACAACTACTCATGATTTTCTTGTTTTAAGAATTAAGGCGATTTTAGGAAAACTATTTCAGATAGAAAAAATTTGCAAGTGTTTAAACCACTTGACTAAGTAATCAAAACCAGTGAAATTTAAACTTCATTACAGCGTTTTGTCTTTCAAATTTTGAATCATTATTAAATGAAAGAACTGATGATTACAACATACTTGACCACACATTTTTCAACTGTATTTTCTATGTTTAGCTTCCTACTTATAGCAATACAAATCTCATTTTGACCATTCCCCCCCCCTATTGAGCTATCATTATTGTAGTAACATGGAATGCGGCATATTAATCCTAGGTACTATGATGGTAAAGGATGTCTATTTCCGAGTAACTGGGAAAAATTTAAATGGAGGTTTCATCAACCTTAGAAAATGATAGCAGGACTCAGAACAGGTGCATAAGCACGATGTTACTAATACACAAAAAATCTCTTAACATTTGTTTCGCACAATATATTTTTTATTAACAAGATAGAAATATTGTATGTAACTGCTGCTTTAATTTGTCACCAGTAACCTAAACATCAATAATAGCCTACTTGTAATTGTTCTACACATTAATGATAATTAGATTTACTTTGCAGTCGCTTTTGACACTATGATACAGTACGACTATTTGTCCATCATCGCATAGCATAACAAGCTTGATTTTATTCAGATGCACTTTATATTTTAAGATGAACAGGAGGACTAGTATGATCATAGTTGCAATTAAAGACATCATTTGTTTACTAAGTTTCGATAGTAATATGTTCAAAAACACCGTCATACAGTACAATCTGAATACATTCTACATTAGGTAGCTGACTGTCCCCGCCATGTTCTATTTTCGGACTTCGATTTACCCTTAGTTCTGTCTTTCTAGTTTGTTTTTCAACTGTCCAGAGTTTCACACTTCATGGATGCGTGTTTCTTTATTTTGATTGAGATTCTTACTCCGTACAAAATCAACAGCAAAAGTGGACGTGTTTAATACGGCACTGTTTGAGAATTTATCTCCAATAATTTAGATGAAGCTAGAAACAAATGGTCGGGTAAGATAGTGGGAACAATTACATTTTAGTCTTTAAGATTACACTTAGTGTTTACTTCCGAAGTTAGAAATCATCACACGGACATCAGACCGTCAGACACAAAATTGAATGACTGAGAACTACGAACCAGCAAACATACAAAAAACTTACTATAGTCCATGTTAGTCTTTGATAGACAAAACTAGCACCCTCTTCAAGGGAAAACAGAAGACCACCAACAGGCGCTCCGAAAGCAGCTGCAACTCCAGCGGCGGCACCGGCACTGACAAAATCACGTTTCTCCTGGTCATTTCTAAATATCTTCAAGCAACTCAAAGAAAATTTGAAAAACCGTAAACGACCTTGCGATAACCCCGCAGCAATTGCCGAGCCTATATGTATCATGGGCCCCTCTTTGCCGACAGCCAAACCTCCAGACACTGCTAAAACAACACCGACACCTTTTACTACCATAGTGAGGCATCGCATCACACGGGGAATGTTAAGACCATTGAGGTAGCACTTAATTTGAGGTATTCCGCTTCCAGAAGCAACTGGCTACAAACGACTTTTAGTCATAAAGTTGACTTACAGCTAGAAAAACGACAACTGCCGCTGCGAATCCAGTGAGAGAAGAATTGATTAAGCACCACAAAAATCCTGGTACAGAAATCCATAGCGAGAGCGAATACCGACTGATTACTACACCGGTTAAGGAAGACAAGTTATTTATTAGAATAACCACTTATATTATGAAGTCACTAATTAAAAGGATACGCCATGAAACCGACTGATATTTGAACTTAGATATAGTTTCAATGCCATAATCAATGACGCAAGCAGAAAGACCAGTAAATACACCTATGAAGAACAAAACTGAATACCTTAAAAGAGTCCCCCGAAAGACATTGATCTATGAAATGCAATTATTCGCAATATAGCTTACGTAAGATGCCCTTTGTGCACCCTCCTCAATGAAAACTTTATTCTGAACAGGGTCATAGTCAAAACCCTGAAAGTCAAAAAATTTTCACACAATATACCTCACTTCTATTCCTTGATCTAACAAAGTATCCGGATGTAGCTCGTCATTCGTGAAGGACAAAACATCTGTGGAGCTGTATCGAGATGATCGGTTTCTATGAAAAGCTTGAACATCCTAAAAGACAAGAATACTCCTCTCACTAAGCCGGATCACATATAATACCTCCACGTCGCTTGAAATGCCCAACCTAAAGTTATATGATACGTTTTGGTTTGTTTCGGTGACATGTTGAATGTTCGAAGAGAAATAACCATTGGCCATTGGATGGGACGGAAATTTAGAAGGAACGCCTTAACGCATCAAGGCTGTGATAACACGGTTCAACAAATACTTGAAACTATAGATTTTGTTCAACAAAAAGATTTCTTCATTATTCTTTGTGTGTGAAAATTTGTAGTTTCAAATAATTTTTAAAATGTATAGCCGCATAGGCTCTGTTTATTCATACGAATTATGTTTGTTTTAATAGGCACGACAAGTAGAAAGCTATTGGCCAAGCATCACAATCAGATAAGAAAACGACATACTGTGTGAAACAGCTCCTTCTTTAACCAGCCAGCATAAACGTTTCAATCTACTGCTTTACGAGCTTCCGTGTCTGCTAACAATAGACAACCAATCTCACCATACTAGGTAAATAAAATATGTATAGATAAAAATAGCACCAGGTTAGTATGGGAGTTTTATCTGGAGCCTCAAGAGGATGTCCCTTTTTTAAGGTTTTGGATAAATTTGCTTAAATTACTTTGACCGGTGCTGAATTCCAGGATTTGATTGTCCTTAGGCAGGAAACGTTGAGACTACTATCTAACTTACTGCATTTCGCCTCTAGGTTCTGAGAGCTTCCTTTAAGGTGGATGCTTGGATTCATTTTAAATAAGTGTCCCAGTGATTATTAAGCGGTGATTGAGATTTTATAAGTCATTATCAAGTCATTACTAAAGCCCCCTTTCTTTAAAGGACATAAGTTTAGTAACAACTGAATTCCTCACATGGTCTGAACTTAAACTTCTTTATTGACTTAGTTGATCCTCATTTAATTAGTCTCAGGGTACTCATGTCTCTTTGAAGTAAATGAGTTAACATTATGTTTGCATACTCGAAATGAAGGCAATTAAAACCGTTGAAAACAACGTTGAATATCACACTGGTAAAATAGTCAAAAACGCACATCAGATTTAAAAGTGAAGGGTTGGTTCTGAAGGCATTTCGGTCATAGTTACCAGAAAAATGAGAAACCTAAATCGTTACTACTGTTAATTTTCTCAAGGGAGAGCTTGTGTGTGTATATATATAATTTATTTATTTAAAGAACATGTAAGAACTATCAATACTCAGCTATTTTTACTCAGCCGAATGATATATTTTTATTTTCAATAGTATGAAGGTGTGATTCCGTATGACCTTAGGCTGCAAGAAATTGTAGCTACTAATCGAGGAATAGATCCTTCGGTAGCTCTCAGAACAACGTCCAAAAAGAATTCCTAGTATCAGTGACGTCAGATTTAGGAAAAAATTTCCATTCTATCAAAATATCACTCTGAGTTTGGTTGACTTCATTTTTTGAAGCTTTTTATGATAGCCTTTAAGATGACTGGTCCTGGAAAAAGCAAAACGTTAGAACATATTAATACTCAAATTATTAATTAGGTTACTTCTTGTTCTACGGTAAAATAAAAGAAAACGTTCAAGTGTTTGAAATGCTCGTCGTAAGATGGGTTTAAAAATCTGTAAGTAGCTTAGTATCCACCAGCCAATCACATTCATCTGTCTTGACATTCTGAGTTAGATAGGGGCTTTCTGCTTGAATGCAATATTTAAGGGGAGTTCTGGAGTATATAGGGTATGAAATCCGTAATATTTCTCCGAACATCTGAATTATCTAAGGAGTGACTGTGGGTTTACAGTATACAGTAGTTTCAAAGTCATGACCCAAGTTGATCCGCAGCCAGCAAGTTTTTGACTCTGCGTAATTCAGTACTTTATCTCAAATTGTTTTTTCTGATATTTATGGCGAAAACTACAAGCCTATATCTGTTGGATCTAGTTTCTCCACTACAATACTTCACTCAGACATTTTTTTCATGACAGCGAATGTTAGTACAGCTTATACTCAGGATTTATGAGCCGTTACATGTTTTACCTATGGTCAATGCCACTACGACCTTACCATTGTAAAACAAGCCACATAGAATGTCAACATCATATATCCTTATTCTTCTGTACTGAACTGGACTCCAGTTGCATGTCCTAAGTTGAGCGGTATAGGGTTTTAGAGGCCCAGACTATCTCTTAAACGTAATAGCTTTTAAATAAACATTTCTTTATGTGTGTATGTCTGGCTATATTTTCACTTTCCCTTCCCTAAACACGTTGCATTATATAAGACGTGACATGAGGTATTTTCAAAGCCTGGTCTAAGGTATGTACGATAAGCAGTGGTGAGTAGTTCTCTGGTCAAGCTATTATTAGATCTAGAGAAAAAACCGAAAATAGAACAAGCTGTATTCTAGGAAGTACTTCACTTTCTAAAAACACCAAGA
Organism: Schistosoma japonicum; assembly: GCA_025215515.1. Classification (NCBI taxonomy): domain Eukaryota; kingdom Metazoa; phylum Platyhelminthes; class Trematoda; order Strigeidida; family Schistosomatidae; genus Schistosoma; species Schistosoma japonicum. The sequence continues at coordinate 13,964,775 of CM046069.1, forward strand.
GTATTCCAATACTATTCGCTCATTTTGTGATAGAAAAAGGGATACTAAACCTACCATTTCTGTACGTGAAGGTTGTCTTCTGACTATTCACCTGTGGCATTTAGCATTTGTTGAGTAAAAGTTACTTGCAACCAAGTATCAATTGATTTTTCTTTCTATTAAATAAAATTAACAGTGCAAATTTTCATTTTATTCCAGTTTGTACCATCTGCCATCACCACCTATACAGCCATCAACAATTTCGTTAATACATTCACAGTCTGAGCTTTCAATTATTATGGGAATATTAGTTGTCTAACAAATTTCTTCACACTGTTCTTATGTTATAAGTACCTATTGACTTTTCCACGTAACATATCTAATTATCACACTCACATTTTTATTCAGAATTTCAAACTCACTAACATTACTTTTTTTCCTTAGCATCACATTAATATGATGGTTCATATTACCGTCTTATTCTGAATTTTCTTTCGCAAAATAAATCCAATTTAACCACTGTGTACGTATGCCTCTTCGATGAAATCTAAAATGACTTGTACACAAAGCTTACCCTAAATAAGTTGCATGTGATTAGAGTAAATCAAAAAATATATATCTTATTCAGGTACACTCGAAGGCTTTGATATCTAAAATATTTTACTACCCTCCAAATCTTATGACTCCTCGAGTATGGAAGTTTCTTTGACTAAGTTAGAAGGCAGGTCACTCATAAATAGCAAGAAAAAAGTTGGTTGAAGGGTGAATGTTTGCGGTACCTTACGAGTAAGTGTAATCTGGACAGGTAAAACAGAACAAACATCGACAGAGATAATTCACTTAAACAATCATTCGATCAGTAAATAAGATATCATCTATAACCCAAAGATTGATATTTCTACCAAAAGATTCGAAAATCCCTTTTATCGATTACTGAGTAGGGCTATGTGAACAAAAGAGTTGTGGTCTACTGATAGATTTCAACTATTCAATGTAGTTTGCAGGTTAGTATTTTTGGATCTGTCCGTTAGAAAGTCGTGTTTTATTACATGAAATATAGAATAAGTGAAAACGTGGTCAGGAGGAGACTCACTTGTGAATATTATCACGGCCTTCGCTACCGAGGAGAGCAAACATATTGGACGACAGTTAAGCACCTTCAATTTACTCCCTCTCTTTTTGTAAGGAATGATTATAAGTCGCTTCCATGAGGAGCACTACTCGCTCGCAAATGGAGAGTAGCTAAAGTTAGCTGTAAAGGGTGAAAGAGAGTAAATCTGGCAACCATTTTATTAGTACTTTTAGACGGATTCAACTTAATCTACTTGCTTTATTTGAATTCAAGCACCTCAGTGCCTTGTTAATTATGGAGGAGTCAAACTTGCGAAGCATGTTAACCTTGGACAGATTGAGATAGATAACGTTTATATGAGAATGTTTATTGGAATGAAGTTGGATAGTAATTTTACGTCTGGAGACTTAGTGAGCTAAATCGGAGCTGTTCACTGTCATTGAATCCAAAATTAATAAATTTGAGGCCAGATTACCATGTTTTCCATGTGTTTATACAGAAGCTTAGTATTACACTCCATAAACTACATATGTGAAGTCTGATATTTTACCCAGTAACTTTTGACTTTCTAGTGTGCACTTATTGCTCACGGCTTTATAACCGAGCCAGTTCCTATATCATTAGAAGGTAGCTATTTATTTCAAGCAGTACGCTCACTGATGATGATTTTTCTAATGCAAGACTTTAGTCAGAACGCGAAACACGATGGTTTATTATGAAATCGACCTGGAGTAGTGTGCCTATATGTATGCTAAAGAAGTATGTCCTTAATTAGTCGTCTTGTTCTACCACCGTCAATAAGGTCATGTAAGGTCACCCTGGCTACGATCTTCCCATCTGCTGTGATCCATTCGCAATTGATTTCTGAGTAATTCTTATATTTTGTATACTTCAGCAGAGGACAGGAAGAGTAGAAGGCTTGAATGAATATAAACAAACATTCGTTACTACAAAGTAGATTTAATATTTTTTAATTCAGAACCATTATACTAAATCGTTTGTTCTAAAACGGCAGTCTGCTTTTGAGGATTTTTGACTGCAACTCCTGACATTACTGTATAAACAAATAGAAAGTGTGTGGCCACCATCTGGTAAGTTACTTAGCAGTGTTAGATTCTTAGAGGCCAGCCAACCCATTTTTAAGACTGCATTAACTGAAGGTGATTTCGCCTTGCTTTGATATCCACGTCAGTCTGTTTGATCTGGTGCTGTTATGTAGAAAATCATTGCCAGATTTTCGTAAATGAAGTGTCTGATTACTACTAGGTGTGGGATGGAAGGAAGCTTTTTACAAGCACACTGTCCGCTATTGCAGAAAATTTGAACCTACTTTCGTCGATTCTGGTCTTTTCGGAAGAGCATAAGGAACGCTATTAGGTGTAAATTCTAATTCGATTCAAATGTAAAGGTTTATTACGCTTTTCTCGTCCAAACGTTTCATATTCCGCTTATAATTACTTACCACGCTATTTCTACGACACAAGTTATATGTCACTCGCAAAGTCATATTTCGAATCATGGTCCATATGGATTAATTTTTAAACAGTCACTATAATTGCTATAAAATCTCTCTGTGGGTATGTAGCGACTTAAGTTAACTAGCTAAAAGATGATTTCACAACTTATGTATACACGTAGATAAGAAAGCTTAAGTATTCATTTACTTCCTTATTCTTTTATAGGGATTATATTTCCTATTATCTTATATTGAATGTTGAGAGACATTGTGTGTTTGAATGATTAGCGATTCCGCTTCAACTGTCTCCTGTGTTCGTATCAAAATAAAGACCTATTACCAAAGATTATTGTTTCTTCTGTTAAAATAGAACGGAACGTACCTAGCAATTAAAGGTATAGCTTATAGGGTCAGTGTAATACCCAACTCTACCTCAAGTATTGTCGTCTATCTTGAACGCTCACCAGCGTAATGTCTTTTAAGGACGCCTGGAAAAGGACAGTACTGATAATAGCGTACTAAATAACTTGCGTTATGGGATTCGTGTAACTTTGCATAAGGTAGGCAGTTGCAAATGCCATTAATTATACGATAAAGACTAAGCAAATAATTAAGCCTATAGTGTAAGTCAATAAACCAATTCCTACAAACTTATATATCGTAAACTTTACTTTTAAGTATGTACTTTGACGTGTGTTTTTCTTCTTCCTTCCTTTGTTTAATTATGACCAAGCATAAAACCCAAAGGCTTTTCCAAGGAGAAATATCAGGTCACTGTCACAGTTTTTGCGTCATCTCCATGCCTTAGTGGGTGACAATACAGCGAGTGAAGCAGTTCTAAGACAAGAATGGATACCAACCCTTCTGTGCTACGTCCAACACTGAATGCACAAGATCCTGACACTTCTTTATACCAGCACGTATTGCAGATAAAATAATCGTAAGAGGTCTCTCCTCCAATTGCATCACGTCTGATACAGCATACTCAAAAGATGAGACAGCAGATGACCCGGTAATAGCACAACTTATTAGGAGTGTTAAAAGTCTCACAGAAGCTATCAGTAAAATGCAAATGGGTCATAGAGACAGGAGCAGGTCACCACAACAGAACAGGTCACAAAAGTCCAGACAAACTGAACAATTTGTTGGTATCACTGGAAATTCGGTGTTCACTCGATTAAATACAGCTAACCATGCGCCTGGCCAAAAAAACCCAAATAATATGGGAAACGAATGATTTTCTCTCCAGGTTGCAACAACCGAGGAGAGGTGTCTGAACAGTCGCTTGTTTTACGTTAGAGACAGAAATTCAGGCTTGAACCTTTTGGTGGATACTGGTGCTGCACTTATTATCATTCCTCAGAACAAAACTGAGCTAAGTCGAAAAAATTTCTCAGTTACACTTTAGGCTGCCAATAAGACTAAAATCGCGACGTTTGAGCAGAAAACTATGACGCTAGATTTGGGGGTTGGAAGGCAATTTCCTTGGGTTTTCACCGGAGTCTATCTAGATCTGACAATATTAGGGATGGATTTCTTATAGAGATATGAATTTCTAATTGACACTAAAAAACAACGTTTGACATTAAAAGAAACTTCGTAATATACAAAAGGTACAGAAGATCAAATCCGATCTCTAGATTTAATACAAACGTCACAAGTAACAACGGCGAAGTTCAAAGATATACCCGCGAAATTTCCAAACCTAACAATACCGAACCCTCAACATTTCGAAAGTAAGTTAAAAGTATGTCATATAATCAAAACCAAAGAGGCGCCTGTTTTCGATCAATCCAGGGGACTAGCACCTGATAAGCTTCAAATAGCTAGAGCCGAATTCTATTACATACTACGGCTGGGCATAATACGTCCATCTGATAGCCAGTGGGCATCTCCTTTGCATATGATCCCAAAGAAAAATAAAGGCAGTTAAAGACCGTGCGGATACTACAGAGTCCTTACTGCCGAACGGCACCAGACAGTTACCCGATACCACATATCCAAGACTTTACAAATAGCTTACAGAATATAAAGGCATTTACTGGAATAGATTTAGTCGGGGCATATCACAATATTCCAGTAGCTGAGGAAGATATTACGAAGATAGCTGTCACAACAGCTTGTACGCATGCCATTCGGCCTACGGAACGCAGCACAAACATTTAATATGTTTAGGGATAATCGGCTTCGAGATAAGCCATTTGCACAGGGGTTCATAGATGACTTATTAATTGCCAGCCCGAACTTAAAATCACATGAACAACATGTGAGGGCAATGTTGAAACGACTAAACGAAAATGGCATGAACATGCATCAAAGTAAATGTTTTTGGTGTGGAAACACTAGAATTCCTTGGACATTCCATAAGCCCTGGAGGAATTGCACCAATCAAACAGGAAGTGGACATTATTAAACAATACCCTATACCAAGCTCCCTAACACAACGCAGAAGATTTTTCGGTATAATAAACGCTTATCGTAGATTTATACTTGGCTGTACTCAACTAATGCAAATATTGATAGATCTACTTAAAGGAAAACCGGAAGAATTCAAGCTGATCTCTGAGGTCATCGAGGCTACTAACCAATTTAAGGATAAACTTGCTAAAGCATCTATATTAACGTATCCAATTTCTCAGTACCCACTTGCTTTGATGGTAAATTCTTCGGATAAGTCCGTAGGTAGCACTCATAACCAAGAAGTTGAAAACGCCTGGAAACTGATCGCATTCTTCTCAAAAAAACTCACTCCAACAGAGATGAGATATTCTACCTTCGATCGAGAACTTCTCGCAATCTACCAAACCATCAAGCATTTTCAAAACATACTCGAAGGCAGGAAAATCAAAGTTTATACGGATCATAAACCGTTAACCAATGCATTAGAAGCGAAAGCTTATAAATACTCACCTCGAAAAGTCCGACACCTCGACCATATATCACAGTTCACTAATGATATATGACACGTAAAAAGTCAAGACAATCAGTCAACAGACGCATTATTTCGACTAGAAATAAATATAATACAGCAGTCTACAGTTAATTTCAAGACTTTGAGAGACAGCCATGAAAATGATCATAAATTACAAAACCAACTGTCAGCTAAAAGCTCTAGTCTCAAACTAAAATAGCTTCCATCCCCTGTGAAAGGTGTTGTGATTTACTGTGACACAACGAAGGCGGTGCCCCGACCTTCCGTTCCCAAAAATATGCGACAAATAATAATTAATGACACTTGTTCGTTGTTTTACCCTGGGGTAAAATCTTCGACTAAACTAATCAGTGCCAAATTCATATGGCCAAATCTTCAGAAGAATGTGCATAAATAGATTAGTGTTCGGCGTGTCAACAATCAAAAGTTAACCGACCCACAAATTCACCCATTGAAGTTTTTCCCCAGTCGAATGCACGTTTTGCACATGTTCATATCGACTTAGTAGGCCTTTTAACGCGTTCGAATGGTTTTGCGTAACTATTTACATGCGCAGATAGGCTTACGAGGTTTTCTATAGCCTATCCTCTGTTATTTTTCAAGCTCCGGTCACCGTTAAGAGGTGTAGTTTACCAAGCATACAATGCAAGCGCCACAATATTAGATAGCAAGTTCAAAAAGTAAATATCATCCCTGTAGTATCGTCGAATACTGACAGACTGCTTGCCATTTACTTAACGTCATGCAAACAACGAGTGCTTACTTCTCCATTGAGCTACAATGGTAGAACTGAGATAATTTTGTCTGATATGTTGATTGGACCGACATTCCTACGGAAGTCGATTCCAGGAGGAAGCTAAAGTAGTAACTTAGGTTGACTAGTTCGGAGTTGACTTCAACCCTCGAGCTAACTCCAAAACAATCAAGCCAGTGTTCATTTGGTTTCTTATCCTGCACAGGGATTATATTTCTTATTATCTTATACTAATGTCGAGAAGTTTGGTACGTATGAATCATTAGTATCGAGCTGCGCTATCTCCTGTTCCACGATAATAAAATAAACACTTATTTCCTAATAATCTAGTTTCTTCTGTCAGTAGAACGGGACGTACCATGAGGTCAAAATGCATGTAATACTTGTGAGGTCAACCAAACAGCATGTGCGAAGTCGTAGGATGCAGGAGCAAAAGTACACAGTGTACATAGTCATTACGATAGGTTGAACAACACTAGTAGAATATATTATAAAACCAGTACCAACGAAAGTCAACCACTAGACCAGTATTGACAGGTTATTTTACAAAAATGACATTTTGACGTCAGCTGGTTCAAACTTAGGTTACAACTTGTGCGTAGTCTTAGTAGATGAATCTCGTCTGAACCGATATCTAATGTTTGAACATTTTTAACTATTTAAAAAATGACTTATTATCTAGGGTCTCTAAAAATAATCTTTTAAGCAAGATTAAGGTAAATATAGACCTTTAAATATGCTGAGTCATTTATAGGCCGTGATTGTATATGAGCATAGAAAACTTTTGTGTAGCTACTGATGGATATGCATGTTCATGACATGATTGAACTTATGTGTGAGGTTAATGGTTGGTTGAATTGGTTGCTGTTTGGATTTATTCAGTTACAACAAATTCCTACTTAAATTATTGGTTCACTCCTCATTATACTTATATTTGATCTTCCTCATATGCTTCTAAATCACACTATTCACGAGGATTCACTTCAGTATAAGATATATAATCAACCAGACCAAACAAGTTACAATTCAGCATCGACGGTTCACATAACTAGGCGTCTAACTTAAATTCCGTTAATGCAGACATATAACTTACCCTTTAAGGTATAACCCACTTTAGACGAGTCAATCGGTTCGTAAAAAGTCAATATCGGTAAAATATATGAAAAATCAAAGTATTTTTGTTAAGATCTCAAATAACACTATATACGGACTATACTTATCTCTCCCATTATGTGTGATCATTTTACATGTGATTTATTTATTTAAATTTAATAGAGAATATAAGGGGTTAACACGATAGGGAATAAAAGATATCTAGAGCTTTCTAATACAGGGAGTAAATGTAGTTGAACGCTCGGTTTGACATTCTAGGCATTCTGATGAAGTATTTTCTATAAATGTAGACTGATTATTTTATTACAAATATTTCTATTATACAAACACCTTGAGAGTAAATAAACTCTTCAATATCTTACCACTAATGCTTTCATTGTTAGCTTTTAGTTCCAACTGTTCTGATGACATTTCATTGAGGAGCTTGTCACTCTACGTTGAGTTTCAATGAACTACTTTCTACATTTCATTCAAACGTGAGTTTAACTATTCAAATTCTTGTAAAATACATATTTCGTGGTAGCTTATGTGCAGAACTGTCATAAATTGATTTCATTAGATGCGTAATCAATAAACATCGGTGGTTTGATTAGGTTTATATTGCCTTAGCCAAGACTGATAAACTCATTTGGAAGTCATAGAATTGTTTCTTAAGTTAGTTCTCATGCTGATTGCAGAATCAACTTGAGAGCTTTCCATCTACCCGGAATCGTTAAATGCATTAACGCCATTCGGTGAATGAGTTTTAAGTGTAGTATTGTATTATCTAACATTCTTGCTTCATCCGCCCTCAGTCACTAGTGAAAAGGAAAAGTAAATTAATAAAATAGGGAAGCAATTTCCACCATTATTCACTTACGTTCTTGTAGCTAGCAGAGAGCGCTTTTTCTTACCAAAACAAACAGAACCTTTGTTCATCATTCATTGAGGTTTGACAGGAAATTCGGTACTTTGAAAAAATAAAAAAATACACAAATCTGAATTTTACCTTAATATATCCTAATCGCCTTACTATTTTTAAACTACTCTTCTTTTACCTGAGAGTAAGAAATGCTTCTAAACGCAGACCAGCCCACTGAAATTTAGCGAAAAAATAAATCTTACTGCATTTCTGGCTTATTTTCTAAAATTTTAAGTAGCTTGACGTTAGAATTACTCAATACTGCTTATCGCACATTCCTCAGGCATAACCTTGGAAAGGATGCATATCACGTCTTATAAATATTGGAATGGACAATGGTATCATGCAACGCATTTAAAGATGAGTAACTAACAAGATAGACGGACTAAGAAAATTGATCTTCTAAAAATAGCTATCGTGGAACTACCAGAAGACCATGTACGACGTTTATTATGCAAACTACAGATGTTGGATCGTAGTCATGTTAGGTTATGTTAGATATGAATCCAATGTACATTTAATTCTCGCATATCAATTGACTTCGAGAATATATACGATCGAGCAGGTGCATGTACAAAAGGATGTAGACACGAAAAATTAAATAAAAATGTATTTTAGGACCTAAATGATACAACAAACGCCATAGATTCTAACAGACCGAATGAGGAGGGTTCAATCACAACTTGAACATACACACAAAGAAATGTTTACTTTGAAAGCTGGTATGTTAAATAAGTAATCTGGGCATCTGCAACCATATACCACTCAACTTAGGACATTCAACTGAAGTCCAGTACAGTATAGAAGAATAAGGATATATGATGTTGACATTTTATATGGCTTGTAACCCTCTTTATTCCAATAGATCACTCATGAAATTCAGTCATAAATGAATCCTAAGTGAATAACCCATTAGGAAGAAACATGAAATGGCTTGCAAGAAAGTTCATGCTGGCTTTTCTGTGGTCAGAATGAGTGAACTTTAAAACTCTTTACCTGAAAAGAATGATGGTATCTCACATCAAATCTTTCAAAAGAAATGTTGATGTATAGACCAAGCTACTAATAATGTTGAAGATTAACGTCGTTTTGTATAGGGCCTGTCGGTTATTGAGTTACGCACGAATCCGCGATAAGAAAGCAAATAACACAATTTATTGGGGCGAAACATGATACTATATTTAACAATAAACAAAATTTAACACACAAACCTCAACAGTTCCCTATCCATATACAGCCCAAAGAATTCAAGCAATTGTACAATTAATCGATAATACAACAAATAAATAATGAAGAGACAGTAAATTAGTTGCTTGTCCAAAGAAAGTGTTTCTAACAAATAAAGAAACCAACCGTCTGAAATCAACCAACTGAGCCAATTTACTTAGACAGTCAGGAAATATTAAGCCAATATGGCTTACAACAAAACCTTGAACACGAACAAAACAAAGCTGAAGGTCAACGGGATGTAATATATGCTACCAAAAGGACATGTAAGAACCTAATTGTGGGTAAAACTCCATAACTGTTATAAAAAAAGGGGCAAACAGAAAGAAACAGGAACTGTCGCTTTCAATCATAACACAACTTATTTTTTTCCTCCAATTTTTAGAACGCAGCAAATGCCGTCTAAAACCAAGAAACCTATCCTACATCCTAGACAAAAGTCTTAAAGAATAAATAATCCCTCTTTCCAACTTCTCTAGGGCAACATTAACGACATTGAAATTAACAAAAAATAGCAATACTCAAGCACTAAGAGATAGATAAGTTTAAGCTAGTTCATCATAAGGTTGTTGGATAGTGAATTAGCTCCTGGTTCAAATTTGAACAGAGGCGGGCGTTTTCTTCGGCGGTTATCACATGGATTATGCACCAGAGGAACTAGTTGTCCAAGGAAGAAGATCCTTGGTATGTGGTGATATTAACAAGGCGGTAGAAACCTTTCAAAAAGCATGTGAAACTTTGTAAGTTTTAGCCATGTTGTTTGATTATCAGGTCAACATTACATGGCGATTTTCATGAGTCTCTTGCTGTCCCTAACTTACTGTATGGAACTGCACTTCTTGAGCTTTCACGAATAGAAAGTTCGGTTATTGGTAATGCACTGGATGGAAGTGAGTACTAACAATTTGGCCTAATATGTGTAGTACCTGAGACAGACAAAGATGATTCAGAATCAGATGATGACATTATTGAACCTGGACCAGAGCTAACCAGTAAGTCAGTAAATCATAGTTCACTTTTGTAGCCGAAGAAAAGGAAGATATTTCCAACCAGGTCATAGATGCTATGTGTGATGACCAAAATCAGAAGAACAGTGGTTCTCAAGTTGCTGATGCAGTCAATGAGGTTTCCGAAGCTGTAGATGACAATTATCCTGCTAGTGACAATCTACCAGATGACGTGGTCACTGAAGAAGTCGAAGATGAAGAGTTAGATGAGCAAGAAATAGATGCAACCGAGGACCAAGAAGAAGTTCAGGACAGTGCTGTAGAAACGGAGGCTGTTAAATCTGATGACGAAGATGTATCGAATCTTCAGATCGCCTGGGAAGTAATCGAAGTAGCTAAAAAGCTGTTTTTACAAAAGGATGATGAAGAAAGCAAACTAAATGTTGCAGAATGCTTGGAAAAACTTGGTGAAATTAGTCGCGAAAAAGAAGATTATGACCAAGCAGTATTAGATCTGAAAGTATGTGATTTTCACTCGTATAGCTTATCACCACTGGATTTTTTCGACGAAATATCAGGAATGCATTTTTTATCTTTGAATCATGCTCATAGTGGGTTTGTCTGTAGATTGTCTATTTAAACGCCCCACAATTTGACTGCGTTTCATGTTCTAAGTAGATATACGTCGCTAGGTGTGAGTCACGTCGGACGCGCTTTTTACGTGCGTATCTATTGTCTCAGGTTAACTGCTATATGCTTTTTTTTATGTTTTGAAATTATTTCCATTAATCAGCAATATTAATGACTTGTCAATGATTGATCCTTGTAGTTTTTTGTCCTTATGTTGATGCTAGTTAGAACCACTATGCAGTTTGCATCTAAGCTCACCTAGGCGATCAAATTATTTACAGTGCACAAAGTACCAAAGGTGTCAGTGAAATCTTAGCATAGTCGCAGCGTTACTGTGATATTACAACATAGTTTGGCTCTTAACAAAATTAGTGTTCCCAAGTATGTTCAGCTAGGTTGTCTTTTTAAGTGTCAATTTATTTACTGATAGGTAGCCGTTTTAGGACTAAATGGGGTTCATAACCTAGTATACACCAATGTAGGACTATCCAAAGATGCGATTGTTCTAGTTTTAACTAAAGCGTCATCTCATTTGGCGACAGTATTTAGTTCCTTAGTCATCTAACAGTGTTTCCTTGACCTTAAGGCGGCGTTTGACTATTGATCGTAAGGTTATGTGGCAATGTCTGTCATTGAAAGGCGTACCGGAGAAGTACATTAACCTTATACAAGCTCTCTACTCGAACACCACATGTCGTGTTAGAGCTTATGGCAGATTGTCTTCGGAATCAATCCCTTCTAGTGGTGTTCGTCAAGGTTGTCCGCTATCTCCATTTTCATTTAATTTTATCATTGACATACTTTTAGAGTTAACATTGTCATCGTCTGATTTCTCTAGAGTTGACCTGCCTACAGGAGATAAACTTACTGACTTAGAATATGCCGATGATATAGTTCTACTGAGTGAAGATGCTGATAAAATGCAGAATTTTTTGACTACCTTAAACATGAACGTAAGCATGTTTAGGATGCGATTCTCCCCATCCGAATGTAAAATGTTACTTCACGACTGGCTTAATTCGGCACCAAAGTTAGTGATAGGAAGTGAAACTATTGAATGTGTTAACCGTTTTACTTATCTCGGGAGCCTCATCAGTCCTAACGGTCTGGTGTCCAATGAAATCTCGGCCCGTATACATAAGGCCCGATCGGCTTTTGCCAATCTGCGTCACTTGTGGCGTAGGCGAGACATTCGTTTAATGACGAAAGGACGCGTTTACTGTGCAGCAGTCAGATCCGTTTTACTTTATGGATGTGAAACATGGCCTTTAAGGATAGAGGATATTCGTAAGATCCTAGTATTCGATCGAAGATGTCTCCGAAACATTGCTTGTGTTTGCTGGGACAACCGAGTAAACAATGCATGGGTTAGAAATAGAGTACTAGGTAAATACGGTAAGGCTATTGATGAAGTAGTGAATCTTCACCGGCTGAGGTGGTTAGGACATGTGTTGCGTATGTCTGACCACCGTCTACCGAAACGAGCAATGTTGTCTGGTGTGGGAAGAAAGCTAGGGGTGGCCAAACGAAAACATGGCACCAATCCATGAAGTCATTGACAATTGGGCTGAGCCATGTTAATAGATGCAGACTACCTGGTTGGGGCCCACACGATGATCGTAACAAATGGTTAGAGACTTTAGGTGATATGGCTCAAAATCGTTGGCAATGGTGCAGGTGCATCCACTCCTTTTCTTCCTCCAAATTCTAAGTTTTTGAGCTTATCATAATTTTCTCTTTACTGAATCACTTTTTATTTCAAATCTCATCTCTGATCTCTATGCCTTTTCATTAGTACTTACTCTGTTACTACCTTCCCTACTCTGGGATTTAGTCCGACAATTTAATCTTTATCTGCTAATTGAGGCATGGCAACTTGAACTGATGTACGCATGTACAAAGTTCTACGTTGTAACTGACTGACTAACAGTGTTTCTTAGATTTAATGCTGGGCTAACTTTCGATCTTTAAGCAGTCCAGTGCATGATAAGAAAACCATTTACTTTCTGCCTCCTCTTATACTCATTTCCGTCCTTCCATGAATTAATCCTCGCTTTCAGAATCATATCCTGTTTTCAATTCTAGTTACTACTACTGATAGTATTTAGCTTGAAACACTAATGGGGTATGCCAGCTCACGTGAATGCACATATGTACCGGTTCCTACATCTTCCACAATTCGGTGACTAATCTAAACCAATGGTACTATTCTAATGTCACATATACCTAAGTAAAGCTACTGTAATGACGCAACGATCAAACCTGCTTAAGATGACATGACCACTTGTTCATTAAAGCCATATGGCACAATAAAAGTGAAGCGGTGGATTGATAAAAAACAAGTTAAACAAAGTTACTACTGAGGTGTGGTAGCCAACAAAAATACAGTTGGGCCTTACAGTTAGTGGCTTCGCTTGGAGCTCGGTCGCATTCTGTTGTGTATTCACTTGGTGGTCATTATTACTTATTAGCGGATTGAAGAGTGGGTAAGGGCTAACTTCTGATTCGTAACAAATTTGAATTTGTGAAAAGTCTTGTGCTACATTCCTTTCAGGATCAAATTGTTGTATCATGTAAAATTGATAGAAATCCTACTTGGTGTAAATGCTGTGTGAAATCTGAGATTTTCAAGGTATAATGTAATTCAAGGTATAAGTACAATCAACTGACAATGCAGCAAATAGAAACACAATTGTCTGCATAGATCGCAATAATGTGTTTTGATATTCTGTCAAGTATCAACTTTATTTTGTTTCTTCCATCTTTTTTAGGAATGCTTGGAAATCCGTATTTCCATTTTAGGCCAAAAGGATCGACGTGTAGCGGAGAGCCATTACCAGCTGGGTACAACGTATGCTGTTTCTGGCGATTTGGAAAACGCAAGCAACTCTTTCAAAGCTTCAGTTGAGTGCTTAAAGCTGTTGGCTGAGGATATCAAATCGAAAATTGAAGCGATTAATCAAATAGATGAAGAAGAGAAAGAGCTTCTTCAAGCTACATTGAAAGAAATAGAACTTCTGATACCAGATGTCCAAAGTCGATGTGCAGATATTGAGGAAGATAAATTGGCTGAAAATATTAAACTAACTGAATCTTCAATAGAACCTTGTTGTAATGGTACTGATGTTCCAACTGACGACATATCACATTTAGTGAGGAAAAAGCGCCCGGTTTCTGAATCTGTACCCGTGGAACATAAAGAAAATGGTAGTCTTGAAAGCAATGGTCATGAAAACTCAACTCTTAAAAAAGCTAGGCTTTCAGAAGCAAATGGCAACACCATGCCTGTTGAAAATGGTGTTTAGTTTTCTAATGTATGCTACTGAACTGACAATTCCAAAGAACTGCATTTAATTTTTATAGATTTTGTCAGCGATTTTTGTTTATTGTTTTTGAATACTTTATTTACATATAAATTATTCTATTTATGAAGTTTATTATTGTCTTTGATGTACTCGCCTTTTACTAAAGAGTCAGTTGCGACCACAACAATCAACATCTTTTAAATCACGTATACCTAATTAGGAATTAATAAATCTTCGAGTTAAACTTCTTTAATGCTTTGCGTAAACGATTTTATTCAGCGAGTAACTTCTAAATTACTAGTTTCTATTGATCTTGTAAGAAAAGTTCAAGGTCGAAATGGTGGGTCAACACTCCAGGAGAAGTTTACTTCACTTAAAAGCGGGGAAGACAACACGCAGCTTAACTTTAAAGTGTAAATAGAGGTTCATACACAGAATTTAAACTCCAAGTACGAACCGAAATCCCTTTCGGTGTTGGTGGTAATAAAGACATATGTTTGTAGCTTAAATTGTGTACTGCAACATGTTTCAGACGAGTATGGGATTCGATACTGTGAAGCTCACTTTCAACAAATTTGGTGGCTTCAGAATTAGGATATAGAACAGTTTCTCTTCAAAAAAAGGGCAAGAGTACCTGTAAGCCGGGAATGCAGTTTGTCTTATGAAGGTCCTCTGAGGTCTTTTGATGTATATTTCTTAAAATAAAAGACCTGGAGTAAATTTCTAAATAAAACGACGTCACTGGAATTCCCTTTAGTTCAGTCAACAAAACAATTGTGAGAACCCCTATTAAAATGTCAGAAAATTCTGCAAGTTGGGAGTACACAGCAAATCAGATTGTAAGCATTCTGCTAATTGTGTTATTCCAAGGATGAACTCTACTGTGTAATGTGGTTAACCTCCTCAGTCACTAAAGGAGAGTCTTAGTATTTTCCTGCAGACCCGGCATCATTAATTTACCAGAACTTTCTTCCCTATATACCTCGGTCTGTACCAATAGTCACTGATCCTAAGTACGAGGAATCAAGCAGATGTTTCTATCCTGTCTTCGATTACCGAATTCGGAATTAGCACTGTTGTCATTTATGTTACTTTTTGATGTACGGTTGGTTTCATCAAATTCGCAGCTTTACTGGAATAATCATTTCTAAACAGGGATTTCGTTGATAACATTATTCACTATATAAGACGAAAACTTACCATTTATGCATTAAGTGGGGCTTGTATCCATTTTGATGGGACCGGTCAATTAGGATTTAGTTTTATGTTATAATAGCGTATTCATACGAAGTTACACTTCATTTAGCGTACAGTTTTGTACGCACCATGTGTGTCAAAGAGCCAGGTGATACCAGTTAGTCTCAGTTTGAGTGCAGCGTATAGAAAATATGGTCTTAGCAACTAGCTGTTAGGAACAATCAGTTGGGTGGCTTATTGTATTGCCTATACACAATAGTGAGATTCTACGTCACGAAACTGAGCACTGTTTGTTAGTTAAGAAGAGTTTGGTCATAGCAGACTGGTTTTATGTGTAAATTGTATTGGACTGTCAGGTGTTATTCTCAATTAAATATAGGCATTTTTATTCACATCAAGTGCCTCCCATCGCAACTGATTAGCATATATTCTACAATGCGAACAATAAAACCAAGTCCATTAGGAAGGTAACTAATAAGTAATGTTTGAGGAAAGTAGCAAGATTATATTTTTGATTGATAACTGTTTCATACTAGGACGAAACAGCTGTCCAGTGCTCCCTAGTTTCGAATGGTACCCTACCGCCTTCAGTCTGTAACCAACTAAAACTTAATACCAATCTCCACAAACCACCTAAACTTATTATTTGCTAATATCTAAATTTGCTAACAGTTAATGTCTTAGAATAATGATTGGTATTTTGATGAAGTAGATAATCTGGTGAAGTCACTTACTTGACTAAAATATACTCAGTAATCAGTGTAAAAATTAGATCATTTGTTGACCAGCCTATTAACAAGTATAAAATAGACACTAATAAGTGAACTATTCATGAAATTATTACAAGTGAATGCTAAAAATAGTAACAGATATAAATTCTGTCTTAACTTAAAAAGCATAATAAGGAAATTTCTTTCTCTGAACAAATTTTCATTGAAATATTGAATAGTAATGTGATGAGACTATTGAGTAAATGAAGTACCCATAATACTGTAGGAATATGTATTACTCAATGTAAACTTGACAATTAATTGATTTTAATTTGAAAATTTCCAACATTCCACATCTGTGATCTAATATCTACTCTGACTTTGAACCAGTAACTTGCACAGACTAATATAATTTGTCTTCAAAGTCTACAAGCCTTCACGTAATCATCTTAGTAAATATCAATTATGTATCCTAGTAGTAGTTAGTATTAACACATTGTGCCACAGTAATTCTCTAAACTAGTTTATTGAAAAACCAATTAGAATATGTACATTACAATTTGTTATTTATAATAAATATTTATTTCAAATTACATTATATATTTACATCTTATATCCGGTTAGTAATATAATAATTTACTAATGTATGATGAACTGCTGTAAACTATCTATTCACTATCTTCACC
The DNA here is from genome assembly GCA_025215515.1 of Schistosoma japonicum. Classification (NCBI taxonomy): domain Eukaryota; kingdom Metazoa; phylum Platyhelminthes; class Trematoda; order Strigeidida; family Schistosomatidae; genus Schistosoma; species Schistosoma japonicum. Next base: position 13,981,684 of record CM046069.1, read on the forward strand.
CCCCCACACACACACACCAGCCCTTGTCTGTTCCCTGTTGTATATCATATTCGCTAAACATAGTATTGTACATTTGATATGGAATTACCGAATTTTATTTGTCACTAATTTCATGAGATAAAACCTATAAAAGAGACAAATGTATGTGTATATTTAATACAATACAATCATTATCACTTATTCATTATTGTTAATTTGTGATCTAATGCAAAGCTTATTGCAAATTTTATTATTATGTATATTATCTTGTGGATTAATATTCAATTGTTGTTATGCTGATTCACATGGTGAAAAATTGAGTAAATCAGAATTTGATACATGCGTTCAAGAATGTGGTAATCAGTATGAAGAATGTTCAAAAGCAATACGTGAATTATGGAAAAATTTTCAAAAGAATAAAAAACAAATTATGAAAGTTATGAATAGTTGTTGTTTACGTGGTCAAAGTGATCATTCACAACCATCTACACTAAGTTTTGCTACATGTGTACGTGATAGATGTGGTGCAGAACTATGGGGGTAAGTTAGACATAGTGATTAAAATGATTTTATTTAAAAAAAAAGTGACTAGTTTATTATCCACGTATCAGTTGAAATTACTCTCAACGTTTTCAATGTTCGCTAGATTCGTTGTCTACAGGGAATTCAGTCACCTACCTGTTCATTAAGTGGATGAGTTCTTGATAATAAAATGGAATTGTCATTTCTAATATCTAAATTTGTCGCAGATGACATAGTCCTCCTTGGTGAAGACATTGATAAAATTCAAAATCTTAGTAGCACTGCCCAACAATGCAAGCATACTTAGGATGAGTTACTCGCTCTCTAAATACAAAGTGTTGCTTCAAAACTGGTCTGCATCAACACCTGAGCTAAAGGTAGGCAGTTAAGTAATTCACAGCACTAACCATCGTACTTATCTTGGGAGTTTGATCAGCCCAGATGAAATGGTGTTTGGTGAAATCTCGGTACAGATCCAAAAAGTTTTTCCGGCTTTCGCCAGCTTACGTCACCTATGGTGTAGGCGAGATAGCTGTCTCCCAGCGAAAGGACGAGAATACTGTCCAAAAGTCCACTCTATTTTACTGCATGGATGTGAAACACAGCCAATGAGGGCAGACAATAATTGTACATTATTGGAATTAGATCATAGATGTCTTCAAAACATCACTTGCGTTTACTGGGATCACCAAATAAATAATAATAAGATTAGAAGCCGAGTATTAGAAAAAGATGGTAAATCAGTTAATGAGATTGCGAATCTCCGTCGACTGAGGTGGTCGGTGTGTTACATATACCCAACCGTCGCCTACCTCGACGCACTATGGTCATTGATATTGGAGTAAGATGGAAGAAAGTTAGAGGAAGCTAAACAAAAACATAACATCAGTCTATGGAGTCACAAACTGCTGGTCTGAGTCGTGTTGGTAGATGTAGACTACTCGGTTGGGGTCAGCGGGATTATCATAACTAATGACTGGAGACTGGTTGATATAACTCAGAACCGGTCACAGTAATGCAATTGTATTTCACTCCTTCTTCCATTAAACAGTGAGCATAAATTTATATCATGCCTTTCTTTACATAAACTATTCATTTCTCCCTCGAATATATTCTATATGTCTACACCTTTTTTTCTATTATCACTGAAGCAAATACTACTACTAATTTAGAGTAAAATCTTGTTGTGCTTCTGTAGTGTAGTGTGGGTCGATGCACGCGTGTGGCTGGTTCTATATTTTTAATGCACATTCGTTCTCAGTTGACTGTGATAAACATATCAGTGCGGCGTAGACCAATATGCAAGGCTTGAAACAAAATCGTTAGTGAAACTTACACTGATCAAATATACATAATAAATAAAGAACGTTACGGATAACGCCCTGCTCATTTATCGTTTCTTCATGTGTTACGACTAAGTTCAACGAAAGCTTAACTATTATTTGTCTTATTACATATAGTGGTTTATTCTCCAATTTAATGCACTTGTGATGCTGAAGGTACTGCTTTCCCACATTAACCCCCCCCCGCTCGCCTTAAAATTTAGTAATTTGAACATCTTACAATAGGTACTTTTTTAAAGTAGTTAATGTGTATCTAACAATACAATCTTCATAAACTTTCAATGTTATTAGTTGGTGTTTATAGGGAAAAGGTAATTCACAATAAATTTACAAATACATATGAAAACGCTTAGCTTATATCATAAGAAGTAAATTAATGAAACAGGCTTTATTTATTGATATGATAATTTTGATTAGAATCAATTTTAACTTAAATGATTTCATTAAATACAGTATAAACGCGCAAGTAACCATAACAACTATAGATAACAGATTATCAAGTAATTTACCAAAATATTGGGTGATTACATGAATTTTTCATAGACGGTATAAATTTTTGCAACATAGTAATAATTCTCATCAAATTAAGATGTGCTAGATTGTGAATAAGAGCAGACTATGTTTCAGTCAATTGAATTCGTCGCCGATTAGAGTTGGTACGGTACTATTGAAAACCAAAGAGTACTGGCCAGTTGTTTCATTCTAATATGGAACTCTTCATCAGTGTGAACCTTAAATTCCACCCCGGGGGCTTCCGGTTAGTCAACGCCTAACTCTTTGCACCACTGGCCCGGCATCAGCTCACTTAAGACTAATTTCAAGATCTTCCTGAAGGTCTACTGAAAGTAGTGAGTGGTGGAGTTCAGACATGTCCGGAGTGAAATAGTTATCGCCAACGACAACGGATGATCGTTGCGCTATATCACAAACTGATGGAAACTGGAACTCTATCATTGTATGCTTACTCAGTAGTGCATTCATTTGAAGGCGATTTATTTAAACAAATGTACAATACTATATAAATTTTGAATGAGTGAACAACTGGAATATATGCTTGATATAAAAATGGTTAACACATTTATTTGAGAAAAAAAATCCACTTCAACTAATGAAGTGAAGACACATTCCACTTCACTTGACTCATAACTATGGTTTTTAGAGACACAAAACCCTAACAAAGTTTAACTGCACGTACTGTTCATTAAGGGGCTGAATGGATTATTCTAACTTGCCAAGACTACCAATCGTTTACACACATTTGAACATACAGAACGGATTTGTCAAGTTCGATTTCGTGGGTTGCAAGCTATTTAAGAACCTATATTACTAACTTTCCAAATGTATTCTCGCAGGTAAGACTGCCTGTTATACAGCACGTATTGAAGTAGAAAAGCCTAGCCACCATAGTTTATAAAGGCAATTATCACTTTGTTGAGTATCACTTCTTAAGAGTAAAAGATATAAGTAAAGTGAATGATTCAAAAAAAGTTTGATTTATTATAAACACTCGTCAAGGTTTGTGACCAGTTAGAATACTATTGAAAACCTAGTAGCACTAGACAAATCTTTCGCTCTAGCATAGCATACTGCAAGAATACATAACAACAATTTTGCAAGGGATCAAAAAAGGTCTAGTAGACAGGTTGGATTCTAATGGTTCATACCTTCGAGTCGTGATATTGTTCAGTTATCATCCAATATCACTTGTAACGACTGTTAAGCCATACTAACCTGTTTGAACTCAATCGGTCACTACTTTCCTTACTAGTGAGTTGAGGATTATAGTCTTGATGCCGTTCTTTTATGAAGATTAGTTTAATTTTTATACAATGAAGAATATTTCAGTTGGGATATTAGTCCCTCCTAGTTTTCAGTAGTATTTCAACTGTAATTAATCCATAGTAAATATCACCTACAGAAAAACTACTTAAGTTACATTCTTCATCTCTTCTAAATAATACTCTATTGAATTCTATGCTATAACATGCTTACTGTTAAATCAGTGTCTTCTTTTAACAGATGCAACATTAAGAAACGTCATAGTGGTTTTCTAACTGAACGAGAAATTGAATATATCAAACAGAAAGAGTTACGTGCAAAAAAGAAAATTCAACAATAAGCTTATGATTTGTCAAATGGAAGCAATGCATATATTCAATTAATCAACACGTAGATTATTACAATATAACATTTTTTTTCCTCAATTAGACCATTATTTAACTCATGAATTCACAGGAAATGTATATTTATTCTTCTATTAATATTGGTAATAGAAAATTGATATTATTTCATCTCTTAATATTAATAAATAATTAATGAAATATAATTTCTGATATTCATTTAAATATACACAAATAACTAGAATGAGCTTGTATCTTCCCGTTGAATTGTAATAGACTGAAATTGGTCAGCTTCTGTTGCCATATGTTCATCCTGAGAGGATTGCCTCGATATAGTAATAGTAGACAATTAATGTTTAAGTTGGATTGTGACTGGCAAGGGGAATCAATTACGCTTATTTTAATTACATACATACTTGTTGCACAAGTTTGACTATCTGCACACAGCAGCCTAGTGGTGAAGGCGGTGGCCTTTGGCACGAAGCGGATTGAGTTCGAATCTCAGTGTGAACATCAACATTGGGATGCAGGCACATCCATACGATGAGTCCCAAATATGATGAAACGTGTGTCCTGAATTCTGCTTGCCAGTCACGATCCAACTTAAATAACTTTTTTTTTTATTGAATATAAGTGGTTTTAGTCATTTTTAGCGAAACACAGTGAAAATACAATTCCACGTAACTGTATAACAAGTTAAATCAAAGTATACTACATTACTTAAGAGTTTCATAAAAGATCTTAATATTTTATTCCAAGTAATATAATACAAACTATGGGAAATAGAATCTATGTTCAGCTTTAATATTACTAATAAACATTTCTGTGTCCGGAATAGATTCCTTAGTTTTGAAACTAAATAATGTCTGATAGAGGAGTTCGTCAATATGATTAACGATAATTTCACTTTGTGATCTACATACGAGGTCAAATTATTCTCCGACTGTCACCAGATTCCCTTCACACTATCTGTACGAACTTAAATAGTGAGACTTTAAAAAATGTCCCTAACTGATTGTGCCTTGAGTTAGTTTGGTAACCCCACTATTTTGAAACATCTGTAAGCTGCCTGGTTGCCAGTGTACGTGGTTGTGCCTGACTAAATACTATGCTAGGTATTCAAATTACGGTCTCCTATTTTCTAAAAACACCACCTCTAAACACTACAATTTCAAATAAACCTACTACAATTAAATAAAAGCTTCATACTCGGTCGACTTCTAATTTTCCTCTTGTTATAATTCCGTTCTATAGATATATAAAATGATCTCGTTAAAATTGCCCATCAATAAATCCGCAGTGAAAATTCTCGCGTGATCAAAAATTGGTCAAAAGTTAGCTTAGGTGTGAATATTAACTAAGGATTTCAACATTGATTAGTCCGTCAGCATAGTTTAATTCGGTTCACAATTAGTCGCAGTAGCTCAAATATATTCAATCATCGTGTTTTTCCAGTTCAATTAATCTTTCGTACATACATTTGTTTTATTTTTTTAAGAATTACATTATCCTGTTAATCCTATAAATGTTATCTAGTCGTACTAAAGTGGTATGATAGTTTGGATCTATGAGAATATGAGCCGAGTTCTACGTTGTTCATAACTGACTGATAGTTTATTTTGACTGAAAGTCAATTGCGTGCATATTATCAAATTTATTTCTCACTAAAGCTTAATGGTTGGTTCCGTACCCAAATGTTTACAAAGTTTAGTATCGACTGATTTCAATAAATGGGGAATCTGAGCAGTAAAAGTTTTACTTAAACTGTCGAATGAATATAATTTTTCACAAATGAAAAGTGGACATTATCAAATCGTTAGCATCCCTTGATAATTTATCCAGGGTTTTCAAAAGCCAAGAAAATGCTTAAGTATTTTAACCAAACGGGATTCTCTAAGAACTTTTAATAGAATAGTAAAATACAACGGATTGTTTTTGGTGTTGTGGCTAATGCCGTTTTAACAATTCTATCATGCTTCCCAGAAATATCTGGAGATTCAGGGTCATATGGAACCATATAAATACCTGTTCCCAGTACAAAACTAAGCTTTCTAGTAAAGCTTATTCCATGCTTTCCACTTCTAGGCATATAAATGAGGCGTATTACGAACATGCCACGACCAATGCAACACTAACAATAAAGCTTTTCAAGAACTATACATAACAAGAATAACACTTATTACCTTTTATTATTAGCGAATAATGTAAGACGATAAACAATTTTACATAGGGTAAATACACATGATGAAAATGCAATCAGCATTAATCACAAATTAATCCAATTTTATTATTTCTTTACCGTGACTAGAATGTTTTGATACGATTTTCTTTGCACTGACTAGGATGTATCGCTAAAATTAGTAGAAATAAGTTTGATTAGTAACTCTGTCTTCAAAAAATAATAATGAATCAACAAACTAATGAGTACTTGGTTACATGTTTTGAGCAGATCCATTCAGTTATAAATAACAATTAACCTGGTATATATATTTACACGAGTTCACATTATTACCAACATTAAATGATTTCACAAAGTGTTCCGGTTTAGCTTCTTTCCAACTTATTATTACGCCAGCCAACATTGAGCGTCACAGTGAACGATAGTTGAGCATATGTAATAAATGTGAAAAATCGTTCAGTTCGTAAATATTTATTGTTTGTGATAAGCTGATGTATATTCCAAACTACGATTAATTTATACAACTGTTCTAAATCAAATACCTTAATACTTAGATTACTGTCAATCTATCTAGTTTCAATTAAAAATGTAATTTAATCTGATTACTTGTTATTAATGTGAAATACATTACGAAATCTCATGAAAACGAAATTTGAATTAACAAATAACTTCTGGTTTCTTATGAATTTATACACCTTTCTAGAAGGGAGGAGATAATTAAAACATAAATAGGATTAAATGCAACACTGTTTTAAAGTTATTTAGTAGTGAATTTATAGATGCTAACAATCCAATAGTCTTTTCAAATTCACAACGTTTCCTTCACCGTCATATACATCTGACAGAAGTAGGAAACAATCGTAATGCAAGCTTATAGTTACTACAATTAAATATCATAAAATTTTTTAGAGAGGCCATGAAGACGATATTCAAGAATAAGATTTTCTTCCAGATAGACTTACTACAATGGAAATTATAATCTGATTAAATAAAAAGCAATGTGAAAACTCACACTTTCTAGAAAAGGAAACAATAAGCTTTCATAAATTTTGAGAATAGTTCTAACAACGAATTTACCCAGTTGCTTGGTCAAGAACAGTGCAAAACCAGGTAAGAATTTGCAGAGGTCCAAGTTGATTCAACTTTTACATCTTTACGGAGTGATCTCAGCTCGGTACCATTAAAAAACATAGATAACTGGGCAATTTCATCCCAGCACAGAACTCTTCAGCGGTGTTCGTCAACGATCTTACACAGATCTAACTCAAGACCTGATGCTTAAAATCGAGAGAGATATAAAAAATGAATGTAACTGTTTCACAACAATCGATATTTGTGGGATGTCACAAGGCATCTTTAGCCACAAGATTTATATCCCTTTAAGATGTTTTAAGTAATCAGTCACTGACGCTGTAAACAGATTCCAAGACTTGGTTCCGCCACCTCTAACCTTGTGATAATCTATCTCCTAAGCCGTTCAGTATAGAGAAGCCACACTCAATGGTTGTAGTAAGTAGGATTACAAAATATCTGGTTTAAGATCTAAATAAAAAACTATTTCCACATACGACTTTAAAAATGGAATATGATACCATAAGAATGTGGGCGAATTGCAACTTACAACTTTGTGGTAAATAAATAATCTTCATATGAAACTCGATCATCATAATCTTGGTCAAACTCTCTGAAAACAGTACGTGACAGACCAGAAGGTAAAGCTGGGAAGTATCTACACACAGTTTGACGTAAATCGTTCATCACAACGAAATCCTTTGAACTTAAATCCAGACAATCAAATAGTAACCTATTATTACTTTCATTAGGTGGAGGATTATCCCGAAAATGTTTCTGAAACATTTGAATGCACGAAAGAAAACTAATAATATCAGGAAATAGACAGTTTTCACCAACCCAGTGAATGTTAGACCAATGAGATCACCATTGGAATTTGATTCAAACAATGACAAAACCAATTTCATTTCTTCTCTATTCGGTTTTCTTCCATAGAGCTCAATAAATAGCAATTTGAAACCCTCTTTGTCCACATGAGATCCATTAGAACAGCAGTAACTGTTAAAAACCTGACGCAGGTAACTGGACATATTGATGTAAAGAAGAGATGGTGAGGTGTATTTATTTGGCAAGAGGGAGTGATGAAGACTTTAATTAGTCATACATTGAAGTGAATGAAAACCTAGGAAGTCAAAAATCAAGCAACAGTTTAGATTACTAAATAAATTAAAACACAAAAAGTAAAGATACAGTAAGTTACTTACATATCTCATAATTAATTAGGAACTTTCTTCAAATGTACGCAGAGAATCAACGAATATTTTATTACTTAAAGATAGTTTTTTCTTAATACAATGTTAAAGCAAACAATCAAGTAGTGAAGATTTTTTGAAACAATGTATGGCTAAACTCAAGCAATATTGATTACCAAAATACTTATGCTAACCACATATCATGATTTAAAATGTTGTTTACAGAAACGGTTCAGTAAAATATATTTTAAGGATCACCAAACTGATTCTTATTTTACAAATCACAATTAGCATTGTGAAACAAGTTAAATAAATTTAGAAGCTTATCATGGCTTAAATAACTCTGACTAATTTTAATAGTAAGATTTAAAATAAGTCAAATTTCGTCAGAATTACATTGTAACGTAGTCAATAACATTACAGTCACTTTTATCTTCAAGAACCAAAAGTAAGTAAAAAAATCATCTTAAAATATACAGCGCTCGTTACGTGTATGTCCTAACTTCTAAAATGATTTATCTGAACTATATGTTGGACTATATCAAGTCATTATTCTTGAATATCTTAGGAACATAACATTTAGCATTATGAAAAGCATCAGGAAAAAAGTACGCACCAGTAAATACTGATATAACGAGGGAAATTGAACATTGAGTAGGCAGCACAGAGGAATGGGAGAATATTAAAAATTGGGCACAAGGTTCGTGAGGCAAACATACGTATACGGTTTGACTAGTCGCACTATGAGGGCATCAAGAGAGGCTATCACTGTATTAGAACTGAGAATAAATAATTAGAATTAAATTTGGAAAACGCAGGGATTTTGGATGATAACGTTTCTGCAAAGATCTTGAAATTATTTTAAACTTATGTCCAGAGGCTAAGGAACAGATAACCTGTATTAAACTTCTGAGAAGTCAGACTTGACATAGCTCCTATCACGGAGATATGGCTCACACCAGATGTCGATTTTACTTTAATTCTTCTAGGGTATATCTGCGTTTGAATTGATTCGGTCAGTAATTGGGAGGAGGAGGTGTAATAATGTACGTTATAGACCACTTATGCTTACAATCAAATATTTTTGTGTGATAGATAGTTGGAAAGTCAAGTATAGTGACTATGAGGGAAATATTCCGTAGTCCAAGTTGTTCTGGAGATAATTTCGTTTTGCATCATACCTGTACAAGAGATAAGACTGACAAACATTTTATAGGTGGAGACTTTAACAGGCCTTACACCAACTGGATGAGCTTTACAACTCTGAATGGACATTTCGCTGGTGGCACACTATTAACTAGACTTTATTGTGTTCCTGTCCAGTGTGTCAAGAAATCACATCTTCACTTTAAACATGGACTATTATTATTGGACTTAGTCGTCAAAAATGAGTGTTGGTGTTTCGAACTTTATTTCTTCCTACATCTGGTAGACAGTAGTAATATGGTAATGCACTACGGGCATAAAACACATTATATGGCAAACGAGTCTCTCTCGTTTAAGTATGGAGCGTGCAAATATTCTGGTAATAAGGGACTGCACTACCGCAGCTAATTGATCGAATAATGTGAAGGAGTCGGTTAAAAATGTGCAGATTATAATCAAGGGGTTATTCGGAGAGCTTACAAAACCTTACATTTCACGACCTACCCTTACCCACCTCCCATAAATTATCGTAACGCCTTCCCTGGACTAATAAAACTATTCGAGAACTATTATGGTTTAAGAAGCAACTTTAGGACTTATTATTATCAACAAATAATAAAACATACAGGTAAGAGTACCGTAAAGTAATAAGACAACGTAAAACAGCTATAACTAGAGGTTGGCATATGATGGCTAAACCTCTTCAAAGCGACTGTTCTCCTATATCACGTGAAGGGCTAGACGAAATTCTGAAATTCATGCGCTAAGTTTATGCGATAATTAGGACATTGTAGCTGTGATTGACGTAATTAAAGCCGATTATTTATCAAGCTACGCTATCGAAGTATATTCAGAAGATATTAGTGTTGATACTTCGCTCAACCGCATAGCTAATATTATCATGCAACTGTTATTTCTGACTGATTTAAAAGGTAGTGTATAGAGGTAATTATTTGCTGAATTAAAACTCCGGTAAACGCAAATTAATCCGAATGTGACACAGAAGTATGCATAAGTACATCGGCGATGGGATAACCTTGCCATAAGTTGTAGAACAAAAGTATTCAGGTGTAATTAGGATTAAAAACTTTAAAACAATTGCACACAGCAACATAGCTTCTCTAAAAGGATGTCGAGTGCTATGGAAACTTCGTACAGCTTTTAAATATTTCGAAAAACATGTTTTAAGTTATATATCTTATAGACAGGATACTATTTAAAGTAGTGTATTAAAAGTTAGTCCACGTTTAGTCAAAGACATGGATGCACCTAAGTAATTTGGATAGTGACCTGGGTGCCAACATGTCCTATCGTCCTACTCCTTCTAGGACTAATCATTTCAGAGTCCATCACAAAATGGTTCAAAAACCATGATTAAATAAATAAGTTTGGATTCCATATTTCTTATAGTAATCATTAACCAAAACGCCCTACTAAACCAAGTGAGCCCTTAAAAAAAAAACCGAATCTATTTTAAAAACGCACTACAAGGACTAGCAAAGACCAGCCGACTTACTACCTTTACTGCTAGAGGTACTGAAAAACCTATTTTGAAGAAAACCTAAGTTTCGGATGATTCTCGTATCTTCTGGTATTACCATTTTCGACACCGTCAGTTATCAGTGTTTAAGCTTACTTTATTCATTTAGCTTCAAATTTCACAACATGCGCTTGCAATGAATTGTTAAAGATTACCAGGAAGGAAGGATATATGAGTGGGTAATATGTTGGTAGTTGATTGTAGCCGTAATATTTTGATCTTTATGACAGGTGGCCAATCACACACCTGGAATGGCTGAATGAACTATAACATCTACTATCTTGTGGGGACATTAAGTATATACAGTTTCATACGCTAGATTTTTAATGTAGCAGCAGATTTTGCTGATCTAATGACGTTTTATACCCCTAAAAAAATTATTGATCCCAGAGACCATTATAGAAAGTTCCAAGACCTGAAATAGTTCTAAGCTAAAGATGGTAGAGTTGTAGGATGGATGGTTCAGTGTCGTTCATATGCCTTCGGTCAGCAACCGAAAAGAGTAATTTCGGAATCATAGGTTAGAAGTCTACAAAATAGAAAAGTAAATAAAATAGTCATGAGCTTAGTAAAAACACCCATGGTTGCTGCGTGTAGAATCTAAACTAGATCTCAAAGGCGTTGTGGGCGTCGAATAAAGCCACGTATAGAAAAAGGCAGGGCTACGTAGTGCTGAACGTAGAATAAAAATCTGCGACATAAAGAACATGGGGGGAAAGTATGGAAAGTCACACATGTGGCTCAGTGTTTTACAAACAGTTTTCCGCAACCATTTGAGATATTGGCTCAGTATCTTGATCTACTAGATAAGTACACAAATTGACTAAACAACATGGATTCATTTCATCAGTTTTCATCACGTATTTACATTATTCTACGCCACTTGTTGTTCTTGCATTATTTACATCCACATAGAGAAACAACTGCATAAAATAGTTAGGCCCGTACAGTGTACGTCTTTAAATGCGTTACAAATCTCCAAGGTGAGATCACTGGCCTAATCCAATATCCAATATCTGGGAGACGAGTGCTAGTTTTAAATCAAACAATTTATTTGTGCCTGCATCTTGAGTGTTGCAGTTGCAGTTTCTAGGCTTTGTCTTCTTTCTGTAGCTGACTGGCTACACGGCTACTGTCGGCCTAGCAGTTCCAGCTGGTTTTCATTGCTATTTATTTTTCATTTTTATAAATCTTTTTTTGCTTTTTCGTTTATTTTTCCTTTTTCTTATTTATTTTCTTATTTATATTTTTTAAACCGCACTAATGCACTGGTCTTTATCCCTTCGTTCCATCCTTGGTAGTCTAGTTCGTAAGACATGAGAGAATACCGTAGAATGAATAAAGATTGGGAGTGCTAATGTTCAAACTTCGGAACTAATATCAAGTATTTACCCCAGTTTCAAACGGTTCTAGGTACACCATAGTGGTACACATAGTCATCTAGCTTCTTTTTGAAATGAGCCAAGGTGGAGGCCGTGGTTACTTCCTCTAAAGCGAGTTCCAAACGAATCAAACTCTTAATAACAAGAAATTCGCCCTCACCTGTGTCCATGCTTTCTTATGAACAAGAGTTCGTGGGTTTCATCGAGGTGTATAAATGTATGGGCGGGAAGTATGCTCTTATTTTAATGTCCAGTCGTGCATAGTATGTTGTATGCGGTGATTAAGCCTCTACTAAACCGTCTGTAGATCATCGTGAACAGCCTAGGCCTTAGAAGTCGCTTAGAGTATTGTCTGTTCTGAAGTTAGGTTACGCATTCTGTTGCTCTCCTTTAGACTCTCTCTGGAAAGCCGGCATCCATTTTGACGGTTGAAAGGGAGTGTGACGATGTTGTGGTTTCCTAAAAGTGGTCTTATGTGTGCCTTAAATATTGTCAGTAGCAAGTCTGGTATCAGCAAGCTGAGTTCTTTTACGGACTGGGTGCGACGTGGCGTATGCTTTCATGATATCTATATCATGGTTTGTCCTAGTCCCCAACCTGTTGGTTAAGATTAGGTCTAGGTCTCGATCCTTGAAGATACTTGATATTCATTGCCCGCTTAGGCAGCAAGTGAGCACCTACGATAGATGATGGATAAGGCAATTTCCTAACAGTAATACTGTTAGTGAGAACAGAGGTTATATTGAGACACCTTGCAACTTCATATTCTTTCGTTGATCACAGAAATTACAAGTGAAAAACAACTTTATATGAATATATGTTCAATCGTTGAGCATCTTTTGAAAATCGCCTGATGGAGAGACTATGGTTACATACTCAGGCAAAGGTTTTATAATTGGATCGACCCTCAGTGAGAAGAGTTTGGATATTACCCACCGTTTACTAGTTGATGGACTGTCCATCGAGAGTTACTTACTCTGTTGCATTGGTAGGCTTCTGTCAACGTCTCACTGATACAATTTTGGATACAAACTGTATTTTTCAAAAGTTACCAGATAAAAATAGTGAATTGTTTATTTTCTTGGATCTTCGTTTGGTTACAGAAAGCATACTCACTTTGTATAAGTGTAGTTCTTCTCATGTATTTATCGAACAAGAGAATAAAAACAGCAGTTAATGATGGAAGAAGTGATCGCATGGTTTCAGCATTAATGTCCACACGTTACGCTCTCATTGGACATTAAAAATTACCGGAGTAATTATTTCTGTGCAAACATTAAACATTGTTTATTCATTGCACTTATATATACTGAATACTTTTACATACTTGTGACCATTTGACTTTCGAATTCACATTCGCTAGTCCACATGATAATAGAAATTCCGTGTATGCTTCGTTCTGAATTTTGATATGCACTTATTATTGTACATGTCCTGTTAATATTGGTAGGTTAAATAACGAAATGCAACTACATAGTGTATTTATACCCGAATAAGGCAGCCTCTATTCATAATTGTTTTATTTTATTCACACTACCGATTACTGAATACAAAAATGTACAAATTTTCATTATTCTGAGTACGCAAAAAATTAGTTGACTATAAAGTTTTATAAAGAAGATCCAGTATGTGATACCCTATCTGTTGCCACAGTCGACTGAATTAGCTATTTTATTGATTTTCGCCACCAAAATGATCGATAGTGTTTCGTAGCAATCAACTCTTGTAAAAGTAGTTTAGTACAAAATTACAAAGATTTGTTTTGAGTTAAACGGACTACAAGAAATTTGATACGTTGTGACTGGATAATATGGGTTCTTTTGTGCTTCCCAGTTTTATTGTGTTATTATGCGAGAAAATTGGATGGTTGGTTGGCCGAGTGCCAACTACTAGTTCCTAGTCGGTAATTGTGCGTCTGCCCTATGTCCACTGAGTCCCAAGCCGAAATAAGAAGAATACGACCCAATAGATCAACCAGACACAATTCTATTACACTTCAAGCATTCCTTTATATATACATAAAATCAGACCGCACAGCAAACCAATTAGCAAGTTAACATGAATACAGAACGAGGGAAATAGTGGTAGTGAATAGGAACAACTTGTACACAACTAATTAACTATAGTCCATAATAAGAGACAGTTTATTAACAGTAATTCCGCTAAACGGGAGGATAGGGTGAGAGGAACGTAATAAGAATAGAAACGAAATGTTTACATTACACACTGTCCGAATAAATGAATAGTGCTCCTAAAACACAGTTCTGAAAGTGTGTTCACTTCTTTGTGGTTAGGTATAACATACTGATCCTCAGCGAGTTACGTATATAGAGCCGAAATTGCAGAATTAGCAGAATTTTTTAAGTTCATCTTAATTGTTGCTTTTACCTCATCTACATATGATAATTTATTCAAACCAGTGTATCACGATAAAAGAACTACAATTCAAGACAAATATTGTTCACCAAGAGACAAATTGGATTGTAATTGGAACTGCTCCAACGCATGGTGTTAAAAAGTAAAGTATAATTTGTTCATGAACGCAAGTAAAATTGAGACATTATTTTAAAAATTTCAAATAATAGTGATATCTTCTAATAGATGAGGTTATATTACCTTCCAGATAAAGTTTTCATAGCGTTATTATTAACACTTGGAATTACGGAGTGCAGTCGTATAATAACACAGCTAGAACTCAGAAGTAGCAGTAGTAGAATTTATTGTAATTGCCAGTAATAGAATTTGCTGGTACTCGGCTGTCAGCACTCAGCGAACCAGGAACCAGCAATCACGCTATAGAGTAATACAGTAATACAAGCCATAAGGAATCTAACTATATATATATATATATATATATATATATATATTAGTTATGACAATGTCCCATTCTATTGACAGAAGAAACTAAAATTTTAGGGAATAAGTCTTTGTATTTCATCGTTGGACAGGAGACAGTGAAGTGCTATCTTTGTCATTCAAACAAAAACTTTTCTCAATATTAAATATGAGATAGTAGGAAATATATTCTTTATGCAGAATAAGAAACTAAATGAATACTTGGGCTTTATTGTTTTGGCGTATGCTTAAGGTTTGAAGTCAACTATTAACTAGTCAACGTAAGTTGCTACAAATGCAGCCTGACAAACTTAAATATTTGTATTGTTTGCATCTATTAATCTTAGAGATATCTAAATTTGTTTTAATATCTACGAAGGAGTTGAACAAGATGCATATAAATAAGAAGACTATGAAAATAGAATGATGTAACACATATTGGGATTAGAATAAGCTCCGAAAATTAGCGCAACACTAGTATCATTCTAGACGAATGACACAATGACTTAAAAAACGCAGATATGAAATCAATAGAATAGGGAAAATGAATTATCTGTGAATTTTTTGATTTATGAATATCTCTGAGTAAGTTTTTAATGATAAAATCAATCCTACGAAAAACACATTATGCAACTACAACTTATCCTACTCAGATGTATCTCAGCAGTGTTAAGTATAAATTTATGTTTCTAAAGTTTGATAGATTTATCACTTTTACAGTTGATCAAAAAAGAGCACGAAGTTGTGAAATGCTCATATCTACAAGATAATGTGCTACATAGGCGATTATTGTCAGTTCAGTACAGCACAAAAGGCATGAGATGAATTCATTATTGACAGCTTAAATATAAAAACGACTGTACTAAATAGACTTAGTGAGAGATTCAACGTTCAGTCTGTACACTTTCGAAATTAGTTATATAACTTGAATAACACTGATGCCAATTAATTATGTACACACTGGCAGAGGAATAGTGAGTAATAATAGGGGGTCCTGCATGTCCTATTAATCACATGTAAGACAAGTAATAAAGTCATATTATGATTTTCAGAACATTCATTTGATATCTGAACAACGGGTATACGCGTACAGTCAACTATATTTAAAACTAATAATTCTCGATTTCATTTAAATTCTAGTTACTGAAGTGAAGTAATTAGTCAAGTGGGAACTACATTCAATGACGTAAATCTGTATGTGGTGGCTGAGTCTCAGCATTGTATTGAATTGCAAAAGTCATAGATGAAATCACTCTAAACATATGGCATTAGTAAAAAAGCACCTTATCACTAAACACCACAAATATTTTTCTTGATCATATTTCATTTTCCAACACATCAATATCTTTAATGTGCTACAATTTTCAACTAGGATAATTCTTAGTAATATATATCACTCCAAAAAGTGAGTTACTTATCAAACAGCTTAGAGATACTATGTGTCAACTAAGTAATGCTTGACATAATTCCTACTTAATCAAAGAAAAAAAGATTGTTTTAGCATATCGGTAATGTAATCAAATTAGAAAATAGATAAACTGATATAGAAAAAGAAATGGAAGCAATGTGTATACACAAATACTGATTTCTTTATGTGAAATATTTATCAAAATAAAGATTTTAAAATGTTTTTATACAAAATGTAAGAGACTCCAATTACTTATCATGCATTATATATATATATATATATATATATATATATATATATATATATATATATATATATATATATATATATATATATATATATAATGTAAAGAACTTGAAGCATTATAAATAGTTATAAAACAGAAGTGAACAATTAAAAAATATCTTTTAAAAGGGAAATCTTGTTATTTTCTTTGTAAAACTATAACATTCTATGCATAATAGTAATGATAGAATAATTACTGAATAAACATAACTCAGAAAATAGCCAATGATGTATAGTTACATTTTGTTATAATAATGAAGCTAAAAGTTCAATTCGTTCATGAACTCGATGTAAATAAGTTTGAGTTTCAACAATCATTAGTAAAAGTTCTTTAGCATCAGTGCAATCAAGATTTAAATCAAATGATAATGGAGGACTTAATCGAAAGAATGGTACTCCAAGTGAACCACACCATGCACTTGCACGATCAACAACTCGACCTAAAATATTAGGAATTGGAGAATGCATTGACTGTTTAATATATATATATATATATATATATATATATATATATATATATATATATATATTCTTCATAGAATTAGTAGCTAAATCACAAATATAACAATATATTTGAAGAGAAATATGATTTAAACTCAAAAATATCAGAATTAATCGTCATAAAAATGAAATAGTCGTATGCTATTATGCTATTTCTCTACACTTAACTGATGTATAGAAGTTACTGATGGTTAACTATAGAATGATCATGGACAATTAAGCAGACGTCTCTTAAGTATCACAGTTTAATCATGAAATCACCAAAACTATGCTTGAATTCAACTGTATTCACCTTCGAAGGGAATACATACAAACACACTAACTGAATAGTATTGAGATTCTCCATTTCTCAGATTGTAACCAACCTATTTATAGATGATATAGGATCACATATTTTTGTTAAAATCATCGGATCATGCATTTGGGTCAGATATGTAGATAATACTTTGGTTATTATTTCAAAGAAATCCCTAAAAGACATTTTTTAAACTGATAAATAAGCCTTAAACTTAAATCAAATACATTTTAGGGAGTGAAAAAGAAACACAATGTACTGTTGAATGAAACACTTAGCCTAAGCAAAAATTTACACAACTAAATAGCTATATTAACATTAATTCAACACCTAAATTCAGTGTAAAAATGTATCTAGTTGTAAATTTAATCGAAAGAATCATTGAACTTTTTGTATTAGAAGATAAGCAAAAAGGAATATGTGAATATAACCAATGAATTACAATCAAAAGATGTCCAAATGACTATCATTTAAAAAAACATACAAATACGAAACCATTTACTGTAGAAATTCGATGAAACATTATGGATTGGTTGGTACCTTACCGTTATGATACGATAAAAAAAAATAGCAAGGAGTACTAAAACTATATGGAATTCAAGGGTTCTACAAAATAACCAACACTGGTGGAAGCGCTTTAACTAGAATAAGGAAACGATCCCCTTCAGGTATACACATAAACTATGTCAACAGATTAGATTGTGATGATTTCTACACTGAATAGTCTTCTTAAAAACTCCTAACATATGCCAAGAAACACGTAAATTGCACAAAATGACCTAAAATTCTTTAAAAATTCAACAATCTACAAATCAGCAATAACAGAAATTTATATCTGCCATAAAATCGATAACAACTTTTACAGTTATAAAGAAAGCCGAGTAGCTAAAGCGCTTTATATATTGCTAAACTATATATAACAATTAGTAGAGAGAAAAGGTTTATTATCCATCTAACAGGATTAATCTCTGTAAGCAACTATAACTAACCTGCATCGAATTTCGCACGTTTAACACATAAACTATCTCCATTCTCTCACATTATACTAACTCAAAGTTCACTAACATGAACAAATGTTTCACTGCATCATGTTGATTAAACAAATATAAATTAAACACAATTAGATATGCTTTTGATTATACTAGGTATTGGGAAATGTTCTTCAGCATTGTTTACGCTTGAATTAATATGTTTTCATAGTTTATTCTATGAAGAAGTGGCTTATACGAAGTCATGAAACATTAGAAATCCTAGTATCTACTAATTCGAATCCAGTAAGTCAATAAAATTAAGATTACTAGTTTCATTCAACATTTAATTTTTTTCTAGCCGCCAAACAACTCACCATCCGACATAGTTGCGATTTCAACTAGAATCCGACCGAGAAAGCCAAAACCCCGTACAGACCGATACGTTTCCATAATATTTTGTGGACGAAATACGTCTACTGTCTCTACAGGCATTACAGGCATTCGACCAGTTCCAAGAGAAACAACCACTGCTATCGGAGTTATAGGTTTTTTCTAAAAGGTTCAAAATAAGGTTTTATCTTAAAAATGATTTGCTACAAATGTCATAATTGAATTATAAGAGTGATATAAATAATCCACACAATGTTGCATTTTGTGACCTGGTTGCTTTGATTGTCGAGCTCCATAGACGTTGTGGATACCGTTCTCGGCGTTTGATCCAATGAGAAGTAAAAAAAATTTCAACAACAGAATAAAAGTGTTACCGACTACGGTAAGAGGAGAAATAGATGTTTAGTTTGTTCAGTGTCTACAAGGCAATTACCTACAGTTATTTTATTTCCTTGATCGTCACGAACCCGAAACGAAGAATAGGTGTAACTAAAAACGAGTATATACATCAAAGGGTGGATGGACCAAATTTAGTGGAAGGATTATACAACTCAAGAGGTCACTTTGAATGGTGACTTTTAGAAGCGACACAAAGCCTCCTTGAATTTCAAATCCCTTGCATGATTACTGATTGGAAAATAGTGTCAACATCACATGCTAATAACTCAACAATGAACAAAAATGTAAATGCTACTGGGTAGTGATATATAACTGATTAAGTTCCATTAATTCTGTGTTAGATATCGGGACTCGATGAAGCTTTGCATTTTAGCTAAAGAAACTTAATGCATTTAAAGGAAGTGAGTTGCTATGCTAAGATAAAGCTGTGCTATATGATATTGATGTGAATTTATTAAACATCGTCAAATGCGGATATCGATTCGTTATCAGCCTGAGTCACTACACTGTAAGAGTAGGGATATGTTGAAGACTGAGATTACTAAGCTAAGTAGATTTCTATGGATATCCCAATCGCATCGGTGGTGAGAAACGATAATTCATTTTGACTGTGAGTGAATTATCGTCCCATTAATTGAATTACTAAGTGCGAATCCACCCCACTGTTCTGGATAGATACATTCTTAGACAATTCAGTTGAGGCGAAATAGTTTTATAGATTGCACCTGGAATTGAGGTACTAGCAGGTAGAAATTCAGCTAGAAGACACATTCAAAACAGCTTTTGGCATTATTAATCATATCGTATAAATATGAAACGATACATTTGAACTTAACTAATACAACTGAAGAATTCCAACGACTGTTGTAAATGATATCAAGCTGACTAATCGACATCCAGCGTCAATTTATACGGACGATAACACTGAGCATAATAACATCACAGAACAGTAAAGTTGCTGCATGTTCTAGATTATATGCGTGAAAACAATTCATCTTTTTCCATACTATCTCCGATATTAGTAGCACAGTGAGTAGAGCAATCTGTTATAATTCGAGTGGATAGTTGGTGACACCCCCCGAAATGCTGTTGCCAATCGATGTGTCTGTTTAAACATTGTAAGGTTTTATGATTGATCCTAAAACATTCATCTGAAATATTTCAATTACCGATGTTGATTCACGCCTACTACTATTTTGTAGGAATGAAGGATAGGTTCTCATTGTTTCTGGAGAATGCCTTAAAAAGTAGGGACACAGATATTCTTTTATTCAAGTTGAATGGCAAACGGATGGAAAAAAGGCGTCATCGTATGGTTTCAACAGAAAACAGACTGGCTTACTTAGAAAACTGTCCATGAGTATTTACAGATTATTATACTAGAAACAATACCGTTCCTCCCAAAGCAATCATACACATTTTCGTAATCATAATATGATACATATTCACAATTTACTATTCTGCTACTTGAAAAAATCACACACAACCAAAGATCAATACTAACTTGTAAACGTTGTAGAAGATGTAGTTCTTGAACTTCAGTTAAAATATCTAATGTTGGATTATTCGAAATCAAACCACCATCCAAAAAACGCCCACAGGGTCTAAAATATGTTGGTGCAGCGCTTGAAGCTCTTGCAGCTTTCCAAACAGGCTAGATAATGTCAGTATATTAAAAGTAAAACTGTAAGAAATATTACTAATCTTACTAAAATTATTCAGAAAGCTGGAAACAGCAAATAGTAATATATGAATAATATATAATGTGACATTATTGTTTGCAGTAGTCACAAATTGGTGTCGGTTGAGTACTGTTGAAACCAAAAAGCCCTAGGTAGCTTTTGCACCCTGGTGTGGGGCTCTACAACACTGTGGCTCTGCTAGCGATTGTAATCTTTGCCTTCAAATCTCACAGTGTACGTATAACCATCAAAGTTAACGGTAGGAATCCTGGCTTCCTAGATTTTAGTGATATCCAAACGAGATGCATTTGTGACGGATACAAATAACAAACTAAAATCAACCTTTCTATAATTACATCAACTTACATGCATGGTGAGCGATCAGTTTCAGGAGATAGAAATCGTTAAAAATGCCTTTCTAATGGTTTGTAGGAGTAATATTCAGATCAACCAAGAGAGTTCATAATAATCAGGTAAATCAACAACCAATGCCTACGAAATAATTAAGTCTTAAATGAAGTATAGAAGAATTGGCATTTATTGACTTATTTATTCACACATAACATTTTTACTTACGATGTAGTAAAATGTAGCTATTTAGGCCTGAAAGTTCTACATATTTAATAGAACAGGAAAAGAATGATCATACTCTTAGAAGACAAAGCTTTAGATCAGACACACTATAATTGCGTAAATGTATAATGATATCATTCAACTATCTGAACTTAAGATGTAGTAAGGTTCAAAATGCTAATTTATTAAGTTGAAAAAGTGAATTCCTTAATTATTGAAACATCACTCCAATTATCTACAAGTGATTAAAATCTTTTAAAGAGAAATTATTTAGTGTATTGTAATAAGCTTTAATTATATGCATCTCTAGATGACAATCATTTCGAAATTACTAACACTATTATTAATTTGGCATTTATAAATGCAAAAGGGAAAACTTACATATTCATTATCTAAAGGCATATGTTCAAACTGATCATTTAATTCAGTTTCCGATGTTGAAATATTAGTATTTGTTTCATTACCTGATAAAAATCCTTGAGCATTTATAAAAAAATTTAAAATAGATTGTGAAGTCGAAAGACTTTGTGATTTCGGTGACTGGAAATCACGTTCCAAATCACATACAGAAGAAGTTGATCGACGATGGCCTAAACTATTTTCCCTTTTATATTTCGATGGGTAATCAGAAGATTTCGATCCAGACTGACGTGCTTCCAAGATTTGTTGAATTCGAACACGAGGAGATTTATAATTTCTAAACATGTGTAACATTGGTGGACATCGATCACTGACAAGTGTAGTGACAGCGACTCTAGAGTTAAAAAAGTGTATGAATTACTTAAGGAAACTATTATAATATAGTAAATCTTAGATTAAAAGCACCACTAAGTGTCCTGATGAACAAAGAATATTTGATTTCCTTAAAAACATCCAAGCACGATTACAAAGCCAGGTAGTAAAAGAACGAATAGAATATTTAAACATGCTGCAAGTTGATAGGCTTTGTAATCCACATCATCAATGACATAACAATTAAAAAAATCTGTGGATTTCGTTAGTACAATACAACATAAACTGCTGAGGATAAATAGATTACATGTCATATCAAAAGTTGATTGAGGTGTGAATAGTGCGATTGGACGGTGGCCCAGCAGTGCTTATGGTTAAAAATTTTCCTCGAGACCCGCTGATGGATACGATTTATTTTGATGTCATCAGTATGCACCGCTGAAGAGTTCCACACTAAAAACAATACTGAGTGAGAAATCACGTACACAAAGTATAAAGGTAAATAAACAGTTTCAATAGTCAATACACTTGGGTGTGATAATAGCTGTATATTTTCACTTCCAAAAAAATACGAAATTCCAGACCGGCACATCAGGAATCTATTGGAATAAAAAGAGAGTTTTTAATATGAAAAACTACACTGGCACTTCCAAGTTCTATGAATATTTAAGTAGTCTGGAGAAAATTAGGAAGTAGATAACATTAGATTCAAAAGTCTAACAAAGTGTTTGGTCAATTAATATCTTTTTTAGTATATATATATAATTATCCAGTTTGTCTGTATATAGACAACTAATAAAACAAAGAAGTACAAGACAGTTGTTTCGTTTATGTGCTGGAATCTTAAGCAATGGATTTTTAAGACCCCATCATAGGCCAAACCTTGAATATATAAGACTCGATTAAAGTGCTTATCTTCAGACTGGCCAGTTGGGGTTCTATAGCATACATTTTTAACGAATTCGTTGTACTGAGCGATCAACAAATACTGACTTACATTAGATATGACTGAATTTCAAGCCATGTCATTTGCAAAGTCCAACAATAAAATATGTATTAAAGAATAATGAAGCTTAAAATTTAGAAGATAAGGACTACGTGCATATGTGATATCATGGTCAATTCTGATTCATGTCACTTAATGTCTCCAACGAGAATCGTGCAGATCTTAACCAGGTAGTTAGTACCTACCAACGTGGCTAAAACCAACAGCTAGCACCTTCATGGACTAATGATACAATTGTTTTATGTTTTAAGTTTTCCTCTATCCTACTCCAACACGAACCAACATCGTGCGGCGAGGTGGGGGTGTGATTGTTAGAGATATGAGTCTGTCAACTCAGTTGATGAGGATTAACAACGTCACCCGACGACTTTTCATATTTGTCAAACACTTTGATCCTAACTTCAGCATTGTTTACTAAATAATTCCACGCCACCCGAGTGGTGCTTCGAGGCACTTATTGTATCCTAAAAGTTCATATTTTACAGCTAAGGTCAATACAGAAGTGACTGCTGAGCAGCATACAGATTTTTTGATTGCAAGAAGAATACCTATATTACAAGCGATGTAAGTGAGTAAACGCCAAATTACCTTTCGGAATCCGTTCAGAGATCGACGGTCTGTTCAAACCTTTTGGTTGCCTTTTTACCAACACTGCGTATATTGCAATTAAACATCCTGTTTTACATCTATTTAAACAAACTAATTATGAATGCATATATTCACGTATCACTGCGAAAAGCTAAATACTACAGAATTTCAGTGACCACGTTGTGCTTATCGACATATTCTCCCTATAGTAGCTGAACTGGTATCAAATGTAGGGCGACTGAAAATGGCTGGAAGATATTGGCTATAAGAATATGATTGCATATCAAACAAAAATCTTTTGCAATATAACTAAGATGGGGTTGAGAATTACTCACAGTAACGAATTTTATGATACTTAGTAAGGCTATTATTACTATTTCGTCATACGTATACACCAGGACTGGTAAGATTTCTAATATAAGTGAACTAGTTAACAAATTCAACTACTTCATTCACTATAATCAATTTATGTAGGCAATCTAGATCAGTCCTGAAGTAAAATTTTGTATTTAGACGAAGAGGAACGGATTTTAAACAGGTTTACATGACTTCTCAGGTGTTCATGGGACTCTGAGTATCATCAGCATCCTCAATGAATAAGACTATTATATGCATATTCTAAGTCGATAATTAGGCCTCCTGATTACGGCTCTTCAGAAAACTATAGGAATTACCTTTTAAAGTTAGTCACTAGTGAGCATATCATGATTTCTAAATTCTAATTCAGGAAATGTTTGACAAATATTTTTACTATGCTATACCATATTTCATATAATTGTTTTTTAAAGAGGGGAAAAATATCCGCTTATTTTTTAACAACTAATGTATTTTTTCTAAAAAAAAAAAAGTCTTATTTAAAAGGACACTACGAAAACCACGGTTAAATCTCAGTACTGAGATGTAAGCACATTCAGCTGACGAGTTCAAACTATGACGAAATATGCATTTAGAATATCACTCATCAGCTACAATGAAACTGTAAGTGCTTGAAGATAATACTAAAATAAACAGGATAGTTAATCTAAAGATTTAAACAAATTTTCATTACTAGTTGACAAATTGTAGGTACGAAGCTGAGCATTAATTCATTTTATGTGAATCTTCTCAATATGATAGATTTTTAGTTTAATGAGATCAAACTCAGTGCATAGAGGTAAATCGTAATACGCCAAAATTCTAACACAGCCTACTAAACTATGTTTCAGCGATTAAACACAAAAGTAATGACTGAACAATCGAGTAGAATCGATGATACTCTAAAAATATACCCATAATAACGAAGTATATATTAACCGTTATAATCGATGAAACAATTGCAGAAAGAAAAGAAATTCACTTTACTGATCCGTATTTTCAAATAGTGACATATATGAGCTATTTAACGTGATATATCAATATTGTTTGCATTAATACTGTTTTGAACAGTAGCTAACAGTGGAGTCCATAAGGTATGTTTTATTTATTTTACGGTTTACCAGCAAAATGTAACTATTCTGATGTGCAAATTTACATTAAGACTTAAGTTCTATACAAAGAGCTTCAGATTTTAACATTTTATCAATGAGACTAAAAAGTCACAACAGCTACTTATATTGTGATGATAATTATTAATTTTTTTAAAAAAAGTTCGTATTTTTCAGAACATGAGAAAATATAATTATTAACGACTTCATAAAGTGGTACAATGACTTTGTAATAATGGATATGTGTCAGCTGAATGGATTTCAACCGAGAGAAAAGTAGATGAGTTAACTAATTTAATAAACGAGTATATCTATTTGGAAATAAAGATTTATTTGTGTAGATTGAGATAGTCTATGAAGATTGGTATTTTTAGTTGACTGAATACGTCACAAATTGATGCTGGCAGGATACTAGTAAAAACCAGGGAGTATTGGACAGATGCTTCGTCTTAATATTGAACTTCTCAGCACAAACCATCACAATTCAATTACAATAATCAGCTCGCTAGAGGCTAACTTCAGAATGTTCCTGAAGCTCTAATAAGAAGTAGTGACTAGTGGAGTTCAGCCTTGTCGAGAGTGAGATTGTTATGACCAATGACAATAGATAATCTTCACGCTATATATCACAAACTGATGGGACTGCGAATTCTACGATTGGATACTGACCCATGATGATGCAGAGGGTTAGGTATAATTTTATTTTCCAAAATACTTAAACAAAATAGTATGATAATGAATTAATAGTCAATTAGCGAGTAAGTAAAGGAAATAAAGCAGTCATTGACCCTTTACTTATGTTCGTTATAACAGATTTTAAAGCGATATGTTACTTCACTTCTACAATACTATAAATCTAGTCCTCACCATAAAGTGTACTCAATATACAACTACTATAGGCAAAAGTGGATGTTCTCTGTCAATCTATGTATACACTAATACACATCAACAATAAATAGTCATGATATCCTATCATTCATAAAAATGCATGTAGATAAAAAACCAAGGATACAAATTTAATTGTGAAAACATAAAAGTTCATGATCAAGGAAAGTCAAAGTGACAGATAATTTCTAGAGATATGGCGTTCAAATTAATTAGTAGATATATCGACACAGACTCAATTTACCATTAAACATAGAAAAAGTGAAGCAGTTATGTGGACAGAAGTCGAACTAACAGGAGAGTCAATCGAAATACAAATACAAATGAGGCCGAAATCTAAATGAAATATGTACTGTTGGTGTTGTTTTAAACGACAACGAAAACATCGAAATTAAAGAATTGATCAGATTGGATGTCACTAAGCCGAAAAATAATATTAAAAATTGTATTATTTATTGATAGGAAATTCTTAAAGTTCAACAGTATCGTTACCTCATAGTTTTCAAATCAGTCATCACAGTATTATTACCGAATTCTTCACGCATTAACATTTCTAATGGTTCCGGTGGATAAGGTCGTTTACCGTTAAACACAAGATCTTTAAATCGAAATAATAAAGTACGACAACAATGTAAACATTTCCCAGATGTTATAAACAATGATATTGCAGCTCCAGTTGAAGTACCTGTATATAAAGAAACATAGAAGACAAACAAATGAATAAAACAATAACTGACTAAACTAGTTGGTCATAGTCAACAAAGAGCATGACACAAATATGTATTAGCTAAAAACCCAACAATACACCAGTACCATAAGATAAAATTTACAAGATAAAAGGACAAACAGGTTGAAATAATGCGATCGTAGTGTCAACGAGAATGACCAAACACAGAGAATGTGATTCAAGAAGACAGAATGATACGGAATCTATGAAAGAATATTGGAACGTAAGATATAGAGGATTATAAGAAGTGACCCCATCAACACCACCTAGACCAGTGTCAATACTATGGCTATCACGTGGATGCCAAAAAAAAATAAACTGTACCTATAATTAATACACAGATCAATAGTCGATGAACAAACATTGACGAAACAAATGACTCCCTATTTTGTTAGGTCGTTAAAAGTGATAGACAGGAAATCTTAATCTTTAATTTCACTACTCAACAACATAAACTGGTTACTACTAGGCAATCAGTTAGTAGTGTTTAACGGAAACAAATGAAAAAGAAGCAGAAAAATTTCAACAACAAAAGCTAACCATTGTGATTACTATTATCACCGAAGATAAATTATAAAGTGGATGTGGATGTACTATCATCAAGGACAGAAATGGATGTAGCGATGGTCGAACAATTGTGAAGACTATGCGTTGAAATAACTCATTCAATAACATCCATTTTCTTTAAAATCCTTCAAGTTGCAAAATTAAATGTTTGTCCTTATGCTCTTGACAAGACAAAGATATTTGAAATGTATAATTCTATTATTAAAATAAATGGGCACATTTTAAATGCATTATTGTATGCCAGTATTACCGTCGTAAAAAACTTAAACACATTTCACTTAATCCGTTGTGATTATTTATTCAAAGACGCATAGATAATCTTAAGTATGAAAAGTGTAACCTACAGCGGATGTTAAACACATCAATGCTCATACAAATTGACTAAATTTCAAAGTATAAACTATAAGATACTAACTAAGTGGTTTAAAAGTACTGGGGTTTAATCCCAGGTAGGGACGTAGACGCGTACTGTGGAGGAGCTCTATTCTAAGGAACAAGCAGATGTATGAAGTTTTAAGATTTTCATTGGTTGTCTAAGGTCGACCCGTAATGTAAAATGAAAGATACTTATGGTGATGTAAACCGTAATATAAAGAGTGGACAGAAATGACTATGAAAAACAGATGAAGAAAATGAAAAATGGTAAAATAGTATAAATGTTGATGTAGGTGCAATTTACCTTAAATTCATGTATGAAGAACTATAACTGCCATCAAACTAAAGAGTAGTAATTATTTTGTTAATGCAATTGACTTTCTGACATTAAGTCTTAAGTTTGGATAAGGTTCCACGAAATTCAGTTTCAGCAACAAGGTAGTAGTAATAGTCTTCACAATTAAAATGTGACTATCAGATAACTATACGAATTCGCACCAGGCAAATAAGCTGGTCATAAAAAATATTATGTTATTGATAATTTCTATAACCATTTGTTTATTTCCATATTCATGTTTAATAGTTACCAAAAATAATATTAGTATGGTGTTACACTAAACATTTCAAGGTAACTTGACAGAACCATGTAAAAGACAAAAAAAACTACAGATAACTGTTTTCATTTAGTTTAGGGTTATTCAAGAAATATACAGTAAAAAGTTTTTGATCTTGTTGAGTTTTGTACGGTGTATGGCTCAATTGTGAAGCGATCACTATTTTGCTTAACAAACTTAGTGCTTGCTTTATATAAAAAAAGGTTGTTCAAATATCTTACAGACAATCAATCATTTTGTCCTGATGATACCGTTTGTGAAAGATTGAATTTAAGAAGTTTATCAGCTTCATTTGTATTTCGATTGACTCTCCTGTTAGTTCGACTTCTGTCCACATAACTGTTTCACTTTTTCTATGTTTAATGGTAAACTGAGTCTGTGTCGATATATCTACTAATTAATTTGAACGCCATATCTCTAGAAATTATCTGTCACTTTGACTTTCCTTGATCATGAACTTTTATGTTTTCACAATTAAATTTGTATCCTTGGTTGTTTATCTACATGTATCTTTAGGAATGATAGAAAATCATGTCAATTGAATTTTAGTGTAAGTGAAGATGCGTCTAATTTATTAATTCTAATGCTCGTCTCTGTTAAAAATAATTTGGTTGGCTTCATGTGTGAGCCTAGGTGAAGCAACCACAGGGGAAGATCTTGGTAGCAATAGCAAATATTCAAGTGAGAAACTTGAAGCCTGAGTTGGAGAAGGGTTCCATGGGAAGCGCAGTCAACCATGGATCAGGCGGTTCTAAAGTCGTCTGGTAAATCAAAACAAAGAGAGGATGCCTGACATTGCCCGTTTTACTGATTTTGTTCAGCATTACTGCCTTAAAGTACAAAGTTGTACCATCATTCTTAGCAAATACTAATAGTAATAATAATGACAATGATGACAATAATTAACAGAAGCAATAAACAAACATTTGGAATAATAAGCAAAAAATTTACCAATGATCCAATCAAATATCTCTGCAATTTTCTTTCCAGATGCTATTTCTAAAGCACGTAGTAACTGTACGATAACTAAACCACGCATACCCCCACCATCAAGTGATAAAATACGAAGACCATTAGGTCCACTTTTCCATTTTCTGGATTGTTTAACACGAAGTCGATGAATATTACGAAATTCGAAATGAATATCATCGTCAGCAATATCATCACAATCATCATCACCTGTATTCGAATCAGACAATTCATTTTTCTCAACGTTTTTGTTACATTCTTTAATTTCATCATTTGACAAATCAATGTTATTGATCACTATAGGAACAGTACTACAGGTTGTATTGACCTTCGTTGTTGATAAAATATCTAAATCCATCGGTGTTTCAGTACGTTTCGTGAATACTGAACGATCACAAGTACATTTTGTAGGCTTGAATTTAAATGTAGCCGCTTCTGGTTCTAAATGTATTTTAATAGGATTTGTATTGTCAGACGACTAAATGTTAGTTGAGAAGTTTTAAAATAAAAGGTAGAAATAATGAACATGATATCTAAAGTGATGTATATTTATAGAGAGTAATGTGTTGAAAATAATCAGTGCTTAATACACTCAAAAATAATCAAGCTTTTTGAATCGGATTTATCAATGACACTTATTGTTGAGGGATTAATATAAACCAAGCAATTGAACCAGATCGAATAAAACGGAAATTCAATCAGTATTTAAGAGTCTAAAATAACACCTTACAAAGAGACATATCATATTACTGCATTCTATGTTTTAAAAAAACGAAGAAAATAAGTAGATGATAGAAAGAATTAAGGATTATAAAACCTGATTTATTAAAATACACTTATAGTTATATATCATTTCTGTAAAACAGGTAAAATGTGATTATTATCATAAGGTATACTAACATACCGCCACAGAGTTATAAGATTAGAGATTAAGTCAGCCTATGTGATTGTAAACTGGACAGTGTATCACACAAACATCCGACATTAACTGAGAAGGGTCTGTATATATATATAGCAACGTATAAAGAAGCGGTCGGTTTGCTATGGTCGGGTAAATAATAATAATAATAGCGTTAGTAGATTATATTCGTCAATAATTGAGAAAGATTATGTATCACTGAAAACTAAATGGCACTGAACAGGAGCTTTGTTCTAGTATCCGGTACTTTAGTCTGGTAACAGAACCCTCCATAATTAAATATACATGTAGATAAAGTTATTTTGAACGAATGGACATAAGTAAATTGCACGACGACCTACTTATGCTTACTGTGGCTACTTCTAATTGCGGTAACATAGCATTTAGAAAATACAACGAAGCAATAAAATTTGGCGTCTTGCTAAGTGGGAAACACAAACTGAAGGTGAAAAAGGAACCTTTTGGCGTGAAAACGAGAAATTTAAATTAACAAAATAAATTACAAAAATAACAAGTTTACCAAGGGAATTCTGGGGATCTAACGTCCCCAACAGTAAGCATTTGAATATCTTTAAACACTAGGTAGAACATTTTCAAGGTGAAAGAAAACATAGATTCCTAGTTGTTTTCTATGTGATCTAATACGAATATTATTACATTATATCAGAAGGCATTCAGTCATCATTAGTAGTTTTTATATTCAACGTTCCTTGATTCCTTCTTCTGCCATACTGAGGAATATGGAAGCATTTTTGATACGAAACAACAATATGATTTGAAAAATAACTTTGTGGTTTAACGATATTAGGCCTAAGGCTAGACATGTCACGGTCTTTACAAGCTCGGAGACCACACAGCTGCCTCTTGGTCAAACGGTAGGTAAAAATTCACAAAGCATACACACTACTGAAGGAAGTAAACTATCGCCCTGTTAAGTTCACATTCTACTGTTGTTATCCGAGTTAACGTAAAAAGAATGTATAAACACTCATATATTGTATATATTATAATTCATTTTTAATGCCTAATATCTCTACATTCCTCGAATCATTTTAGTTGAATAGTCCAGTCAACGGTTGTCCAGGCAAATCATAATTGAACAAAATTTTAAAATTGTGACAAACTACTTCACAGGGATTTTGCGCTACATGAACACAGCAGCAGCAGTTTATGTCAAAGATTAAAACAGTTAAATTTAACAACCTTTAGTGTGTCCAAATGTTCAATAATAAAAATTTATCACGTAATTTCCGTTGAATTGCTAATTAAAGGATTCGGTTTAACAAACTGAAATTCTTGGTATTAACTAAAAGGAACTCAATGTGTGAACATTATCTTATCTGACTAAGCTATCTTACTCAGTATACCATATTTAAATGAAATGTACGACTAATGAGTTAGTAATAAAAATACAAATAGAACTTTCATATTTGCAAATAGAATTGATCAACTGAAATTATGTAGTACAATTAAGATATACTATATCACATGGTTTTAAATTAACAAAACTAACAATAAGATAGAGAACTTAACAAAACAAAAATAAATCCCAATACTTCCTTTACTTGTTTAGTGTTTATTTTGATGAGATCACGAAAAAAAAGTGTTGACTACGATCCTGTCATATGATGTAACAGTCAGGAAATTGAGTATAATAGTATCGAGTAAACAATTTACTATCTACTAAATTAATAAACACAAATTCCGTATGCATCACACGAATAAAGAGAAGAAATAAGTGGAAAAAAAAGAAGCATGATTGAGTAATGAAATAAACAGATAAGTAAATGAAGTTAATATATATTAAGAGATATAGTTCGGTTAAAAATAAAAGCATAAATAATTTCTTTTATTGAAAGACTTATAAATAAAAATATTGCAGGATTATTATTAGTTCACTTATATTTGATATCCAGAAACTGAGTTGTACAAGACCTAGAGACTAAACAAGAGGCTTGTGATAGATAGACAAATACCAGTTCTATATAGTTTTCTTTGGGTCCACGGCGTCATGTTATAAACTGATCACCCGGTTTCAGCATCGATTAATAATGCGCAATACAGAAGACGCTGATAATGACATCCATATAATGTGAACAATCCATCAATTTTCAAGATAGTGACACAAAATATATTATCGTCATTTCGTCTGCACACACATTTCTGAACCTCAGAGAAACTAGTATAATGTGCACGCTGGACATTGTCGATTCCTGCAAGACAGAGTCGTCCTTAGATCGCAGAGGTAGGGTTTAATAAACATAGAGTAAAATCACTTTTACTACCACCCTGTATACCCAACCTTTTATAAGCACACTCACATTACAATAGTACCAAAGATAGATCAAATTGGCACAAATCGACCTGGTTTTCACTACATGTATGTTGATTTATCTGCCATGATAAAACCAGTATTCGTACGGTTACTGATGAACATCGACCATTTTAAACAGATAGCCACAAATAGTGATTGTAAACATAGGTTTCTATCAATATCCCATAAATACTTTGCACATGGAAGGTGAGGAGAACATATTATACTTATGGATAATAAATTTCGAACTCAGTGAGTGCGATTTAGATAGCATTCGTGTTATTGAACAGTATGACGATTTCACCGTGCTCAAAATCAAGAGATTATTGCTTAGATAACAGATACACGCTGCTTTCGTTACAGCTGTTTCAGAATGCCCTTAATGTCACAGTTGGCGAGGATTAGTGTGATTAGGAAACACACACGGGCACACTATTGGATTCAAACTGTGGGGAAGAGATGATTGTATGTCACCACTCCATCTATGATGTTTTCGCAAAAGTGAGAAGAATCAAAGGCGGAATTTTAAACCAAGATGGTAAATACGCAGGGTCTACATAATGGAATTGAAAAACCTTGTTTTCCAACCATTGATTTACATGCACTCCAGAACCCTAAGTGTGAATATTGATACTACGGAACTGCATGTGTGTACAATGCTGTTTCATAATACATTAATACACAGAGTAACATATGAATGAAAATAATTATTAACCCAGTTTATTCAATATATATTGATACATTAAGTTGACAGTTAGAAAATTATTTGGTATGTTTAACTGAGGATGATTTTCTAGTTGTGTGTCCTTTTAGGCATTAATAGTTGTTATGAAGGCATAGTAAATCTCATAACATTGATCCATTTATGAAAATCCAATGTCGAAAAAAAAAAAAACTACAAGAATGCGAAATATGTTAGAAAAATATCGAGTTTTGTAACCAGAGCACGAGATTACTAGCTATTGATTTCACAGACGAAATTACAGATACTAAGAGCGTGGAAGCCTATTCAGAATTACACTTTTCATAGTTGACCATAAATTCAGTATTATGTTGCTTTCATAAGAGACAAAAAGTTTAAATATTTTAATTGATTTTACCAATTGGTCCGAATTAGATAAGCAGGAAGCACTGAACAGTCGTTTCGTCCTAGTATAGAACTCTTTTGCAGTGCGCATCCACGACCCCACCAAGGACCGAATACTAGACCTTAAGGCTTCGTATCGAACGATTTACCATTAGATCAGTGAGCCAATTCCAGACGATTGATATTTATGGCTTCAGTCAATTAGTATTTTAGTAGTATAAGTGAAGCAGTAATCAAAGGCAAACATTTCAAAAACAGACTAATGAAGCTTTATGTAACTCATGTTCACTGTAATCATAATATAGTATTTGTTTACATTTAGCCTTTACGTAAACACGAATAGTAAAGCTTAATCATAATATCAGATGTAGGTCATCTCTTAAAATACTTAAAAAAACCGATTTGTTCTACCTGGAAAAATGACGGTAAAGATAAGAAAATAATTGCTTTATCATTAACTGTGCAAAGACTGAGTACAAAAACATGTAACTCTACAGGCAAAAAAAACTGTGTGAATCAAAGATATGTATTTTCGGATCGATTTTTTTTACCAAATTCTTTACTGAAAGACAAATATACGATACGGATACAGAGCTAGAAACACTTATTGGTAGTAGAACTGTTATTGCAGTTCGGTTACTCACCATAGCGTGCACTATGTCTTAATGTAAGACGGTTAGAGATAATTGGCAGGAAACTTTGGATCTAAGTTTCGTATTAATTGGTACCAATCAGAAAATAAACCTACAATCTTGATGGAAATGCAGCTTCATGTGGGATTTGAAAGTCGATCATCCAGTCCAATAACACGGAAAAGTAATCGCTAGACTATTCCTTCCGAAACTGACATGTAAAACTGAGATAATTATATCAAACACCGAGAGATAATCATTGTCATGTTTACCAATCTATTTGGTGCCAATCAAATTCAAACGATCAGGTTAAAATGTGATTATCAGTCTAAATGACTCGTTATCACTGTAAAGCTAAGTGATGTTAGCTCAGAAGCTATTACATTTTAAGAACAATCCATTCCACGTCGTTTTTCTGTAGATTGACTGTTGCTTTTGTCCAATCCATTACAAAATAGCATTAGTGAAAACATTGGTTCTCAGAGCCAAAAAAGATATGTACTTCAGATATAATAGATTCAGAATTCACATCAAGCAGTACCTAAAGAATAATGGCTACCCAGAAAAAGTGATTGACAAATACAGTGAACAAAAACCTGATAAGCCAAATGAAATCACAGCCCATAAGAAGGCCGTTTTCACTCAACTTGGTTTTAAAGGTTAAAACAATCAGAAGACTCAGCTCAGCATTAAAGAGAACTTATTATGCTGCAAAATTAGCTGTGTCGTACATAACAACATGTTCACTGAAATAATCGAAAATCGACAGGTATCATATTTATATTGCCGTTAACTATTTGTATACATTTACATGTACCTGTAGAAGCAGTTACATTGGCAGAACAAAAAGAAGGGCCTACTTATGTTTTAATGAACATGTTGCCGAAAATCTACGATTCGAAGGAATAAAATACTTTAAAAGTGCAATCGCTAGACATTTGATTGACGCTGGACAACAGTTTGATTTCAATAAATCATTCAAAGTGTTCAACAGACAAAAAACTTTAAATCTTGTAAAATATGCTGAAGCGATTACCATTAAACGATTAAAACCAAACTTATATGTCTAAAAATAAACTGTAATAAGCCTTTCTTTACCTTGGTAACCTAACTTTTGTGTCATTATTTTCATCGTTATTATTCTTTCGCCAAATCTGATTTATTACTTCAATATTACATAAGTTTTTTTTCTCATTGGATCAGATTTAATGTTTTTCGTTACATCACCGTTTTAAGATGGTTAATTTCAACTTATGCATTTAATTAGGTCATTTTAAGTTTAATAACTGAGTTTAATTCACATTATTCTCAAATATTTCTAACCACCTCCTATTGTGCAATCATTTGAACTCGGATCTCTATTATGTCAGCTAGTACTTTCTCTTGTATTGTATGTATATTTATACAGCATTATCTCCAACATTTTGGTCATGTTCACATGTTTACATAATTTTGATTACAACCAAGTCCAAGCATTCTCATGAGTATGTTAAAACTTGTTTTAAATATTGATCTTGTAAAATATTATTCTAGGTTGTATGCAGTTGATGAGAAACCAACGAAATAAAAGGAATTCATCATATTTTGCCCAAGTATTTGCGTTTGTTGGTACCATCAACTACACAATATTGAGGTTAGGCAGATTGATTTAGGGTAAGATATTGAGACGATCAATAAAGTTGTAGAAGCTCATAGACTGAGAAAAATGAAATACGAATAACTTATATCCACCCACCGTCAACCTCGACGCATTATGATGACTGCAGTACAAGTCAAATAGAAAATAAAATTAACCCAGCAAAACAAAAATATCACATCAGTTAAGAGAGCTACCGACCATTAATCTTATTCATGTTGACAGATGTAGACTACCGACATAGTTAACGACCACACAATTGTTGTTAGCAACATCGAGTGACATGACTAGAAATCAGTCACAATCGTGCAGATCCATTCATTCATTTGAATTCTTCCCTTAGATTTCGACTTTTACAATCGATTCTCACGAATTAATTCTTTCTCTTCAGATCATATTATCTATGTTTAATGTTTAACAACCACTGATGTTACTACTACATTAGCGCATACCATTCTTTATTGGCATAGTATATACATTGAACTGGTGCACAAAGATGTCAGTTTCTACGTTTCAAATGGCTATCTGACGATATATGTATATATATGTTTAAATTTCAATAAAATAAATATAGTAGAATCAAATGACATTTCGCGTTGTTTAGTGTGGAGCATATATGATATGGTATGATATATATATATATATATATATATATATATATATATATATATATATATATATATATATATACGTAGACTGCCAAATTGTGTATAGCCAAGAAAACGAAACAATCCAACATGTAGTACTGAAACCAACATTCTTTATAACATATAAATAACAAAATTCTAACGACTTTCACATGTTAACAAAATTACATTACACAAATTGTAATAATCAGTAGTTTATGATTAAAACAAAAATCATATTTAAAATTTACAATGTTATTTAGTAAATAAATCAAATTTATCGCATAACTTACTTGTTGTGAATTATTCACTACACCAGTGAATTTAGAGTCATCTAATTGTTCATTAGATTGTGAATTCGAATTTAGTTCAATTTCTGAGTCAGAGGCTAAATATTAAGGATTATAGGGAAATAACAATAAACTAGGATGAATATAATACAATATGAACACTGTTATTAAATTAGATCCTTATATGAAAAGTTTTATAAGTCAAGTATTTAGGGGAAGATGAAATAGAAAATATAAAAATAGACTTAATAACACACTTAAAATTAAGATGTACCTGAAGGCTTTCAGAAAATTACATACCTTAGTGTAGCTAGTTCTAAACCATTAACAATCAAATCCATTGAAAGAAATGCTACTACAAAGCTAGTGAGTATATAACACTTTGTGGGATTGGATTGTTTAACGAAATTAGTAACCGGAGTGCAATCAATACTGTATCAAGCTTATGAGTTAGTTCGATTCACCCTTATAAATAAAGTAATACTATGTGAACTATTTTCATGTTAGACGTTTGCCAGCAAAACAAGATATTCACCACTAGATAGACTAATGTAAAATTATTGTTTTATACATAATTTCTCAGTATCAGCGGACAACTATTGAAGAGAGTCTCACGGTATCTATAAGAGTTTTCAACTTCCGGTTGTTGATACTCAAGATTAAAATTGATCAGTCTCTGGTGAGAATATATATTCATCTGCCTTAATGTCACAGATTTTATTATACTTGGTATCTAGTTAACAGTAGTATCAAGGACGCTCATTTCACCTGAATCGGGACTCGTAAGCTGGATGCGCCCACTGTATCTCAGTGTTTGATATTAGCACACTGAGAGTCGAACCTAGCGCCGATTGACTCCGACACCAATAAGTTAATAACTACGATTAAATCATGTATTTAGATTTCACCTAATCATATTTAACATTAATAGTTGTGAATAATGTCACTATAGCTGAGATATATGCTAATCACAATGAAACGTATGAGTCCACTGAGTTGCATTCGTTTCGATTTCATGAAAACTGTGTAATGAATAATAATTTGCTAAATTGTAAGTAATATATTTAGTTCATGCCCATAAATGATGAGATGTTACCTCGCTTCACATTTACTTTGCAAACTACATATAAAAGTAAAACTGTTCAAGTTAACTTGTATTGTATTTAAATCATCTGTTGAATTGTTTGTGTAAAAACTAGAAATTAGTGGTTCACTAAAGTAAACGAATATCTGTAAATTCGCCGCATCATATGTCGGTACATGAAGAATTATCAGAATAAATAGTCATTGTTTTACCAAACTACTTAAAAAGTTAATTCGTATGACTCGTAGTAGCAGTTGTCAAAAAATCTAAGAATTTATCTTATGAAATCAGAACAAACGATAAACTCCATATACACTATTCAAGTACCAGTTGTGACACAATTTCATATATATTTTTTACAGTGTACACTTTATGGATCACGAACTATTTTATGTACCTCATTTCCTACTAAGTAAAATAAGTACACATATCTAAACGTAAAACTCAAACGAAGCAATTCATTTGTCCAATATGACAGGTTGCATCAAGTACACCATATGAACAATTGGATATCAACCTACAGGAATTAGGAACTAGTTACTCATCATAAAACTAAAAAATATGTTGCTCAATGTCTAGCATGGTCGTAAATACAATATGTTATGTGGAATTCTATACTAAGATGAAACACTCATAGAGTGTTAAAATCAACTCATAAGGAATCCATTGCTCAGTTACTAGATACAGATTTGTGTACTTGGTTTCAAGTCACATTTTAAGTGTAAGGCTTAGGGAAACTGCGTGGCTGCCGTAATCAAAGGAGGATAAACAAGGTTCAGACTTGTAACTTATGTTCGAAAGTCAAATACCTTGACTAAATAGCTATAGCTCCACAGCAAACACTATGCTACTAATGTTAAAGATTATTAACATATGACAACAAATTCTAATAACTAGTTTTTTTTAATATACAGAAATGCCAAGTTTACTCCATGTATCAATAACGATCATGAATATCAATAAACGCTTTAAGCAAAATGCCGATGGTAATAAGGTAAACCAATTTTGTATTTTTTCTTAACCGTGACGTTAACGAAAAATGATAGATTGACGTCAAAAGATGAGATGTTTTATACGGTTCATTTTGGCGTTATTGTTGACGCCAGGCCGGAGAATGTCCAGTAAGAAAGCAGCAATTTACTGATATTTTCCTATCAACAGACTAGTTAGGCATTCCGAAAATTAGCATTAATCCTCTGAGTGCTACTTCATTTGTTTTGTTTTGTAATACCATTAACAAACTTAGCTCACGATAACTGACATCAGCTGTTCATTGATATTAAAGCTTGTAGAAATTATCTTTTACAGGATTTATAAGTCGTAAAACCTTATTCATAATGACTTTCAAATTGTGTTGCCAAGATGATTTAATAACCAATTTGTTGATGTTGTAATGGATTGAAAGTGACTAGCCTTTGTCATAATATATGTGTTCTGAGTGGATTTCCTCGATGCAGTTGTAGTTTATGAGTTTGATTAAAACTGGAGTGTGGTTAGCAAGCGAAATCCAGTGGGAGAGTTTTATCTTTTGTGCAACTAGTCGGCTTGATGTACTTGAGACCCAATGATGAAAAATAAATTCAAATCGTATGTACGCACTTGTAAGAAAGTGCGTATCTAATGAATGGGTGGGTACATTAACTAAATTCATGATATTTGGTTACGAGAACTGGAGGTGGTGAATACCGGTTATATTAAGTTCCTATAATTAAGTGTCTCTAGTGCACGTCATCTCGAATTCAAAGACACATACTAATGATCAGATACATGTAAATTGAGAAATCATTACGCCAGATTGTACAAAGCTATATAAGGAACTGATAAGTCCAACAAGTAATCAAAGCTCTAGCAGTCTAGCAGGTACGAAGTGTTTCTCAATGAAAGTGTTCGAGTCCCGGTGTGAGTATTAACATTAGGAAGCAAGTACATCTTATTAGTCGCAAATAAGATGAAATGTGCATCATGAATTCCAAATAACATGGAAATGTCCTGAAAAGTCTTATACTACAATGAAATAACTATCCAGTGCTTCCTGGTTTTTAGCGGTTGTTTAACTCATGACAACTCATGATACAAAATTCAAATAAAAGTCTATTATATATGTAATACCCTAGAATAATTATCATCAAAGAAAAAACTATTGACCTCTGTGAAAAAAACATGGACTGTAAACATCCATCGTTGATGCTTCATTCATGAAGAAAAAACAAGCTAAACAAAATAAATAGGAATTTACGGAAGAAAAAACCAACGGCAACAAATTAAAGCTAGATCTATCTATACACAGTGCATCCAAACAAAGAATATTAATGTGGTAAGCATTCGAGAAAAGAATACGATCGGTTATTAAATAACGAAATTTTTTAAAATTTGTTTAATATATAAAAAGTTAAAATTAGTTTTATCAAGTAAAAATTTGAAAAATTGCTTATAATTCAAAAGATGCCATAAAAATGATGTTAGTGCAATTCTACCGGGTTCTTCCGAATCAATTAAAAAAATCAATAATGTTGATTACTTGCAGAGAGACTTTTTTCTACACCTTAATAACAAATGACAAGTTTTACAATAAGCATATACATATATATGCAGGCATTGATTACTACCTGATTGGAGATTCATTCACACGGTACCTGATATCAATAGTTAGAGATATTGGGTGCCTTTAATCATAATCAATTACAGTGAAGTAGACATATTCCCTGTTTACCTAAATTTGAATCTTGGATTTTAGTGTTCTTTATACATCCTTTTTCATCCTATCTTCCCCAACCATATTCGCAATCTTAAGTCATCTTCATTATTATCCCTACTACTCCTTTGTGAGGATTTACATCGATGATGACTGATTATATATATATATATATATATATATATATATATATATATATATATATAACTTTAAGCTATAATAAGAACTGGATCAACAATTACGAGCACATATATATGACTATTACGATATGAAACAAAGTACTGTTGACTCCGCTTAAAGACTAGAATTTCACTTCATTTAAATTTTTAACCAGTAGAAAAGAAAATATATGCTGTAATCGAAATACAAATCTAATCATCTAAACTAATTATACCTGGTTGATTTAGACAAAACATAACGAAAGGTAAGAAGAAAGAATTTATGGTACAACTTACGGATAATAAAGGATGCCTTGTCTACACTGCCATATGATGAAGGCTCAATTTGTCGATTCAACTTTGAATGATGTGAATTTCGTCTTAGCAGCTTTGAAGTCTTTTTGCGAGGTTTTTGTTGCTTAATAAAATCGTTATTTAGATTATAGTTTTCTGGATAAGGACTGAATGTATGTAGAGGCAGACCATTTACTCTAGTATATGGGTTCGATAAGCCATTATTATTATCATTAGATCTGAGCGTTTGACTTATTTGGCGTGAATAATTAGAATCGAGTGAAGTATATGATAATAGTATTTCTTCAACTGCTACAATTTAATAGAAGAAAAAGCTAATTTCAAAACATATAAGTGGTGTAAATACTTTCTGAATAAAATGATAATCAGTGACCTCGCCTCATTAGGTCTACTCAAAGATAAAGACTAAACTGAACTGTCAATAACTAGATGAAACCGAGATAACAATAAAAATATATGCGGACTGAAATGCTGCCCAGATGGGATATTAAAGAAGATGGTTTTCTCAGGAGATCCCTCTCCAAGGCTTTAATATAGAAGTCTGGCCATAGGGTAGCATAATGCTGTCCGAAAATAAGATCCAATATGAGCCCTTGATCACAATAGGCTCATATACCAATGTGCACCACTGGTCTGAAATAGGTTTTTTTAACTCTCATAGGTGGGTTACATGAGCACTTAAATTTAGTTGAAGAGCTATACATTTGGTTTAATCCATTATTTATATAAACAACATTACTCCATTTGAAAACAGTGAGTTGGACTTTCCTAGGAGTAACTATAATCATGTGTCTATGAGAAGGGAACACTTGCTACTTGAATACAATTAGGCATGCCCAACCACCGTCTATCTCGCGCATTATGATGACTGCAGTAGAAGTCAAATAGAAAATAAAACTAGCCCAGCAAAACAAAAATATCACATCAGTTAAGAGATTCGCCGACCATCAATCTTATTCATGTTGACAGATGTAGATCATGTTGACCGGTTTAACCAAATGCTAGTTTGCTTCTGTTTTGTTTTATAAATAATACTTTCACTCAACTAATATTGTTCAAAATCGGATAAAATGGTATACATGTATTTATTTTTTTTCTTTTAAATTATGAATATTAAACATCTTTTATACCACACATTCTCCTAATTATTTCTAATCAAACTATATTACCTTTGTTTAACCACCTTTACTGTTATTGATATAACTAATACTATCACTACTTTGCTTCAACCAGATAGTTTCATCTCGCTAATCTGATTATGTAATGGTAATGGAATGATGCGCGTATAAGTTTCTAAGCTACAATATTGTTTATTTATAATGAAGAGTATGAAGGTTATGTAGTCCTTTGAACTTTAGATCAATCTATTCAGTTTACTGATTAACAAACATTAATGTTGATCTGATTTCAATCTGAAATCAGATATTGGTCTAAAATTAGACAGCAACTGATCACCAGGAAGCACTATACAGTCGTCTCGTCAGTGCATGGGACTCCTCAGCAGCGCACATTTAAGATACTATCAGGGATCGAACCCGCAGAGCTCGAGAGTTTACCGGTGGTATCGATATTATATAAAATGTGTATATCATCTTCCATTGGTTTCCTTAATAATATTCTCCAGTTTATAAATAGAATGAGTTCTTTCGTAGTCGTTAATAAAGTTATAGATCATGGATCTGGGGAATATTAGTAGACGCAGACTACCTGGTTTGTAGATCCGTATGATTCATGAGACCAATCGCTGAAGACGCTGCATAAAATGACTAGAAACTGTCTGTAATAGTGTGCATATATTCGCTGTCGGTCCTTCTTTGGATGCTAAATTTTAAAGTTATTCTATGTGCATAATACTTTGAACTAATTTTTCTCAAATTATATTTTATATGCCACGTTTATACTAATACTACTGTTATTGCGTTAATCTCAATCATTTCATCTGTCTTGTGCTGATTTTATACGGCGGTTCGGACTGATATACATTAGTGCTAGCTATTAATTTGCAGATGAGTGATTGATTGTCTTATAACAAGTATAATTATACTAACGTAACGTAATGCTTGAAATTATAGAATCATTCAACCCTTGACTATTTCTTTGCTGTAGCCTAACTGATATAAGATGCGAGGTTTTCTGATATTCTTTAATTCAGATCCATACTTCATACTTATCTCTGTACAAGTACAATTATTATTAGACGAACATGCTTAAAAATCCAGTCTTATTTTAAAACTCCAGAAAAAAGACTACTCTTTGGATATGTTAGTGGTCAATGTTGATCTCTATTTTAATGAGTCAATTATCAGTATACAGATGTTGACTCTTAAGGCTCAATTATTGTTTACTCATTCTGATTGTTTTGATGGTTCTAATCATTGAATCTCCTAACCAGAGTGTAGATTTCACAAAAAACCAGAGATTGTAGTCACTGTCTTCAAATTGCAGGAGTGTTGTCTACAAATTTAAGAAAATAAAGCCAAACTTTGGGCTTTTAAAATGATTTAAAAAAGTACAGAAAGCACACCAAGGAGAGCTAAATAACCCATTCAAAACTAGCGATGCTCATGGGCATTTTGATCATCTGTCCCCATAGGATTTTATCTCCTGATGATATTCCACTGCTTTGTGAACCAGGCCACTATGCCGAAGTCTTGGATAGTAGCTCCGTGAGGAAATCACTTATTTCAGTATGCTATTTGGGCAATATTTCGGCCCAAATACAATTATGATGATTATTATTTATGAAGAATTCAATCTTTCCTAATTGTTGGGTGCCTTTTGTATTAAACTTTTAGACAGCATTGATTTCCATTTTCAGTTAGCAGGGCTGTTCAAGCA
The DNA here is from genome assembly GCA_025215515.1 of Schistosoma japonicum. Lineage (NCBI taxonomy): Eukaryota > Metazoa > Platyhelminthes > Trematoda > Strigeidida > Schistosomatidae > Schistosoma > Schistosoma japonicum. The sequence goes on from CM046069.1 coordinate 14,026,015, forward strand.
CTTAGAAGAGTTAACAGACCTGGGAATGACACTATAATACAAGTGAATATAATTATCTATCTATTCATTGTAGTATAACTCTACATACTCCCCCTCTCCCTAAAAAAATCAAAGATTTATCCATTCAATTTAGAAATAAAAGCAAGTATATAGTTTAATTTCAGCTACTTACATTCACGTGCAAGATCTGCTAAATGATGCACTACTTCTGGAGGTGTTCCATTAAATACAGATAAATTACACTTTTCAGCACTTTCTAGATCCATACAACCTCCAGTACAATTTACAGTGCCAGGAGGACAACGACTAGTACCTAATGCATCCAGAGTGTACAAGGCTAAATCTCTTTAACGTTTAAAAAAAGATTAAGATAGAAACATTTCGTCACTAAAATGGTTATCATCATTATAAGTATAAAATAATTTGATATAAGATGTAAGTTGATAGAGCAATGTGGTCATGTACAACTACGAAATTACTCAGGAAGTAGAGAAAAAATGATTAGTTACAAATTATGTAAAAAACCACGATCTACCTACGCAATTCTGTGAGTAACTGAGGGACTACGATTGACTTGTCACACAGTTATTATTCCACATTTGAAATGACTGAGGCAGACGTCTCCAGTGTATTACCTTGTTTCTCTGGAGCGGGGATATTAGGCAGAAGACACAGAGATGCTTCTGTCGGACATGCTGGTTGAATTTGGAAGTCTATTTCGTGTGTGGACTCAGGTACTGCCCAATCAAATACCTGCAGGCCGATGCTGCTGACTTGGTGTTATGATGTCAACGAAAGGCTGTTATGATTGATGAGCATGACCAAGTAGCTGATGTGACCTAGTGCGCACAAAGTCACAATAGCGAGCGCCAATGAGAGTTTCTGTCTCGTCACTGCACGTCTGTCCGATGCACGTCTCACCAAAACTTCAGAAAATCTTTAAGAAGCTGCTAGTCACATTTATTTACAAGGATTGTTTGAAGACTAAATTTGTAACTCACTTATAAGTATTTTTTGCGAAAATGTGGAAAAAATACATTAAATATAGAGAATTGGCACTAGGAGACTACATCATTCATGGTAATATTTTGACTGCTAGGCTATTACAAATAATAAAACTAACGAAGACTGCTAAAATGATAACAACCTCTTGAACTAATGAACTCACGCAAGCATTTAATTCGAAACTACTAAAGGATCAAATTAATGTTATCAACACTCGTTCCGTGAACAGTAAGAAGTCTATGTAGTTACTAAAAAGTTGATCCGTCTTTACTGTTTTTGGGGATTGGTGTGAAACAAAAACGAAGTTATTACACATTTAACTGTCTGATATAAACAGGTCATTGTCATAAGTTACCAGTGGCTTCAGACTCGATGAAACTTCTTTAACATTATTTGACATTCAAACAGAGATTAACAATCAAAGACCACTGAAAAACTATTATTACACAATTATAAGGACAAATTTTACTTTTGGACATTGACCTCGAATAATTGGACTATAAATCACATCAACTAAACGTAAACACACATGAATACACAAACACTTCTAATTCTCGTACGAGTTTTCAGTTCTAGGACTAAAATCGGAGAACGACGTAGTTTCATTTTAAGTCTTATTCGCCAAACAGGTGTATTTTTATAGGATAAACAGTAATTTATTATGAGATTTCAATGTAAAATAAATAAAAATGATTATACAGCATTTGAAAAAAAAAGATCACAGTCGCACTTCATTTTAATTAGTAAATACATGTGCTAACGAGAGTTGACAAGTTAACGGAAAAGTTACGACGTAGGTCCCTGCACTCCCATGTAAAAAGACCATGAACAACTAGATTAACAAAGGTTAACTGACATTCAGACCGCTCACAGACTGTTGCTTGATTGTAGTCCCTACCCCCGTGTGTTGATTATCCATCAACAATCCATCTGTTCAAGGTCCCTATTGAGTCTAATTATACTGTATGTTTCATATTCAGTTTTCGTATTACATAACTATGAGTCCTACCTTATTGATTAAAGTCATTGCTTCGCCCACTAATAATTGATATTTCATATCATAATTTATGATCCTTTGCTTCTTGTTATATTTAGTCTACCTCCTGATTACTTACATATTTACTATCGAATGACCTAGATGCAGAGAAAATTAGTCCGTACTGTTTTGCCTTTATATTCACAAAGGCTTTATTATTAATGACGTTCGGCAGTGATTGCTAATTTCAGATGTTCATCGTTGTTGTACTTAATGAGTCGATTCGAATCCTATGTGTTTGGCATGATTCATTAGTCGGGAGCGACATACATGTATATTTTCTTAGCCTTAACTATATTTTTTATGACACCGTGTTTGGATTAAGAACTTGTTTTAATGTCTAAAATAATTGCTGCAATTCTGAGAGGTTTTGTATCTGAATTTACAAGCATTAACACAGGATTTTTGTCATTTGGGTATTAAATCTGAGGGGTCATTTCTAACTAGCCTTTTGATCGCTAACTGTGTTAAAAGGTCATTCTAAATGAAAGAACGACAACTCATGCAGTGACTAATGTCAAAGTAACTCATAAAGAGATCAAGTCTTCATAGTGAATTCGATGTTTAACAGTAAATATAAGTTTATTTTTATGATATTAATAAATGTTAAAAAAAAATGCAGCAAATTGCGCGATGGAATAGCGAAGCAGATACAAAACAACTTAACAGTTAGTAGCAGCAGAGTATTGGTTAACGTGCTAAAAGAACATAAAACGGACTGTCAAAAGTATTTTAAGTAGTAATGAGTGAATCAAATAAAGTATTTTGACCATGAATTTTCTGTCATTCTGAAGACTAGAAGTTCTATACGTCTACTAACAATGATAATTATCGTTACTGTTGTAAAGAACTACCAATCAAACTGATCCACAACGACACTGTTATCTACATGTGCTTGATTACAAAGAAGTGTTGGGAAAGAATCAAATGTTAGGATTGGCTAATCATTCAGTGCAACGATTTATTTATACGGACTAAATACGATATTCCGTTTTCTACCCATTCAGTGTGAATCTTGTTCACCCAAACAAAACGGATCCTTCGTCTGAAATCACTTATAAAATCAACAAAAGCCTACCAAGGGCTTTAGCTTATCGTCCGCTTTCAATTGCTGAAGCCTTTGCTACTGAAACTAGATTTATGCATCCAAAAGAAATATGTTCAACGTCTACTTTTATTGTAATTGGGTGTTATGGAGATCGTTGAATGCTAATTTATTATCATGAACTGGTCTGAATTAGACAATTATTAAGCACCAGAAAGCACTGGACAGCTGTTTCATCCTGAACACAAAACAAACAAACAATTCTTTTTCGAAGACCATTATTACTTCCCTCTTCTAATTTAATGACCTTTTTCCATGAACAGAAGTATTTTCGTTTCTAAACACGTTTCATCGCATTTATATGAAAAAATTTTATATTAAAAATCTTACATAGATTTTTCTTCTTTAGCCACACTTAATAGTTTTTCTTTAACTTCTATAACATTCTGATGAATACTCAATTACGTTTTCAGTTTCATATAATTACAAATTATTTTATTGTTGCTATGTTCACTTATTTATTGTTATTAACGAATATCATCAATTATCATTATAACGGAAAATGGACATTTTTGCGATTGTACAGCTTTGAAAATGAATCTGCCTATAAAAGAACTCTTCGCTGAGAAGTATTTTTGTCTTTTCATGAAATAATGGATATTTCTCGTTTATTCAAAAAGTAACGAAGTGGTTTGATTTTCAATGGTAAATACTTTTTCATCACTCAATCGTGTTTAGCTGATTCCTTATATCGAGTCGTTTTCGTTCCCAGTTACAGTAAGTCAACTAGTTTGAAAGTAGTCTAAATGACGTAGATATATTAAATTTCTATCTTTCTATATATTTAGAGTCTCAGCATTATTCCAGACATTTTTACTACTAGGTATCATTTATTCTGTTAGGACCAAATCATTTTAATCGATAATTCTTTGAATAAGATTGGTTCTACTATTATTACAATTCTTTTGCCACTTTAACTTAAATATGCTGAAATTACGTGATAACTTGAAGTAATGAATATTTAAACCAAGATAGTACTACTGACTAACTGATAATAAGAAATGGCATTAGTGTTAATTGAAAACTAAGTATCTATAAACACATACAATGGAGAATCATATTTAAAGAAAGAGATCTATAAATAAGCTTAAAAATCAATACAATATTACCAATTATTAAATACTGATTCACTTTTTAAGTTCATGATTATGAATAATGTGAAATCCGGTATTATAGTCAATCATCAAAATACATAAATGTAAACAATTTATAACATTTTTAAAACGAACTGATAACTATGTACATGATTATCAATATGTGCTTATTGTGAAGCAGATATATTCTAAATGTTGTTAAAAATCATCAATTTCAGCTTTAAAAATAAAAGCAGGAGTTATAGTTGAATTATCCTGTTCAAAGGAAACATCTTCAAAACCTTACTTCTGATCGATAAATCTTCTCTATCATCTTAAAATTAGACTCATACATTAATCTACAAATGATACAGATATGTACTTTTTCTATAAAATTGTGCAATCTTAGCCTTGTCAATTGTTAATTTATCTAATTCAAAGTTGTAGATTAATACAATATCAATTTATTCATCTAATTGTTAAAACTACTCAATTCTTTAAAACTTTAATCTTACAGAACACATGAGTTACTGATTCCATGAAACTGATGTTATTCACAATAATTCCAGTGTTTACTAAATAGGTTCAATATACCATATTCGATCTGTTTTTTAGTAAATGAGTACTCGGAACTAGTTAGTTACATTGAAAATGTTTTATTTCAAGCTCTAATGTTCGGTAATTTTATGCTTTTTATAACTGAAATATTTGTAAAAGTCAACCAAGAATAACAGTGACTGCTTTAAATTAAAAAAAACAATAATGAAATCCTTACTCTAATATGCAGTATTCACTTAATAAATAAATGAAAAATGAACGCATAATAATGGAGACAACTCCAGCTCTTCTAGACAATTACTTATACACCCCTGATTTCAGATCTATCCTTAAATGACTACTTATATATACATATATACCATCCAAATAGTTAGTAAAAAGTATGTAATCTCTCAATATGATTACTGTTATAACCAGTAGATGAGGACGAGTAAGAGAAAGTGCATCTATAATATTCTACTTTAATTGTAGTAGATGTTGTTTACATACAAGCTGTTATATTGGACGACTAAAGAGTAACAAACTTTCAGAACTATGCTTTAGAATACTATTTCAATTATTTTAGTCATGGGCACTGTAAACATTGTATTTCCATTATTGTTACGTTCCTCTTTATCCTATTCTCCAGTTTAGTATATTTACTCTTAGCATATTGCCTCTTACTTATGAACTGTAATTAATTAGTCGTGTAGACGTTATGCCTATTGACTATTACTATCTCCCTCGTTTTGTATTAATGTAAATTTACGAACTGGCTGGCTGTGTGGTCTGGTTTTACGCACATATATAAATATATCACGATTATGTCTGGTTGATTTATCAGCTTGTGTTTTTCTTATTTACGGATTGAGACTGAGTGGGCATCGGGTAGATGTGCAGGGACTAGCTAGGCACTCATTGACGTTTGTTATTGTGACCTCGTGTACACAAGGTCACATCCATTAATTGGTCTCATACATCCATCATAGCAATTTTTACGTTATAATACAAACAATGCTTAATAATAAGGGTTATTTTATAAAATTTGACGTGATTCTATAATTTTTTTTAAAAGACAACAAATGGTAAGTTATTTAAACAGTCAACAATTAATTTATGTTAAATTGAATTCTGTGATCATAAGTGTATTTGCAAAATTATATCAGCTGATAAGTAAACAAAAAAAATGGTAGAATAAACTTCGTAATATACAAAAATTCTAGAAAATTCTTCAGCAATCAACATCTTCTATTACATAATAACATCATATGGTTAATGTTTTTCGGGATATTATTTTGAATAAAGTTACAATTAAAACACTTCTGTAAATATCAACTTAAACATTTACAAATAATATTAACTATATCATTAAAGTTTAAAGTAATAATTTGTAAATAAATTAGTATAAATCCTATTATAAGAATAGTATAAATAACTGGACACGAATCCACTAGTTGTTATTGATTCCATACCATAACAGATATTATTTTTTGGTTACTAAGACTATTTTTTAACTAAATCACGGTTTATACAACTAAGAAATGTAAATTGGTGAATTAGCGGTTAAAATGTTCAATTTCTAATCGTTAATTTACACACATACACACTGAACTTATTGATGACAAAATATGATTAGATTATTATTACTATTAGTTCGGATTAATGTCACATTTTCAACTATATGCATAATTCACTAATAGTTATTTCAGATTTACAGGATGTGATTAACATAGATACTGACAACAGCTACAATAATACTACAGTAATCCAGTCTACCAGTTACACCTTGAAACCTTTTTTACAAAGTGTAATTTTGTGCTTGGCTCCGCAGGTTATTAAACAATTGTTTAACGAAAAATTGAAGTAATTTTGTAAAAAAACAGTTTTAATTTGTAGTTTGTATTTATCGTAGATTAACATCGGTTGGTCACCGCACAGAACCGAGGGATGCCTGATAATAATGTCTGGTGGAGTTTATAAAATCCAGAGGTAGGACAGTTAGCACCAATTGTTTGGATAAACATGATACTATATCACAAATTGATTGAAGTGGTAATTGTACTATTAGCCATCCACCTACTAGTGTTGATGGTTAAGCATTCACCATGAAACCTGAGCTTCCTGGGTTTAATCCCTTCTGCAGTCGTGAGTTTGCACTTCTGAGGAGTACCATACCACAAAGAGATAACTGTCTAGTACTCCCGGGTTTTCGGTGATACTCAAATGACATCAATCTGTGATAAGTACAAACAACAAATTGATTGACGTATTCAAAAAAACATGGAATATGGAAGTGTATAAAATTACTAGTTAATGAGTTAAAAGTATCAATCATGCATAAGATTGTGTAATCAATCGCATTTATTTATACATGAATCACAAAAGCTACTATTCCACATAAACACACAATTGGTCACTAACTAATGAGTTGATGAATCATTTATATTTGTACTACATAATTTACCAAATATCAGAAGAAATTATAATACTTATAGATTTGAATAACTATCATAGAGTTCTAGATATATTTTATCACAAGATAACATCTTTGATACAGAATAGTTCCTAAAATAAACACAATAATATCGACACATCGCTTTGTATCTGCTGAAAAAACTGCAAAGAGTAATTGAATTCAAACAATTCATACTTAATCACTTTCCAATTATAATTAACATGAAATATAGTTTCTTTGTATTATTTGTGTGCAAAAAATGTTTATGAAAATAACTGTCCACTCAACAATAACTAGTGTGGATGTACCGACGTACTTCAAAATTCAAGTGTATTCTATTGATTTATAAATGAAATTTATGTATATAATAAACAATTATATATAGCAACCTTTTATTAATGTAACCTCAATAATCGTTAGCTTATGAAGGTTGTCATAAGCAAACTTCAACTGTTATGAACTGTGTTCTGACTCAGTGACTAATATACTATACCTAACTATTGATGCAACCATCTATCTAAGTAAAAATACTGAGAATGTGTACAAAGCTAAATTTCTAAGACTGAATTATAGTATATAAAACTCATAAACTAATCTAGACACTAACATATGAGTGGTGACCTCTTTCTCACACTAGTTCACCAACACATGTATCACTCATACACTTTATAGCCTTAAGATACTTAATGATACTTAGATTCGCGGTACTATTTGTACTATTTGGAATCACTCTATCGCAGGAAAACTAGCATTGTAGAACCTGATTAAACTGATAGGCTAGCCATGATAAAGTAAAATAGAGAACATTTACATGACCTACTTCCCACCAGAACTACCTATTTATTTGAATCTGCAGTAGAAAGTAAGTAGGAGGAAAGCATACAACTTTCTTGGAAATAATTCCCGCACAGTATAAAACCTTGGATAACCAAGAAGTATTAATACTGGGCTTATCCTTCAATATGCATAGTATTTCACGTTACTACAAGTTGGACTGTCGACAAATTATGATATTTGTCTCTAGGCATAAAAAAAGTTCATGCAAGTTAAACACTGGGATTAGCATTTTATTCCAAGTCTTCTTTTTAGCTACATAAGGGCTAAAAAGTTTGATTGGTTTGAAATATGAGTACATAATTTTTGAAAAATGAATTTTCATTAAACTTCAATAAAATTGTAACAAACGTTTCAAATTAAAGTTTTTAGAGGGTTCAATTATAAATATTTAGAATCATAGTTCTTTAATATGCCTACGTAATATGACATTAGATTAATAAAGAATATATAAAGGTAAATAAAAAGTCGAGTTGAAATAGCTGAATAGTAATCGAAAGATGAAAATTAGATTCATAACAGTGTTCTTTCTCATTTTCAAGACAGTTAAAGATTAACAATTTTATAGATTGATGTCACATTCTTTGGTTTGGCAACATTAGTCTACTTTACAATTTCTACGCAAGTCAAGTAGCTGGAGATGAATATCGTACCGTAGTCTCTAACTAGGACGAAGCAGATGTCTAGTTCTTACTAGTTTGTCTACTGAAGTCAGTATGGGATGAAAGAAAAACATGATTACTACCTACTTTTTGGTTAAATTTTCATTTGAGTAGGTTATATCTAAAATTTCACATAATCTTTCAAGTAAACTATAAAATTGTTCCATACGATTGGTTTCATTAAAAACTTAAATAAAGCCAGAAAACTTAAACATCTGTACATTAGTGATGACGATGATGTAGATATTACAAATAATAATAATAATAATAATAATAATAATAATAATAATAATAATAATAATAATAATAATATTATTATTATTATTATTATTATTATTATTGTTATTATTATTATTAATTTTGGTGTAGTGAAAAATATAGAAATAAAAGTGAGGTTTATTATTTTGCATAAAGAAAGATTTTACATTTCAAAGTTGGCCAAACTGCGAACGTTGTCATTATGTTTATGATACTCGGTCTCTTAGGGAAACTGATAATTACTAGTGGATTCTAACTTAGGTCATCCAGTCATATAGTTAGTGGTCATTACTAGTGAGTTATTCAGGCATTCAAGTGTCAAAAGGATGAAACGTAGGTTTAGGGTTCTCTACAGACTACCCCCCACATACACACAATCAACCAACATAAGGAATATTATGCACACATTATTCAATAACTAGTGGCTATATACAATCTGTTCCATGTAATTAAATTGGCATTAAACATGACATTAATCTCTACTCAATAATTAATCGATGGAAAATAAGCTGTGCAAAGTACTTCAAACTTATTTTCGTACCAAGCCAGTTAAATGAGACTATACATATTTAACTGTATATAAATCATCCATACAATAAAAGATTAATTCACGATAGGTTTGGCAACTATCAAGAGTGTTATGAATGATGAAATAGTTTACTGGTTGTATTAACTGTAATACTATAAAAAACTATTTTCTACATTCAGTTTTCGCAAATAGACATTTTTCCAAACAACAAAATAAACGAACATAGATCGTTATTCATTTTAAGTGTTGTAATAAATATTGAATTTGAAGTCCTATATTACGAACTGACTTTAGTTAAACAACCGTAAAGGATATGCCTCTCAGGATTACCTAGAAATATGTATTGTGATAACTGCTTTCCTGAACCCTTAACTAGCTTAATTTTATATTTTTCTTATCAAAAAACGACAAGGCATGTAGATAGCCTTTCTAGTGTTTCTTGAATTCAATGCACTAAAAAGTTTTATCCGCCTTAACCAGACCGGACAAAAGAAAAGGAGTTAGTTCATTTAGTTGGAAAGTAGAGGAAAGAGAGAAAGATTTCTCTGACGTTATAAAATTCTTAATAAATAATCATGTAATCTCATCTGACCTATTTTAACATCATAAGTCGAAAGGAATACCCATGCCAAGGATTTAAGGGCAACTGAAAATACATAAGCCTAGCCTCCTAGTATGACCAATTTTATACATGTCTAATCCATGATACCAAGAAATAAGTTAATGGTTTGCAGAAATACTGTAGCAGTAATTAACTAGGATATGTTCAAGTTTATCGAGAAAATCAATTAGAACATCAACTATCAAAAAATAATTTCTATGGATGTTATCTCGTCGTTTACAACCCCCATTACCCTATGATAGAGAATATTGACTACATTTGTGAATCACTCTTACACACCAAAGTAAACATGGATATACAAATATATACAACTATTTTCAAAAAACATCAGTTCATATTAATAACAATATTAATATTAGTCAAACTACTAATAAATAAATACACAAATTACATAAGCCTTAATTCAATGTATTAGTAATTGACATTATTTGTTACATAATTTCATAAAAATCATAGTAATCATTAATTATGACTAATAATTTCCAGAAAAAATTTGTATGCATTACATAGTCTCGTCAGAGAGATTTTGCTCCACAATATATTCTTCTTACAAGTCTAGTCTTTTGGAGTAGCTGTGGGCTGGGAAGGAACAAATCGTGGTATCCGATTGAAACTATCGTGGATATCAGACATAGAACCCGGCTACCCTAGATAATTTAGCTTTATCGTATCGCGGATCGTACAAAGCTAACATATCATATCATTAATTTGCTAGTGATAGATATCAATAAAAAGGAATAGGTATATCCACTTTATTAGCTAACTATTCAGTGTATGTGATCTTTTGTTCTATCTTAGTTTTTCTAAAATACGGATCTTTACCACTACAATAACGAATTACTTTAAGGCTAAACACAACCCTATAAAAGATTGGATACGACAGTAATTACAGTTCTTTTAATTTTTTTTAAAAATATTAGCAACCGCATCTCCAATGATTAATGAAAACAGATCCTTAAGACTTCGCAGTCAGAGGATAAAATTTAAATAAAAAGATTGCCATCTTTAAACTCTACAATAATGACATCAGTACATTTGTGATGTTGCGTAACCTCAACCAGTGGCTGACTTACACAGTATAGTTAAACTCCACTGACCACGTTTTCTCGTTAGAACTCTGGAATTTTCTCTTGAACCCAGTCACTAAGTACTATAAATGTGCTTTGTAGAGTTTGTTTAATTTAAAGTAGAAACCGCACATTATGGCTTTGGGTTCCATTTCCGATAGAGTTGTAGATGTGAGCTGCTAACGAGTTCCATTCCAGGATGAAACGGTTGTTCAGTGCATCCTGATTTGAATGGTTTTCTAACTATTGATAGATGATGATGTGAAGCTTCAAATTCGATAAACATCACAACACTCATCAATAAAATATCATTATCCTCATTTCCTTAAATTCACATTGAATTAATTTATGCAGTTGTTTAGAGTGCGTTTATACTAAATCACTTTTTAGAATTCATTACATTTTGAGTTATATGTTATTGGTTTGTCTATCATATGAAATTGAAATCATAAGCGCAATCGAACAATAAACTAGTAGAAAAACACCATTTCAGAAACTAATATTCTAACCACTAAGGATAATCAAAACCAGATTCAGCTTAGTGATTTTGCTTCTATTAACACTTTATTAAGCATTCAGTTTGTACATCATTAGTGAGTATAACAATAAAAGAATGACGTAATGAAAAAAAAGTAAAACTTAGTTAGAATCTACTTTATTTAAGTGTCCCATCAAAAATGCTTCTACAACAAAAAAATATTCATACTTACGTATGTTATTAACTAGGCAATAATGAGAAATAAATGAAATGATACATATTAGACACGAAGTGATTTACAAAACTAATTAAACAATTGACGAGTAAATTTCTAACACATGAGAAACATTGATCTACTGCAGCTTTAGATTAGGTAAAAATATCAAGTTAATTTTATAAGTGGAGACAAAACTTAGATTTTTCAATAATTATACAAAAGTAAACGCTAAAATTAGTAACGACTTGAAAAATCGACCAAACGTATGAAGGAGAAATATAAATAAGTCGACATTTGTAATCGTCGTAAACTGATCTCGTTTGGGTACCAATGAAAACTGGAAAGACTAGATAAATGTTTCCTTTAAGTTAATGACTACTCAGCAGTACGCATTCATGATCGCACTGAGAATCGAATACTTGAGTGAGCAAAATCATTAAACTAAGATAACTGATAGTTATTATGCATATAAATATATATCCAATTTTATTCATAAATACATCGCAACATCATATGACGCTGCGTTTTTCTATAGAAAGATATTGTAAATGCTATCATTCCAGCAGAAATATCAAACGAAGTTTGGGTATGTTAAACAAAACACCAATAGGTTAAACAGAATGAATAAATCACAAAATTTAGGTTATTTCATTTGCACAAACTGGTTTTTTTTTAAAAAAAGAGGTTATATTCTTTTATTCAGCATGTTTATAAAACACTAAAGGTTACAAATGATATTTGTTCAACTGTTTTGGTAATTCACTAGTACAAATTTGTGTTACTGAGTGACAATTATTGAGCATAAAGTATAGTGTTACCTTACGTGATTGTCCTAAACAGATGATCAGTAAGCGAAATGGATTGAAGTCATCGGGAATAAAGTCATCATTTCACTAGTTTGTTTAATGATGTAACTCATTGAACAAGGATATACACACACTCGGTTTTATGTCATGTTATGTGTAAAACAGTTATTGATTAAACAGAAGTAGGTGAAAAGAGATTCGGACTTGTAACCTATTGAATGAATCTTACACCTTAATTCCTAGCTGCTGATTATACAAACTAATTTATTACTATAGTTAGCGTAATCTACAGTATGCCCTAAGGTTTATCAACAATGGAACACGAAATGTATGGAAAAATATAAATACTGCTTTTAAATTACAAGTGCTTTTACATGTAGTGCTATTGGGATAGTTCACAAGATTGAAGCTGATGTACAAACTAGCGACGCTTCGAACTGAAAATATTCAGAATACTATTTTTTCATGAAGTAGCTGGAGGAAGTCTGTAAATACTTAATATGAATTCTGTAAAGTTCATCTTCCAATTCATATGAGCTGCAGTCAGAGGAAGCGTAGGCAGAGACAATAAAGAGGCAACAGCGTGTCCCTATCTTTCCGAATTCTTACTGTCCCGTTTAGACAGACACTTCACAAGCGACTGTCTATTGAAATCCAATCACGAAGAGCCTGTCTGGCTTTTGGGCTTAGAGCTATACCTACACTAGCAAGGCCTCAAGAGAAGCGGTGGAGTTTCCGGAAATACGAAGGGTGAACCGAGTCGGTTCTTTATTTTGACAAGGTGAGGTCAAGCGAATGATTGTACTTGGATCCTGTATACGCGTTTCAGAGACGCAGCAGACATTGACGGAGGGGAAGTCTAGAGTCATAGCTAAGGAGGGTTGTTGTCCTATTCGGTATAAGGTTCGAACTTTAAAAGCTCCGATATACAGTTTAGTGCGAGGTTTCAGGAGACCAGGAATAACGTTTCGTGAACTCGAATCATTAGCATTTGAGGAGTGAGATGATAAAGTTATGCTAGAAAAGTTAATCGTGGGGATAAGAGAGTTATTAAGAGTTGATGGTTGGATTTGACCTCGAACAAGATGATCTCGTGTGCTATTAGAGGTATGAGGGCGGTTGTCACTTCCTGTAAGTCTAGCAATATGTAAAAGATTAGTTCTTACTTTGATGAAAAGATACTGCTGAATAGAGTAAAAAAAAAACTAAACAATTTGTATCCCATTCGCTACATTGATACTGTCAAATAAATATGAAATGAGTGTGATCTAAATTGAATATAAAAAGTGGTATCACCAAAAAACAAGTAACTCAATTGGCTGAAGGATGCCGATAAATATGAATATATACAGGGATGACTGAACTAGAAAATGCACATAAAGGCAATTATTGTTTTGTTCAATATGTAGAAAACTAGCCCAATCAAATGCGAAGTTCAAGTTGGAATTCGAACGCACAAAACAAAATCTTCGCATACAAGATGTCATACCTCATGATAACAATTCATGCAAATCTATTCGAAAACAAACGGAACTCTACGCACTGTATTTTATCGCAAACAAGAACAACAAGAGAGGAGAACAAAATCTAAAGTGTTTGAAAATTACCACGAATGTTGAATAATTTAAAAAATATGTATCACTAAAAATTCGACTTACCGGTCAGGTGAATGTACGTAGCTAAAAGACCATAAACGAAAGTGAAAGAAGGAATATTAGTATCATCCTTTAAAAGGAACAGCATATTGTGTGCAAACATAAACACTATGATATCATGTATCACAAATTACACTTCAATTATTCTCACTATCGAATCAACTCGACAAGTACTAAAAATGCACTTCATTCTCATCAATAAGGTGGTGGATCTTGAACGATTGATGTGATTACGATATGTAATATATACCTCCCCCCAAACATTTCATACATCAAAACTCCACATTCGATGGTGTATGAATAGGTTAGAAGGAATGTAAAGGTGAATAAACCAACATGTCTATTTAGTCCACAAAGTCTTGACTGTTGGTCTAAGTCATATTAGTAGTTGTAGACTACTTGGTTGGAGCCTATGTGATCATCACGAACAGTACTTAGATGTTTCCATAATGTCGAACAAAATCAGTCACATTAGTGCAGGTGTGGTTTCCCTTTATCTACCTCTGCATTTTCAGTTCAAAAGTTATTTAGTACTCTCTATTTTGTGAATTCATCCTTTCATGAATCATATTCTGTTCCCACAGCGACAGATTATATCAACTGACGATTACTTCAATAACCATCTAAATAAACCAAAAATATTCAACTAATCTAACTAAAATAATCATCTCCATTCGAAAACTGGAAAATAATTCAAACAACAAGATATCATCAGTTAATGATGAGCTTCTACAAGAAGATACCAATTAAATAGGCATAATTCCCATGTAACTAAGTATAATGAACTTTTCTTCGATAGTCTAGTCTATATGGACAATATAAAATGCATGTTACACGAATCAACAGTTATTTGCTCAAAATACGACATCAAAGAAAAACTTAAAACCATGTACATATTGATGAATTATAACAGAAATAGAAGAAGTTAACAAAAAAACATTCTTCACGAACAAAGTTAAAATGAAAACACCAGCAACATATAAAAGCCTTTCACTATTAGATCTAAATTCAATAGCGGTATGTATTATACATGGAAACCCGTCAAGACTACAAAGGATGTCTCGATAGGAATTTGGGGGCCGAGTATATATAAGACACGAGAAAAAAAATGACTGAAATAATCTCATGGAATTAAATTTAAAAATTACAATGCTTCACTCAGTTCCTTTAGGAAAAAACAATCAACATTATCAGATATAATAATGACCTCATATATCTCCAATAATTTCCATTTTGATCACTTTCCTCCAAAAAGCTCAGGATCAATTAACTGAGTAGAACATTAAAACTTCGAAATTTAATTAGCTGAGATTACTTCCAATGTAGTTTTTTTACAACAAAAGTAACCTTGTCGGTGTAATAATAATCGGATAAAGTTTAAAAAAAGTTGTAAGAAAGAAATTAAAAGCCCCAAGACCAGTTAATTTGTTTTCTATCCAACCAATACTAGTATCACGAAATAAAGATAAACTACTAAATTCAGTTATTTGCTATTTTTAGTATAAGTGCTATTGTGTAGCCGTCAATAAACAGTATACCTACAACATACCTGTCAGCATCACAACATAATAAATGTCGACAACTCTGTTGGTTATTATTCACAGCATATGGATCCGCCTCAAAAGCCAAAAGCGCACGAACAACGTGAATTGATGAATTATACTGGAAAGGAAACAAAATAAAATGTTTTGCACTTGCATAATGATTCATACAACGAAATCTAGTGGCAAACAATGTAAAATTAATTGGCAAACTTTAAATCAAAGTAAACTATAGATTCGCGTACTACATTTTATGTTCAACCAAATGACAACTGACTACTGACGAACTCCCCATCACTCACATTATCATCACTATATAAATAGATACAAATACTCTGAATTGACTAATTGACTAATACCTAATGTGAAAATTCAGTTAAACCTATAAATAAGTATATTCTATCTACACTTATCACAAATGACTTCTCCTTACAGGATAAAACCTTTATATTATTTTTCTTTAACTCATAAATGGTTGCTTACTAACATGATATATTCATTACAATCTAATTGCTTATATTCACATGCCAAAAGTAATTATAGTCAAATAAGTAGTTTTGTAGAGATTGATTTTAATTTGTTGTTTGTATTCGATATAAATTAATATCGGTTAGGATCATTAGACACCTGTTTTGTCCTAGCATGGAACTACTCACCAGTGAGTGACCACCAAATATCAGACACAGGGAACCTAGGTTTTGTGGAAATTGTATCACTACGCCAGTTTCCAATGCCGAGATTCCCACTCCAATTAATTTGTAATGTAACACTACAATAGATAGTTCGATAGGAAGCTGACATATTAAGATGAAACAGCTATCAAATCATCCCTGTTTTTAAATGGTACCCAAACAAGATACTCAAATAAACATTTTTATATTTGTCGATACGATAAATCACGTTTATGTAAAGCAGTAAGCATTTATGAGGGCTTAATACTTGAAGTACACATGTACTGATCTTTCTTGACTTTACGAGGTAAATATTTCATTCAGTATTATGAATATATCGTGCCGTTTTTCTTTTTACTATTTTAAACATATATATTCTGTGACAAAAATATTAGTACGCAGGTTCGAATCCCGCCTCACCAGTCTCGGCAGCTAAATAATATAACTGTGTTTCATAGATAAATTATAACTTGAGCCGTGTACGCGTTACGAGTCGGTAAACGAGTTGCATTATCATCCGAAGAATGTAGGTGATGGGAATTTTTAAACGCCAACGTTTCACGTATTTGATTTTAAGAAACTTAATAGATGAAGATTTCAGGTAGATAATCACAGAAAACTTCAGAACAACGGATAACTAACTTAGAATAGTTTAGGGATAATTATCTACAGGTACCCACAATCACGTTAAAGATTGAACTCCAGTGCCTTAAGTAATGTTATAAACAGGTTACATTTGCAATCTATACATCTAGATTCAGTCATCAGGTGAAATGACCGAAAAATTATCCATTTGTAAATATATATAATGGATATGATATATTTCAACTAATTGATTAACAGTACTAAAATACCAAACTCAAAGAGTCATATAAAGTCGATGAGATTATTAATGTTACTATTAGTCATAAATTAGTGTTCAATCCTGTTTCCGAACCAAATTTATGTATTCATAGGCAGTTAGAGATTGTCGATTTCTTGAATACTTCACATCACTTTAGTTCATCCTATTGCATCTAACAAAAGCCAAGTTACATATTGACAATTAATGTCATATTAATGGCCTTAAATATTAATATAAAAAAGCTTACAATCATAGCATAGTGTAATGGAGTCGCTCCACTAATATCACGTAAATTTGGATCAGCACCACGAATCAATAAGGCCAAAACATCCTCAAAATTATTATCGCGTACTTTCATATGTAAAGTAGTTAATCCCATATCGTTGCGTGCATCTAAATTAGCTCCAAGTTCACACAATCTCTCAAAGATCTAAATAAAAACAAAGAAGACCAATTAACTCACAGAAATTACTAATCACTAAATTACAATGATAAAAATACTTCAATCTTGCAAATAATAGTCACCACAAATACGTTTTTCAACTGCAATAGCAACAGTGTAACTCACTTATGCAATATAAATGAACTGTAGGCGTGAATAACATACACACAAAGTTACTTATCACTATAGACTGACATTAACTAATAAACAGGTATGTAATCGAAACAAATTTCAAGTATCATCCCTCTAGAATAGATAAATTTGAAAAGTTCATTGAAGTGAATCTAATTTAAAATTACTACACTAATTTGAACAAACCATTAGAGAGTTACAGTTGGATATGACAATGAAGAGTTTTATTGCTTCAGTTTAATTATTCTCACTAACTTCGAAAATTTTATAGTTTCATTTATAATCAAAAATGAATAACTGAATAGATTGAATAAATAAATTAGCTACAAACTACTAACATTATTTTTCCATTCGAAAAACAAAGAATAATGTGGAAAAATGAAGACAGCGATTAATGCACTAAACTATGCAGTATAACAGTGGTACTTTGGATAAAGTTGAAATATCACATGTGATAATGATGTTGATGAAAATCAAAGTATTGAAAATCAAACTATTCTAAATAATTTGTAAACGTGATAAAAACAACTATTTCATCTTAAAAATTCTTTCTACTAACAAAGAGAAAGATGAGACTATAACTGCACCCGTAACATCATTATTACTTACAATGAAAATGTCACATGTTATTACTAATAGTTGTACGATTTCTAAGATTACAATCATTGGCTTATAATATAATGACTAATGAAGAAAAGGAAATATGTTTTTCAATGGTCCCACCAATACTTTTAATAAATGGTAGAAAAATAGTGAACATTCCTTTCAAATCTTTAAAATTTTGTTTAAAACTATGCTTGACAGAAAAAGCTGAGCAATGGGAGATGAATTTTACATAGAAGCTAAATCACATTCCTAAGATCAGCATAAATCATAAGAAGAACTAACACGGAAGGCATACTTAGAATACAGATCAAATGAGATTAGTTGAATTTACAAATAGTATTTGGTAAAGCTAAAGTTTGTTGGAACTATCAAGGCGAATGCTAAGCTAGTAGAAGTAAAGATATCAGTGAAACCAAAAACGATCGAATATTAAAAAAAAATCCATAAAGAATGAATTCAATGGATAGTGATAAATAAAAGGTAAATGCGGTCAATTCTGAAGCAGGTCACTCATAATAATCATCCAGACCTAAAGAACATAGCCCACACCTATCAATGTGGCCCAGGTCAACAGTCAACGGCAATACAAACTAATCCGACGTCTTGGTCTACACGGCACTATCGTTCAGACTACACTAAATAACGCTACATATCAACGTAGGATATGTTCAAGATGCATCAATCTGTACAACACTAAATACAATTATTTTACATCTTATGACGTCACTAAGTAATCTGAATACTATATGTATTTATCTATAACTTCCAAGTCAGTGTAACACCAAACAAGTCATGCTTGTTATAATTTAAAACATCCAATCAACAATTCATTCTTTTGCTGACACTCTTCGTTCTTAACTATTAGGAAGATTGGTTACTTGAATCAATTTATTAATTTGAAAGTCAGTGATATTTATCGAGTGATCAATTGTATTATTATTATTCTTTGATTACTACACCGAGTAAGGGACAGAATATCGATGAAGCGCACTCCTTTAACATGGAATCCATCTTTTCATAACCTCAGTAGAATACACTAAACAACATATAACCCAGAATAACAGTGCTTCAAGTTAAAGTTATAAAAGACGTTCAACACTACATATAAAAAGTGGGAAAATTGAAGTAAAGAAATTCAACTGAAAGTATACAACGGAAATACAGGATGAAAAGGTTAATATAAGGCATATATTAAGGCATTTAGCTATAGTATAGTGTTTTATTAGGAAATATCAATCAAAAAACACTTCAGAATTATTATAATGAAGTAAAACATTTCAATCCCATGATTAGAATCAGAACTAGTTGTTTAACCCCCCGATGAGTTGATTATTTTCAATAGTAACAAATATTACACCGTAAAGGGAACTATTTGCTTAGGATTTATGAATTAAGAAGACACCTTGAAACCCGCTAACGAACGTATGACCAGCGACACAACATCAAGTGAAATAAACTATTTCACAGCACCCCAGCCCAGCTAACTAGAGGAAGAAGTCCAACGTCAGCAAGAAGTGTTAATTCAACAGGCAGCCTGGCAGACGGACTACAAACACACAACTCATGTGTATATATACAAAATATTCATATACTCATAGTGATTATTCATCAAATTGCAATCATTAACATTTTGAATAATACAATTAAATATTGTCATATGTACTCTGAAGTATGATTCCCATTAACTCACATAAATGTGATGACAGTTTATAATTAAGCTTAGAAAAAAGATCATTACAACTTGATTAAATGAACAATTGTATGTTTTTTTTTTTAGGGATTTTGAATCCCTAACAGTATTTCAATATAAATTCAATTCTAGAGAAAGAACATTTTTCTTACAATTTAATAAACAAAGAAAGCAAGAATTAATTTTCTCATAATACTGATGAGTTGTACGCAATGAATTTTACGTTTTATATCGTTTTGGTATTGTAGTGCACTGACTAACCTGAATAGTAGCAACCTAAAGTTTTACAGCTCCTAGTCAAAGTTTTATTAGAATATATTTTTCTGTAAAAATCCACTCACTACTTAAAACAACGGAAACGGAATATGATAACATATAGAAAAGGTAATATATGAAGTCACTTCAAACAATAAAGTGTTGTAACTGTCTTTAAAATCAATTATTAATAAAAGACTAGATGTTTGCAAGAGAAAAATACAGTTGGTTTTATTAATAGCGGAAATAATGTGGCATTACGAGGTCAATTTCTTTGTACACACAAACAAAAATGAACAAAATATGTGACAGTACGATTTTCATCACCATGAATAGTGCATGAGACTTAACGTATTGATTAAAACAGTAGAAATTAAGAAAAGAGATTTTAATTAAACACGACTAGAAAGAGACAAAATGCATGTAGAATGTGTTACTGTCTATGCTGTTACTGTTGTTTGAATATGTACTAACTTTAAAATCTATACACAACGAATTGTCATCTACTAATTATATAGGGTATGAGAAGCTCAAAATAATAATGATATATGCACTAACGAAACACAGATGTACCTATGTAGAAGTTAGAAGGCCTAATTACTTAGTGTAATCAATGAAATAGTACGAAACCGTCTAATACATAATCTCTCCAATAAGAAAGTAGACAGTAAGCAGAATATAGAATAGTAGAAATTGTAGCCGCAAAGTACAGAACATGCTAAAATGTTAAGGCCCAAAAGATGATAAACAGAGATTATGATTTAAAAAATCGTATAATATTTTTTGCTCCTTATAGAAACAGAATACAACAAACGGTTTTTTAAGAAAAACGTACTGCAAAAAGACACAAAACAAAACTTCATGCAAGTTATTATTGCACTACTGAGCTTTGGTCAGTCATTGACACCTTTGCATTTGTCACATAATTTAGCTTAATTAACATTAAAGTAAACAACTCAGCGAAGAAAATACTTCTTTTCCACGATATCATTTTCACTTGGTTTGATGATTCAACTATTTACTATTATCTATCTTACTCATTATTACGACTTATAAACATATGATTTCCATCTATTATATACATACGAACTAACATGCAAAAATTTGTTTAGTATATTTCTTATTTTATATAAATTACAATTGTACAGCTATAGAAAATAAAGTTGGAGAAAATAAACAATTTTATCCACCAAATTATTTATTTTGATTCTTAGTGGGTATTTAAAATCAGGTTAAATCGATTACCAGTGGGGCTGTGGGTACGCAATGTCAAGAAGTCTCGTACAAACAAGAAAAAGTTATACAGTGCTGCCTGTTTTAGATGGTACTTAGCCGGAATTAATCTGTGGATAAACAGAAACGATAGATTGTGATTCATCGTCATAAAATCACTTGAAAAATTTAATATAGCTTGTTTGTTTATTAAACTCTTACTAATGCTACAATTAAATATGGAAAGAGAAAGAATTCAAACAATAAAACAATGAATACTTACTTTCGGACTATGCACCAAATGAATTGGAGTACTATGATGCATTAAATCTGGCAGATTGATGCAATTAGGACAATAAGTGTAGAGTAAATTAACACATCTATGTTGTTTAAAATGTAGAACAAACAAATAACATAAAAGGGATTAATAAAAGTGATAGGGATAAGTCAACAAAAATTTCAAGAAACTCTGAATTTTTGCAGTTAAAAAATGTCGAAAACACTAAAAGAATTGATTTATGATGGAAGACTGTTGCTGATAATTAGCATGACGATCAGAAGTATCATAATCAATGGTTGTCTTTATGACCTTATTTTCATTTCTACATCATTCAGTTTCGACTAACAAAACAGTTGTTATCAGACTATCTTCATTTAAAAGTTTTATGAATAAATAATAACTTAGACTAATTAGTAAACAAATTAATAAACCAGTTATTTAGGTGATAGGTGGTACTATATATTAAAAACTATTTAGTTTGAGATCTGGAGGTCAGTCAATCAATCATGGAACCTGGAAAACAAGCACATAGGTTCAAGTTACCATAACACATTAACACGACGAGATCAACAAGAATGATAAGACACTAGAATACATCAGGGAAGAATAATGTAAAGGTATATATGGAAGAATAATAGAACTTAAGATCTGGATAAAGATAGAGTGAACACATTTGCGCAGCTGTGACCGATTCTGAGACATATCACCTAGTATCTCCAGTCACTGATCAGAGATTATCACGCGAACCCCAATCAGGTAATCTGCATTCGTTAACACGGCTTAAACCAACAGTCAAGAATTTCATGGACAAATGTCATGATTTAGTTTGGCCGCCACAACTTTTTTTCCATGCTACTCCTACGCCAGCCAACATTAGGCGCCGAGGTAGGCAGTGAGCGGGTATATGCAACATGTGTCCCAATCACCTCAGTCGATGAAAATTCACAACCTCATCAACTGATTTGCCATTTTTTCGTAGTACCACTGGCGTAATGTGAATATTGTTTACTTGATTAGCGCATGGTAGGCAAGTAATGATTTGAAGACTTCTATGACCAAAGACCTGAAGCCTACACATATCTTCTATTTCCATGGTCCTAGTTTCGCATCCATTGGTTAAAACATAGCGAACTGCTGACCAGTACACCTAGTCTTTCGTTCAAAGATGGACATCTCACTTATGCCACAAGTGACGTAAGCTGAATCCGCGTTGAGATTTTACCAGACACTGACCAATAAGGGTGATGAAACTTACAGGATGAGTGGAGTGGTCAATGCACTTAACTAATTCACTCCCTATGACCAATCTAAATGATGAAGAGCAGTCCTAGAGTAACTTTTTGCATTTAGATGGAGAAAAATGCATCCTCAATATGCTTTACAATGTTACTCAAGGTGTTCAGGAGACAGCGCATTCTCAGTATCTTCATCGAATAGAACTATATCGTCTGTCCATTTTAAGTCGACAAGTGAACTTCCTAGAAGGAGGTTAATTATTGAAGTTAAACGAAGAAAGTAAGAGTTCTAAAAGGACATCAATAAGCGGCAACGCTGACGAACCTCACTAGAAAACGACAATTCTCGTGACATCTTGCCATAAGCTTAAAGTCGACAGGTCGTGTTCGAGTAAACAACCTTTATCAGGTTCATGTACTTTTGAGGTGTGCCTTTAAATGACAAATATTCCCACAGAATTTCTAGATCTACGGAATCAAAAGCTGCCTTCAAATCAAGGAAAACCACTATTCTCGGACGTTGGCAAGTATGCTTATGTTCTAGAATCTGATGCAGTGAATATCTGAATCAATGTACCCTAGTCTAGGTCTGAAACCAGATAGGTTTTTCCGAGTTTGAACTTCCGTAAAATCAGATAAACGTCGAATGATTACAGAGGTTAATAGTTTACAAACTACGTTAGTCAAGTTGATTTGTCCTTCGTTGTTACAAGATTTCTGTTCACTTTTGCAAACTTGAACGATCAGTGTTCGAGACCAGTCAAACAGGATGACGTTTATTTCCAAAAATTTGGTCAGTATATTGGTCAACCTAACCATTACAACTGAACCACCATCCTTAATGATATCTAGGGCCAACTTACCATGCCTTACTGCTTTGCCACGCTTCAAATTACTTAAAGCCTTTTCAATCTCATTAAGAGTTGAGGGACATTGCCGATTTTCAATTAGGGTAGTTTGGAGATAGTCGGTAAGCAGAGAGTAGCTGGAGTGTCATTTGAACTGTTTCCGAGAATGTCCCGCACATAGATTCAATTTTCTGGCTGAGTAGATCACATGCTCACCTTTAACGAAAATGGCCTCACCAACAACCGACTTCCTGATTCCGGTATCCTTGGCGAGTCGTAACAGTTGCATGGTATTGCCTACCTCCGCAGCCACTTCCAGTGTTTTAGCTTTTGTTGTCCACCACTTCTCACGGCCCTCGCAAAGACCTTTTATTAAACTGTTTCAGCTGTTGCCGTTCTTCGTCGTTCCCAAAGCCTGTAGAAATGAGTTTTCAAATCTCCATCAGTTCACAAGAAATTTCAGAGGTCCATTGGTTTTTCATAATCTTCGGACTTAGGTTGGATGCAGAGATCGCTGCTCCATTTACAGCTCCTTCTTAGAAATGAATATGCTGTCTATGAATAACTAAGTTCTTAGCTAAACGCTTTCTGAATGAATTCTCAGCCTTTACAGATTCGAATCGATACATAAGAGGCTCTCCTGCTGTAAACTTTCTGCACATAATAAAACTTTAAAAAATTCGTGCTATCACTAGGGCGTGGCGATAATTCAGACAGGTTCTCTAGAATGAGAGAATCTTCTACAGAGCCTCTTCAACAATAGCTGGTCCCAATATGGTCTATTCGCGTCCGTCGTTGTGTTGTTGCTGTAGGTCACTAGGTTAAACAGTGTCTCTCCATATGCTTAAAATGTGTGCTTGCTGAAATTAAGCGGTAGTTTGAACATAGCAGAATTTGAAGAAACCATTGTTCCAGCCAGTATAGGTTAACTGGTTCACCACGATAAGCCCGACCCCCGAGGCAACAGCAACGATCAGAGATATACAGATCCACTTAGCCAGTTGTCAAATTATCAATTTGATCACAACAACAATCCTTCTACTAGCTCTACAAATCGGCTTAACGGCCATGACAGAAATAAACTCAATAAATTAGAAAAATTCACCATTGTAAATATGGAATAGACACATGCATGATATTCGTAAACAAGGTGGAACGTAAAGTAAATACACAGGATGAAAATTAGTTGGTTTTTTTCAAGTTTTATATTTTAAGCATCAAATAGAAAGCAGTTAGCATTATACAATGAATGGTACTACCTAAATTCAGTCATAGAAATCGAAAAATTTAAAAGAATAAACCACATGCTAAGAGTCTGAAATAGCTTAGAATTATCCCCTTCAATGCTTCAGTTAACGATGAAACATGGGAAAACACGTCAGTCGAGAGTCATTCATTCAAAAAGCAACTTTTGCAGTGCATAATTCGATAATATGTGGGCCGTTCGAAAATTGAAAATGGTGATCAGTAGAGAGTCCCCTTTTGGCACATTCTAATATACCGTGAGGAAATATCGATGATAACGATGAAAACAAGGACGGATAAAATATCTGAAATACCTGAAGTAGTGTAGTACTATGTAAAGCCAACGAACGTAATTTAATTATCACAACTGTGAATCTTAAATAAAGTCTACGGAAATCTAGCTAAAAAATGTAAAAATACAATGGAATATTTGCAATTACCATCAACTTTAATTGCTCACGACTGGCAACTTGCTCTCTGATGCATCATTAAAATTAAAATAATTGATGTGAATCAGTAAACAAGTACAGATACAAACAATGATTCATCAGTAATATGTCATTCATAATTATTTATAATAGTATTAAACAAATCTAAGTAGGCTATGTAATTCGTCGAAACTTCGATTCGATAGTTAAAAGATGATTGCTAGAGCTACTATAATCCGTTACAACATGAATGTAAACCACTAAAAATCGGTTAATAAGACAATCATACACAAAAACTATACATTTAAAAATATACACGACTGTATATATTACACGACATTTTATATCTGACTTACTCAAGTGAATCATTATTAACAGCAATATGAATAGCATACGACTCGAATTCACCAATCATAGGATTACCTCCAGCTCTAAGTAATTTTTCAATACAATCCAAGGAATTATTACGACAGGCGATATGTAGAGGTGATTCTCCTTTGTTATTTAGAGCATTCACATTTAAACTTTTAAGATTTTCAAGAAGTAACTTAAAACCAACAAAAGCAGAGAAAAGGTAATAAGAAATATATAAATGCGAAGTATATCCAAATGTTTCACTTAACTAAGCGTGAGTGTACACGTGCGTGAATCAGCCTTTTTTTGAACTCAACCTCGACAAACCAATATTTCCACATTGAGGAATAAACTCCTAGTGAAATCCACCAGTATTGCTAGTTTCTTTCTAAGCTGCTACGATTCAATATTTTCAAGCAGTAACATCTTTGAATCCTAAAATATTTTACAATTTATAACAATAAGTGATATTAATGACGCCCCCTATTAAATGCTTTGTTCTAATAAAGGTATGGCAGTCCACAAAAAATGAAACATTAAAATGCTGACTTTACAATTCAAGAAAACTAGTCACACAAATATATTAATCGACTACATATGTGCACATTTTCAACGATTTGAACAAACGCAAATCAACCATAAATTTACTATCATGAATAATTATGAACATTCAACTTTATCAGTATTCCAGCTAGTATATTCGGCTATTTTGTTGCATTATAAAATCCACCAACTAACACTGAAAAAATTGACGCATGGAGAGATTAGTTGCATCGAATTGTAAAACCAACTTTTTAATCCTTGCTCATGGCGAGCTGACTTTATTTATCCTCACCTCTATTGATGCATGCCCATTTGCACTTTCTTCGGCAGACATTCTACTAATAACGTTTATATCATAACGGAGACTGAACAATATTCACTCTTGAATATCAGCGATACAAATAATTATGAACAGGACTTCTAAATATTTTCTAGCCCTTCAGAAATTCCAAAAGCACAAATCGGCTCCACACAGTCCTCATTCCGTGTCAGCACGATGAGATAAAACCAACAAGATAAATACCAAGAGTCGAAATAAAAGCAGCATCGATAATGACAAGACGAACAGTCGATTAAATAATACGATTTGAAAAGAGAAAGTAAATTCCAAGAGCAAAACGCACGGAATAAAGCTGGAGCTTAAAAATTAGGAGAAAATAAAAGGCAAATGATCAGCCATTGTTTCGAATAACCATTCACAAAAAAAGGACACCTTGTAATGCGTAACGCTATAAAATCTAACTTCAGTAGTATTCATTCAGTAGTGATAGACTAACCTCTTTGATAATTTACTCCATTATCCCTTAATGATAAACACTAAATAACTATGATTAACTCGACAACTACCACAGACATAGATATAGTTCAAAAACTATCAATCATTGTCAAATATTCATACTGAAGAAGTGATATTTGACTCACAGATAAAACTTTAGATGAAACGCCTCCCGAAGCCAAATGGATGACAGTATTGCCATCCTCATCCTTTTCATCTGCTTTAATATTATTCAAAGACACTAAACAACGGACTGTTTCCTCGTCATTTTCTTTGATTGCAACTCGTAATGGAGTTAGGCCAGAGAGAGGATCATAAGAATTCAAAAGACTAAAATAGACGATCGATTAATTAACAAGATTCAATAAGCATACTTGCTGATCGATTCGCTTAAAAACATCTCACGCCAAGACATTGCTGCAGCTACATGAGCAGCTCCCCAGCCACACTGGTTTCGACAATAAGAAGTTATTTTCTCCAACTGTGTACGATCAATCGATAAGCCCATCTTCATACAAGCTAAATGCAAAGGATCCAAAACCTCTACATATCGTGAAAATAAAGCAACACCTGATTCCTCTTCGCCTTGAAACCTAAACAGACTGCAGAATTTCAAAATTAAGTAATATTCTTAGTAAGTGATAATAAATAACCACCTGTAGGCATATACAGTTTCCCCGCTGCCTGGAATATCAACTGATCCAGGTAAATACACCATATCAAAGTGATTCGCCACTTTGTAAAAATAGTAAATTGATTTTTGACTTAGTAACTCATCACAACTGAAAACAAATTCAAAATGTATATTAGAACATATAGAATGAACTCACTCTTCATATTCAGATTCATAATGACTTATAGTATAAGGTATCACTTTGTTAGGTGAGATAGACGAAACAGCTGTTTTCACAAAATTACTAACATATTTTCCAAACGAAGTCATAATCTTAGGGCCAAAAGACTAATCCTTCACCTCTTATCTATAACTGGAATATAGTATGACTCCTTTCTTCATAAGGCAAATGCTAATGACAGAAAACAGGTAAACAGACATAGATAAGTGTGTAGCAAAAAATGTATTACAGAAATTTTGTGAATATGGTAAGTAGATGAAATTCGCAAACTTTCCATTACTTTATTAGACATATTTAATGACTGTGGGACTTTGATAAGGGAAATGTAAAAGCATCATCACAATGGTGAAATGATTAATTTTAAGCAAGCATTTTTAGGATTTATGGCGAGTTTACTGTGTCACCAAGATCGAAACGTCAGCACGAGCTGTAGTGTCATGACAAATATTCAATAGTTGTAGATGGAATAAGAAAAGCTCTCGCTTCACAGGCTTGCGAATCTAATATCACTGGTTCACTAAACCCACCAGGTACAGCTTCTACAACATTCTGAAAGATCACTAGGATTACTCACACCACTACTTTACAACCCAAATACTTTAATTTGATTCATGTTTACTAATCACCAAAGTCACTGTTCAGGAAAATGTGTTTCCATGCATTAACTAAGAAATAAGAGGAGTCTCATTTTTAAAGTCAATCATCTTTGAACTCAGGTACACTTTAGTACGGTCTTACCTAAATTACTCGACAACACCTACATGCAAACTGATTTTAATCAAACCTACACAAACAATTGGTTTTAATATATTAAAAGCGTTTGCTTTAAAATTCCAAATAATATTCGTGCCAACGTATAAATCTATGTTTTCATATATCAAAGCAGTTTTATTGCTTTATAACTGAAGTAAACACATGTACCACGATACATATTCGTTTAAATAAAAATAGCCAAGACATATTTGCTTTTAGATCCATTTCATATATCATATACACATAGGATATATTTAAATGTGGACAAAGGTTGGTTTCCTGTAGGAAAACTATGTTCGTGTTAACATATTCTTACTAAGCAGTAAGAGACAGAAAAGATTGGTCAATAATTGGTACGGAAAACTGTTTATGCTACCTACTGTTGGCGCGATAAACGTAGACGGAACACCAATTAACAAAGCTTCTTTGAACAGAGCGCGTTGTTAGGGCTTAAGGTTGTTAATGAAACATTACCTTGTTACAACATATTTTGTTAACTGTAAATTCATTTGAATAGTAAAAATATGACTGCTTTCAGATATTCAAAAATCTCGTCATTTTTAAGTGATCCGCGTCCGTATCTTAGCACACAAATTATGAATTCGTTCAGAAGAAAAGGTGTTTCCGATTAGCATCGAGAACCCTATCACATACAGACCTTTGTAGTGGTTGCTAGTTGTTTCTGCATATTTCCCCCATCATCCCAACACATCCATCTTTGTAATAGACTTACTCTTACACGCTTCTGTTTGTTGCCCTTCTTTATGGTGTATACCGGTCCACGCCTTGTGACGACTATGTACGGCCCCTCCTTTTTGGAAAGTACTTTCTTCGAGACTAGTCCGCAACTCATTATGCTCTTCCATCTACACTTTAAGCAGATCTTCCACTGAAAAGCACTTCATCTGATTTCCTAAATGCTGTTCTGATCGTTTGACTTCCATGTTCTCTTTCCGTTGAATGTTTCTTACCGTTTGTTTCCACTATTCTTTCCACTTCCTATAGCTCCACTGTTGTGGTTGAGGCCAGGTCATGTTGTCTGCTGGAAGTCGTAATCTCTTTCCGTACATCAATTGAAATGACGACTACTTTGCTGTTCTTTGACTCGAGGTTCGATGTGCTAACAATATCATCAGTAGTACCGTCTCCCAGTTACACCCTTTTGTTGCCAACCATTCGTTTAGCGTGTGGTTAATGCATTCTGTTAGTCCGTTGGTCTGCAGATGATACGGTGTTGTTCTGAATTTTTTTGATATCTAACTGCCTGCAGCGAATAGTAAACTCCTTGTTTTGGAAACATGGACCTTGGTTGGTTAATATCATTCTCGGGACGCCATGGTCGGCCACGATGTGCCACATAACTGCATCAGTCATCCTCGTTGATCAGGAATCGCCACAGCCTCAACCCTGCGCGTAGCATATCCAGTCATCGCCAACATGTACTGACTACCGCTCGATGTCTGAGGAAACGGGCTCATAACATCCACTGACCATAGATCACTTACTGTTGTTACGGGGATGGTCTATAACGTAAACACTTATCGCCTTTCATTAATTGGCATTTTGGGTAAGTGAAAACATATCTCATCAAGTATTTTTGTATCCCTGGCCAATAAACACTCTGTCTTAGAAGGTCAGTGATTGTTGCGACGCTCGTGTGTGCTAGTTGGTGGTTTCCACTGATTAATTCATGTTGTAGTGGCTTTGAAATTACAGCTATCCAGTTCCCATCATTGTCCTTCCATGTTAACATTCCAGCCACATTCAATCTTAATCTGTCTTTTCGGCCTAAAATCGTTATCGCCTATCTGTCAAAGTGCGTTTATTGGACATCCACCCCTTCAGTTAGCGCTCGTCTCACTATCTTGAGCGTTGGATAGGATTTCCGGCAACAAACCTGTATTTCAAGGTTTGTTTCTACTATGTCGACTCCAAAAGTATCTCTCGGTAAGCCAGCGTCCTCACACAGTCGTGAAAAGTAGTTAGCTATTACATTTCGACTTCCTGGTATGTGGTCAATCGTGAAATCGTATTCTTGAAGGTGTAGTGTCCATCGTGACCATTTCCTTCGGGGATCTCCTGACGTCTTCTACCACTGTAGCGGCTTGTGGTCGGCCTCAATGTGAAATGACTGCCCCAGCAGTTTCGATCCTCACTTATCTACCGCCCGAACGATCGCCAGATACTCTTTTTTAATGGTCGAGTACTCCTATTCTATCGGCATGAAAGCCCGCATAGCATACTCTACTACCTCATCGTCTTGCCGAAGTACTTCGCCAATGCCGAAATCACTGGCGTCTGAGGCTAATGTTAACCATTTCCAAAGGACAGGTTGTCTCAATGTCATCTGTTTTGCGCTTTATTGCTGCTTGATTGGATTAAAGGTTTTCTGCGCCTCCTCTGTTCATATAAATTTTTTCATTGCTTAGTGGTTTGTACAGTGGTGCAGCGCTTTCGTTAGAGTTCTCTGTGAAGCGGTTGTAGAATGCTGCTCTTCCCATAAACTGCCTGAGCTTATTTTTCGAATTGGGTACCGTTATGTTTTTGACAGACTAAATTTTATCAGGTAGTGGCTTCATTTCACCATCTCCTACTTTATAACGAAACAGTGTGATGTTACCTTTGGTTATTTTCGATTTCTTATTAATGTGCGACCCAGACTCCTCCAATTGTTTAAGAACTGCTTCTAGATGCCTTAAGCGGTCTGTATCTATTTTACTACAAACCGCCAAATCGTCTCCATTAACCACCACGTTCACAAGATTTTGTAGCTATAAGTTCATTAATCTTCTAACTGTGAACAGCACCATGCCAGCCCTAATGGCATTCTTTTAAACTGGTACTACTTCTGACTCATAGTGAAGGCTGTCTTGTACCTGTAACTTGCCTTTATCTGTAGTTGCTAATACCCTGACCTGAGGTTCAATACAGTAAACAACCTGTTAAGAGAGAGAACTATTCATTTTTCACGTAAACATTCTTTTTTTGCTATTTTTCTACTAATTGTAAAGTAGGTGGTAACCAGTACTGTTGTTCATTTTCTCCGCACCGACCTTGCTACTTGTAAATGGATTGTAGTGGCTTTTTAATGTGCCAATTACTCTAACTACGACAAGGTCGCTGTTTTAACTATATATGCAGAGTTGGGACAAAACAGAATTAAATCTTCAAAGTGCTGTGTTCGTGTCTTTTTGATTTGGCTTTGAGTGAGTGATCAGTTATCAAGTTATTGGTTACAGATGCAATTATTTACTAGTATAGATAATTCGGTGAGTTAGAGTTGCAGTTAGTTCTTCCATGTATAAATAGGCGTTTCCGTCATAGCATTTGGCTACGGGTGATGTTGACAATGAATTCTATCAAAATGAAGATGTTGTTGGATGAACAACTTAAGCTTATGAAACTAGTAACAAGCTTGAAATCTATTCCTGAAGCGTCTTCGACTGTCCCTGTTCCTAACTCTACATTTCAGTTGACGGAATTAATAATAGTATTGCTGAGTTTAATTATGATCCAGAAACTAATATTACTTTTGATACATTGTTTTGGAGGTATGAATATTTGTTTATGTATCATTTAGCTTCTCAACATGATGCATGGAAAGTTAGCCTACTGCTCAGAAATCTTGGTGCAGCAGAACTTAACAAGTGCTGCAACTTAATTTTACCTGATAATCCGCGTGACAGAACATTCACAGAAACCTGCACAACTCTCAGCCAACACTTTGGTGATAATTCTTCTCTCTATTGTCCCGCAACATTTCTTCAACTTTAGGATTTACTCTTGTTTCTAAAATAACCGGTGTCCGCCATGTGTGAAACATTTTCTTCGTCTGACCCTTCATGAGAATTTCATGAGTCATTCTAACACAATACTCATAGGCCTCTCTATCTTCGATTAACAGACTTCCGTATTTTGCTACCACCTTATCAATACTTCCACTGTTCTCCTGATGTAAGATCGCTGCTTGTGTCTTTGCTATCTCACTGTTATCATGTATGCTGTGATAATCATACTTAGTGCTTACAGTCCTGTTCTTTGTGTCAATTAACTTCCCCACTAATCTCAGAGAGTCTGTTCCTAGTTTTCTTTGCTGTATATCATTAGTTACTACAGATGTATACTGTATGATGCAATCTTCAATTTCAAGAAAACAGTCTGACACTCCTAAGATTTTTATTGCATGTCAGCTCACGGTTTGTGCTGCTAGTGAACAAGCACTTACCTGTCAACACAGTGCTACGTTTATTAGGGATATAGCTGCGACCTTATCAACTAAACAAAACAGTGCTTTCATGTTTGCATACAACTCACCCTTATTAACTAACCCAACAACCCGAAATGATGTTTTAAAGAAAGAAAGGAGTGTATAGTGTTTAAAGGGTCTTTGTCGTCGTTTTCTAAGACAGTTTTTTCTGCAATGTCCAAATTCCTCACACTTGAAGCCCCTACTACTCGTTTTCTTACGAATTCGTTTTTCCATAGATATTGTCTTACTGTCTTTAGTTACTGCAAAAACTGCCGTGCTCGCCAGCTGTCTTCATAACTGAGCCATCTCTACCATACCCAACGGCTGAACTGCATGCGCCAATCGACCTTGTCGGCTACGTATCCTGATACACATCCCAAGAACATAGATGTCAGTAGATGCTATACTGAGTTGTCACCTAACAAGAGTCAAGGATGACAGAGTAAACAAGTCAGATTGGCAACCAGTATCGACAGGCCACCGTCTGTAGCAAAGTGTGCGAGCCCGGATTGATTTCACACCATCTCCCAGGAACTCCCCGGTTACTACGCCTTGGACGGTCGTCGCTATGATACCATCATCCTGTAAAGTGGCATCGATACCAAATGTGAAAATATCAGCTTCATAACCATGGTGAGAAAACAGATGCGTCATAAATTTTATAAACATTATTTCTATTCATCAACTTGCACATCCTTCACGTTTTCTGATCCGTGACAGTTATAGGCTTGCTTCTCTTATTTGTTTCGATTCTTATATGTATTCTATTTGTTCTTCGCTCCTCACGAAACAAAAATCGCATCATATGCTGTTTACTGATTCTTTCTAATTTTATGCAACCTCCTACCGTTTACTACTTATGGAAGGCCTTATGAGTAGCATCAGCCACAGTATGCTAGTAAGTTATGTTCTTAACTAAGGTCATGGTAGTGAAATCATTTTCACAAATTAATTTTATATACACAATCCACGCTTCAAATTGTACATTACTGAAGCTTCCACAGTGTAAAGTAGATTTTGATGTAGGTCTCTTGTTCAATTTGATTTACTTTAATTGATTATTTGGAATTTTTTAAACTGAAGTTGATTTTTGTGAATCAAATTTATTTTGCGGGATAAAGGAAGTAACTGATCTGTTCTATCCTCTGATCCAGCCTATTCAGAGATGCTAATATGTATGATGAAGGAGCCGCCTCAGCAAATGACCTACACTCCATGCTCCAAATGAATTGGTAAACTGCAAGTTTCATGGATAGATCTAATTCTTACTTTGGAAATATGCACACTACACGTTTTATTAAAAAAAAATATAAAGGAGAAGTAGCCCTCATTGACGTCGTATTCTGTAGGGTAACAGGTGACTATGATGTGACACATATTAAAAGGGTGATATAAGCTTTAATAAAGAAACAGGCAGGATTACGCCGTGCCTAATCAACAATGATGTCTGGGTTTGAAACAATAAATATGACTGCATAAGTGTGAAATTGATGTGGATAGGTTAATATATAGTGTAATTCAGTAACTATCGATACATTGTTAAGAATAAACAAACAATGCGATTACAACAATAAAGTGAAATAAGCTAAATGTTATGATTAATAAGATTAAAATTAATGGATTTTACGTATCACATGGTATAGTAAACCAATTGTTACTTAATGAATAATAATCGGTGGTACAAAGATATGCACAAAACAAAATGAAACGGAAGTACAAGTTTTTCTAAGAATTGTACATGAAACAAGTCAAAAATACTGGTTATTTTGTATGAGCAGTTAGTACACGAATTAAAATAAACAACTGTGGACTGAAAGCGTTCAACACGATGCATTAGTTTTAGTGAGTCAGTTGAAACACACTATTAGTTACGATTTTAGTGTGTAATAACCAGTAACTTGCTGAAAGCTATAAGATGGAGTCATTGAATTTAATTTAGACACAATCAAGTGAATTAAATGTGGCGTCGTTAAAGTCAATGAAGGGAAGTGTTCATATCAGTCTCTTTAGAAAACTCGTTTGATGTGGATTTTCTATTTCGAAATAATTCGAACTATTTAATATATAAAATACCTATTGTTATGGCAACTTCGATAATATTAAATGATATAGATAAGAGAAATTGTAGTAAATATTTGTTTAAGATAAATATGCTACGTTCTGATTTAAACACTTTTGCTTTTCAACAGCAATAATTCTGTAGATATGTAGATCGGAGATTGCTTAAATTGGATTCGATGTTACGAATCGCATTCAGATAGACAATCATTAAGAAGTAAGGAGTATTATACAATTTTCTCGCCCTAGTGTTTGTCTCAAGAACAGAATTCATATGCAACACGCCATGGATTCGAGCTCATTACTTTCAGCTTTTGTGACGAACACATTCATTCGACAACTGTGCAAACATCAAATAGTTGATATTTTCAGCCCAGTCAATTTGAGATCTACTTGCATGACCTCGTCCATTGCTGTCCATAGGTGACCGCCTCACACTCGACATTGTTGAGCTTCCCTGAACACGTTTTCTCACTAGAACTCCAGGAATTACCTATAGGAGTTAGTCACCAGTGAATTGATATTTTCTAAAACTTTCATAGTGAATTTATTGACAAATATATGATACTTAATTTTCCCTTCACCTTTTACCGTACTATATAAATATGCTCTGATGATTCAATAGAAATTAAATTGTCACAACTTGATACACGGTGTTCAAGAATAGTTACCTAATAAGGTTTAAAGGTAAAATTATCAAACCTTCATGAGCTTCAACAACCTCGAATGAAACTATGTTTATATACCTTGAGTTTAAAGGCGATACTTCAGCTGCTATTCTGAACAAGTGGCTATCAAAGCTTTTGGGAAAACGTTTTGCGCAGCTAGATTACACAATATTATCTCCAGCCTACTGCATAAGGGATAAACATTTGAATCGGACCATATTTATGTGTATCTACAGGTTTACTTGCTCTTGTAGAGTAGTGTACATTAACAGCACAAAATATCCGCTTTCCAGACACATCCACAATCGTTCCTTGTATTGACTACACGAAAGACATAAATAGTTTAATTCCATAACACCTAGCACTGGATAGTCACTCTCAATCACCTGTGATTTCTATCAAAATTTTCTTCAAGATCAAACGAACAGGATCAAAATGAACACAAATCACCAACTCATGTATTACAAAGGCATTGTTCGTATACAGCTTTAAACCGAATCTCTGTGTGTGAAAACTATACGTGTAAGCTCTAATTTTTTTATTGTAGTAGAACTAAAGTTTTCCTTGATCTATTCTTCTTTTTTTTAAAATAGTTTAATTTCTATTGACAATCGAAAATCATTAATCACTTATCAACTTCTTAATAACTTCTCATGATCTTAATTTCCTCTGTCGCACATTTGTTAGGCGGAAAATTAGTTTCATATATATACGACTATTTCACTACTATGTTACATAACTTTTACTTTTGAAAACTGATTGATGTGACTGGCTTCGCACTTTCTTCTGTTGACTGATATATCTAATAAATTACTAGAAATAATAATGTACAACTTCTGTAAACGGATTCGTCGAAGAGAAAATTTTCTTCACTGAAATGTCTCATTTCTTTCTTAAATATTGTATTGCTAGCACTGCAAAGACAGTTCAACTACGATAATCGTATTTATGAATTAAATACAAGTCGCACCTGAGTATTAAAGCGCCATGAATGAACGAACCCATGAACTGACTAATCGATATTTCAAACGCAATTTATTTTAAAACAACCAGTGACAATTGATTTCAGATTACAAGTCAATAATAACATTGATCGCCAGTAACATTTTTCATATGTGTGTAATGATGGAATTCTCATACTGAAACGAAATGTGTGTCAAGTGCTCTTCATTCACACCCACACCCCCACCCCCCAGCTATTTCCACTTGTGGTGAATGTCGTATGTAAATGTTGCAACAGTTTTATTTACTTTGTCAACATGATTGTTTGGTTAGTAACATGAATGTACCATTGTATGAAATACGCTTCACATACTGTAGATTGATATTGTAAATCATACAATCAAAGTAATTAGTTTATTCAAAAAGTACTATTCTAACAGGCATGTTTACTGCGAAAAATTCCTCAGAAATGAAAATTTACCTATAAAGTGAATGTTTACTATGAAAGTACGTGTGTTGAGTAAATAAATAGTATCTTGTGAACCACTGGTTGGTATTTATCCAGAAATGTTAATATTTAACTTAATATAACCAACTATTTAAAAGCTATTTTGGTGTTGTACAATTTCAGTCTGCTTCATGAACAACATTAAGGTGTTTACGCATGATTAACTCTAGAATTTCACATTGCAGTCCCCATTGAATCATTCTACTTCCAATTAATTAAAACAGCATTCATATTTTCTGAAGTTATTATCTCCATGTTAATTTAAAAACGACAAAGATAGGAAATCTATTAACAGTACTTTTATTATGAATGGTATTTTTAAAGTAATGACTTCAGTAAAGTCGAAAATTTACTTCTAAAACAAGTCGGTAAACTAAACAATAGAATTTTACAAACAGATTCATTTCTAAATTGCTTGAATTATTATTTGAAAACAAAGAGGAATTTTCAGAAGGTACATTTCAGTGACAGTCAATTTAGGAATGTCAGTGATTTGGCGTGTGCTGTTACCCATTATATGTTTATGGACAGCTGGAATAATTTACATATTGTTATTCAATAACAACAATGATATATGGACAAAAAATTACTCATTGTTCGAATCAGTTTGTGAAAACATCTACTTCAAACGATGTACACAATCGAGACGAGCATGGCTCAATTGTATTGAAAATATAAGTAGTCGAAATCGACTACATGGATTAAATGAAAGTACATTCACATCAAACTGGCCACCATCATCAATAACTAGTTTAATTGATGATGAATTACCAATAATTAATCTTGCTTTACGTGTTGCATTTACGAAAGATGCAGAGAATCCATTCAATAATAAACATTATCAACATTTTCTACGTCTTACAGAGAGTATAAAACATGGCCCTGGTCTCTGGTCATGGCAATACAATTTATTTCCTCAAGTGTTAGATTTTAATAAATTGATAGTTGATGTTGAAAATGGTATTCCATTGACGAATGTAAGTCATTTTAGTTAGTTCGTTATCATCTCATTGTTTGAATTATTGTAGTGTTCCATATATATTGTGAATATCTGACAATGCGAGTGTAGTTTTACAGCAGTCTAGACAAATAGTTTGTAATCGTGATTTATCTGGTGGAGATACGAATTGTTGAAATGCCGGATGAATATGCCTCACAGTCACCATACACATATTGCTAATATAAACGTCAATTTACTGAGGGCATTTAATTCGAATCGCGTTATTTATCATTGTGTTGATAATGTAGTCATGAAATTGATTGTTCGGCTCAGAAATCTACATTCGTTTTGAATAGTTTACAATTCGTTGTGAAACGTGTCATATTTCCAATAAACGGTAGAATGATTCACCATGTTTATACTCACTGCATTGTTTTATTTTAGTTGTTAGTAGTGTGGATTAATATGATGACCTACTAGAATTGTATTGGAAACAAGACATATCACTCACTGATAATGGAGTTCACTTGAAAATGACTACAATCTCTCTGTCTATGCGATGAAATTGAAACGACTTTAATAGATGAGCAGTTTAATTATCACTTTGTCAATAATCATTAGACAATGTGAACGTTTATTTGTTGTTATTTTTGGGTAATTTGTGTTGTTGCTATCACGTTGTTTAATATTCATGAACCAATTAACGATTCACTGAAAGCCATACGTCCATAAGATTTATGTCTGTAATGATATTATTTTATATTGAACCCCTCTTGATATGTTCCGAGCTTCGTTATCATTACTATGATCATTCCCCCTTATATTCTTAGCAAATTAATGCATTAGATATTGTCTACTGTTGTCATTTTATTGAAAGTTATAGAGGCAACAAGTTGCATCAAACTACTGACAAACGTCTTAGTTGAAAATCACTCCAAAATGGTTGTGTTGTATTTCTCTGTTTTTAGTTGCCGATAAACAATCCAGAAATATTCGCAATACGATTACCCAAATATATTTGCAATCCATGTCGGAGACAGATTGTTCCTGACTTGATTGTTGTGATCAAATCATGTAGCTACTGTAAGGCTGAACGTGACCATGCAAGAAATACATTTATGCAGAAACACTTGTGGACGAATTTCACTGTGCAATTCGTCTTTGTTGTTGGTGTACCCTATCCAAATGAATCGAACATGTTCACATTTAGTAAGCGTAAATTCAAGTTGAAGAATTCGTGGTGGACGTTATCGAGAAAGTATGACAGGGATCGGTGGACATTTATGAAACGACTTGCAATGGAAGCGGAACTCTACGAAGATATGTTGATTGGTTCTTTCCATGATACTTACTTCAATCTCACCACGAAAATTATATTTACATTTCGTTGGTTATCGGCACTTCGTCCTAGTGCAGTACCGTTATTCGTTTTTGTGGATAGTGACTATGATTTGGTCCCACGGAATGTGATCAAGTATTACAAGAATCAATCCGCAGATCAGTTAAGAGATTTGGTAGGTGGGCGTAAACATATGTCCTCTATTGTCGTTAGGCCACGTAATGATGGGAATATAAGTAACATTTGGGCAGTGACGTTGAGAGAATTTCCATGGGCAATTTATCCTGCCTACTTTTATGGGGCCACATTTATGTTGGGGTCGAATGTTGTCAAACGACTAGCTATTGCCAGTGCCTTTACCCAACATATACGTATTGACGATGCCTACTTAGGAATACTATTCAGCAAACTGAACATTCTTCCTCAGAATCTCGACATTATATCTCTTGGAAACGGAGTGTGTAATATACAATCAGGTGCAATCAATATACCACTCTCTAAAAGTAAACGCATAATTGATTGGAAGACAGGTTGGCTCAAATAGCCCAAATACCATCTGATCGATTCATTTAGTTTTCGTCAAATGTGGGATCATTTAGGAAACCACAGTTCATTGTTAATTGTTAATCACTGCATCATAATCAAAATCAACTGCATAGTTATACAGATGCTGATAGGATATATTTATTCGACCGTAACATGTATGTATTTATGAATGTGATTGCAAGTGATTGTGATGCTGTACACTTCGAATATTCGATGATATTTGTAGTATTTATGTCTTTAGATGAGATCATTCGTAATTAATAGATGTTGGTAGTGAATTATTAATAGATTTGCTGTAAATTTTGATAAGATTCCAATCGGATATATTCATGTCAATGTGTATGTACGGTACTTAGATTGACTAATTTGATTGTTTGATGAGTTTGTATTGCTTGATTGAACTGACGTTGGTCAGTTTATCAAATTAGGTTTCCGTTGTATGTTCCGTGAAATGCATTGTTCGAACTGTGCAGATATTGCAGAGCTCTAATGAGGAAAATGTTTTTCGCATCATTAATTACTGTTTAATATTAGCATTATTCTAATAATGTAAGTTATTTAGTGCACTAACTAATCATCTTTTGTGTTTTTTTTTTAACTCGAATCCGTTAATTTTTAAGACTTATGTATCTGAAATCAACTGACTGATATGTCACCATACTTAATTAGTTGAGTAACAGATTTGTCTACTGATGGTGTTGTTTATGATGTGAACACTATTAGACATTCAATTTCGATGAAAACAATAAAAGACGAAAGGGCTTTTTAAAAACCTTGGTTACCTACAGTTATCAACTGAAATGTCATGATTTCAGATCAGTATATATTTAATAGCTTACTAACTAGTGCATAGAAAATATGTTTCGTTCAATAGTTCTGAGACGATTGAATTCATGCCGTAATCGTTCT
The DNA here is from genome assembly GCA_025215515.1 of Schistosoma japonicum. Lineage (NCBI taxonomy): Eukaryota > Metazoa > Platyhelminthes > Trematoda > Strigeidida > Schistosomatidae > Schistosoma > Schistosoma japonicum. Next base: position 14,067,221 of record CM046069.1, read on the forward strand.
TAGTATGGAAGGTATATTTGTAATTCTCACTTATTATCATAATTAAAATGCCAGGTTTTCAACTGAATGCCATCGTCATAAACAAGCTCTATTATTAGTAGGCGATTGACATAATCAGCTAAAAAATAGATCAGTTCTCATTCATGAATGTCGGCAATGAGATAATACAAATATTTACCAAAAATAAAAAACATTTTATCAACTTAACAGGTTGGTGACAATTTACTCAAAGTAGCTCAATTTAAATCACATTAGAGTTTTGAAGGAAAAATACTGGGTTTACTTAGAAGTGTTAACATTAACAATGGAATGCAGGCAAATACGTTTAACGAGTTACTGTATGAGTCAAAATTACATTCTGAATTTCACTATCTTTCACATATCATTGATTACGTAACTTGTTAATTCTATATGTGTTATCATTATTCATCTTCCTTGAACTATCTTTTACATGTATGCTTATTATTGTGTGTCATCTATCTTTCTTTATTATTTAAACAATCCGACAATTGAATTTCCAAAAAAAATGCAAATAAAAATCTGTACATTGTTAAAGCATTTAGCAATTCAGTTTTTCAAGTTCGAACTCTGCATAGAAAAGCAGTTCGCGTAGTCTCTCATTTTGCCAATCTTTTAATCTTCATTGTACCTTGTTTACTCATACTTTGCAGTCAGTCGATGTAAATCTTGTCCAGCATTTCAATATTCTTTTTATCTGCAGTACATGATAAATTAACTTGATCTTACAGCTTTTTTTTAAAAGCTACATTAATACGCAACCTCCTTTCGATGCTTAAAATTTCTGAAAAACCTATTATATATTCCACCTGTGAATGATATCATCGAAACGAAATCTCCTATCACTGAATTATTTGTGTTTCTAAACTATTGAGTCAATATAATGACCACTTTATAAGTAAAATATAACGAAGTGTGAAATACGAACTATTATTACTACAGAGGATTGGGTTTTCCAAAACATCTTGCAAAACAATTGCATACTTAAGAATATTTAAGTAGTAAATATTGGGTGAACAAAATATATTTCACAACTCAATTCCATAATCCATACAGAAGTTTAATTTGTGTAAAGACGATTTCCTTAAATTGGTAGCAAACATATTTTACGAAAAACATTGTACGTTAAGTGTAAACTTGGGAATAAATAACTGGTCACTATACATTAACACATAAGTCAGCAATATTATACGTAACAGTTTTTCAAAACAAAGTAAACCAATATCAATTGATGGGCTCTCGCAAATATCTGGTGAGTTCATTGAGTAAGAAATACCAACTACTGATACAGGTTTAGTCGTCTAACAGTTAGGTGTTTGAGGACGACTTTGAAGGTCTTGAGCTGGATTCCATTATGTGGTTGTAGATACGCTCTACTGAAAAGTCCTATAATATAACAAAATAACTATCTAGTGTTTCCTGGTTCATAGAGGTTTTTTTAACTAGAACCAATTAATGATATCAAATTAACAGTCAGCATCCTCCACAACATTGAATTATTAACCGTTTTGATCTACTACAAGAACTAGTAGTAGAGATAGTCTAGTTCAAAAATAGCTATCTACACAAAATTTATAATCACACCGATCAACCAACAAACGAAGACAACATCATGGTCATCCGACAAATCAAGAGTGACAAATCAGTAGTGCTAGACATCATACCAGCTGAGTAAGGCACTGAAGTTAGATATGGGAGTAACTGAAAAAATGCATAACTCTCTACCTTTTTCGGGGGTTGGGACGAGCAACAACCATAGAGGATTCCAGGCGGAGTCTGATACGAAGGTGGTGGCGTGGATTAGAAAGGGAAGGGCAACATTTCTACAACCGACAAACATCTACAACTCAAACCAACTCTCAACATTAAAGTCAACATTTTCAATACAAATGTGAAGACATTTATGTTGTATGGAGCTGAAACTTGTATGTCGAACTTCAAAAAGCATCATCCAAATAATAAAAGTATTTATAAAGAATTGTCTGTGTAAGATACTTCAGATCAGTTGACCAGATACCATTAACAACAGTCTTCAGTGGCAGGGAACAAATAAACCGAAATTCAGCCAAGGAAGTTATTAGAAAAAGACACTGGATGTGGATACGACACATATTGAGGAAATCTCTCAAAAGATAAGCACTAACATGGAATCCTGAAGTCCAAAAGAAAAGGAGAAGATTCAAGAATACATTGCTTTTGAAAATGAAGATAGATACGGAGATAATGAAGAGAAATTGGGAAGAGCTGAAAAGGATAGCCCGGTACAGGATGTATATAGTTGGAGAACGGTGGTCGGCGGCATGTGGCAACAGCTATTGATTGATCGATCGACTAATTGATTGATTGACTGACTGCTGTGTATAGTAAAAAACTAGATGACAAGAAATTTCTTTGTTTTCCTTGTCTTTTCCTAATGGCCTAATGGGGATTTTCTCGTTATTTTCGTTTCACTAGATTCGAGCTGATGCACAATTTGATGGAACACTTAATCGTTTCACTGATTTTGTTATTACCGGTAACAGCAATATTTTCATAGAATAAATCAATATTTAAACAGTGTTACATTTACTACAGTAGCTAGGCTTCCACTAATAAGCACAAGCACGTTTTCCATAGAAATACAAAGACAAATTGTAGTTACAAAATATTTTAAAAAAGTAATGAAATTGTGGTGATAACTCACATACTTCAAAGAATTTCAAATAGTATTGTTGAGATCAAACGAACGAGAAAGATATACGTAGCAAATAGTAAGTGTAAAATGCAGAATTAAACTATTCAAAGTGACCACTGAAAACAATAAAACAATGTTAGCTTATCATGCTACATAGTTAAACATTAGAATTTCAGGCAGTGAAAATAACCAAACTTCTATAATTTTTTTCTCTTATCAACTGCTAATTAACAATTCATTGTTTTGAGCACAATTTTTTCAAAATGTGTTCTATTGATTAAATCTTACGCATATAAATAACAAAAGCATATATTGATAGATCGAACTTAATTATGGTGTATTTCACATTGAATAACATTCACATAAAGCTGATCTGTCTCAATTACCTAAAAGTTAATCATAAATGACACTTCACTAATACTGTAGAGTTTGAAAATGTATTAATTGAAAAATTAAGTCTTCAAGAAAGATTATGAAAGCATGGCGATGAAACCATCTAGCTCAGAGAACGTAACATAATTAAAACCATCGTTCTAGGCAACAAATCTTCTCATCGTAAATATAGACAGTAAATTAATAAAGACGATGTGATGTGGGTGCTTCATGTTTCCTCCCCTTGCAGCTTTCTCCGCCGTCATTGATAGGTCCTCAACATATTTTCGTTGATCCAATCTAATGCTCCTCTTCATTTGCTTGTTGACTTCCATGTATTCAGCCTGCTCCTTGGCTCCCCCTGTTCTTGTTCAACTGTTATTCTTCGCTTCCTTATGCTCCTTCTTTTCTCGATTTTGTCCAAAGTACCAAGAAAAATCCATTCTTTATGGTGTTGTTTCTTGCAATTCAAACCTCCTGACATGTTGAAGCCCCTTATATTTGACCTCCATATAAGTTCTATCTTCTTCTAGTAGATCTAGTAGATCCTGCTAAACTTTTGTTATACTGCTGCTGCAGTTGTCCAGCTCTTTTACAGCTTCAGTTTCATTTTAGCCACCACCAGATGATGATCTGAAGCTGTGTTAGCTTCTCCCCTTGTTCTTATGTTGTCTATGGTTTTTGTAAACTACTTATTGATGCAGATTTGTTTAATTCATTTTTTCGTTGTTTGTGTCTGGTAAAACCCATCTCATTTGTGTGTACTTTTGTGGGAGTATATAGCGCTATCTATAATTATTTTTTTTGAAGGCGCATAAATTTGCAAACCTCTCACCGTTTTTGTTCCATTCTACCAGTCCATGTCGTCCCATGATGTTTTCATATCCGGTGTTGTCCATTCCAGCCTTGGAGTTGAAGTCTCCTATTAAAATGGTCAGGCCCTTGGCCTAGAACTTGTCGATGATTGACTGAAGCCTCGCAGCACTAAACTAGTCTTAGTCGCCTTCGTGGCTGTCGTTGTTAAGTGCATATCACTAGACGATATGTATTTTAATTACTCGTTTTTTCGTCTTGAAGGATGCTTTGATGATTCAAGGTCAATGAGGTTTGCAACCCATAAGAGCCTTTTGTGCTTCTTTGGACAACATTACTATCACATAGAAAAGAGTGGCAGCTAAATCATATTTTTGAATTTACCGCTGACATTCTATTTATAAAAAGCTATACCGAAATAGTGGCTAGGACATTTTCTAGAAGTAAAAAACATACCGTCGATTGAATGATTGAATTAATATTAAGCATATAATTTAGATCCAGGCACATTAGGTGTAGCAACAAGGCTGCTACGAAAATCACAGTTTTTTCTTGGATGCATCACAGTGCCTTTTGATGATTATGCAATATGGTTCAACTTTTCTGCAGACATAGCAATACTTATCATCTCACTAGCTTTTATAAACACATACCTTCTAATTTGCGCTTGTTATGACATCCTGGTATCAAGTCAACGACCAAGCTTATCTCTGAAGAGTTTGTTTAGTAGCTCGAAAATTGTGTTAACTGCAGATGATTTCGCACTTACTTGTAATGTCAGAGCGGCAAAACGCACCTTTAATTATTTTCCAATCGACAGCATTTCTACTCCTTTAAAATCTTTTTCATTAGGCCGATATGAATGTGGTCGGTTCTATGTCCGCAGTTAAGTTCTTCATTCATATTTTTTCCTGCGATTGAATAATCTGCTAGTTCTTCGATCGACTATCTTCTCAACAACATTTTAGTAAAGTCGTTGCTAAAGTTTTCCTAGGTCGACGATTTACAAATTATGAAACACTAACCAGTATCACTACTGATCCCAGACTACGATTTCATTAAGTACTTATCCGTGAATTTGAACAACTGCCTGGTGTCCATCACGTAATTTTAACAAGATATCATTGATTATTTAACAGCTTGTGAAGGGCAACTTTTCCGCATCCACTTAAAAATCTCCTTGAAGTTGCAGCTAAATATAACTAATCAGAAAGATGCATTCCAAATGGTGTCAGCATACCTTATACGATGAATGCAGATGTGAGGTATTCTAATTAACATCCAGTATGTGTTACTTCATTTTAGCTGCCAGTAAAACCACATATCTAACTTATCTCTACTCATTTTCCTAGTTTACTACTTCAAACCATGATACAGTTAAGACCCATCTTATAAGACTATGCATCTAAAAAACCAGCTGCCAAGGACGATTCTATGTTGGTGCCACTTAACGTTGTTTAGTACGACCAAATTTCATTATTGACAGACAGTGGTTGTTAATTGTGTTTATAATTAACCTGATCATCGATATCTATTTAAAGCCCACCACATGTACTTGGTTTGATTGTATAGATTATCTTTGTTTGACAACCAATCATAGAACTGTATTATCTTTATAAACATGACTAATAATCACCATTGTCCATTTTGAATCATTTCCCGTCACTGTTCGGTATGTGTATTTCCATTCCGCTTTTGACTAGCTGTACTAAATATGTTATTGTACTAATTGTGTTAACTTACGTTTTAGAAACAGATATAAGTTAATGCTTGGTTTTTTCCTGTTTTGACTGCAGTTAAGCGTAGACTCTGAATCGACGGTCTTGCGAAAATCGCTTAAAAGGTTATCTGTAAGCTTAAACATATCCTACAGTGGTTCTGAAATCGACCAAACAAAGCAATTGTGTTATAGCTTGGAATCACTATCATTTGGAAATTGTGTATAATTCTGCTGTCTGTGATGAAATTATGAAGTAAATCATAACGGCGTGTCTTTTATTCTAACTGGCTAATTGAGAATAATACGATTACTGTCAATTACGGTTAAAGGTTCACTCTCAGTATACAACAGGATTTACACTGTGCTTAAATGCTTTTTAATCGGTTCAGTCATAACAAATTACCTTAGCTAATTTGATACCTGTCGTCCTGGGACTTTGTTTTTGTCCGTTTTGACCTTGCACGGAAACTATTAGCTTTCGTTTGTAAAGGTCACTAACTTGCGCCTACACAGGAGAAGGGGCTATACATAATCAACATTAACAGCAGAAAATAAAAATTATCTTCAATTCGACTCACAGACTGATGATGTCAAATCGTCCAGCAACGATAACGTCTGCAGTCGCTACTGATTCATATCGTCTTTCAAATGCACCATGCATTACTTGCTCAAAGTCACTACAAAACCGAGACGCTTTGTTCATTTTATTGAATAAATTGATTATTTTGTCCACGCTTACCAATTCATGCCATGTTCCTAACAGTAACCACTTCATTTTAATCCATCACGATAAACATAGAAGCAATGCGCCAGAGTCATTTAATATCTAGTACTTATTCAATAATTCAAGTCATACAATCGAAGGCATTTGGTCTAGGCGTATCTTGGTTGAAGTGGAGCCTTGTCGAGGCACAAATTATTCTTTAAATATATAAACTTTTAAATCATATGCGTCTTAGTGTGAATGTTCAATTTTTTCCTGGACTTTGTTCTTCCAGAGTTTTAAAATCTTGGCCGCTTCTTGATTTGTTTAGGTTTCCAAATATGTTCCTGCCTGATCATTCGTATTAATTTCTTTATGTATATGCATCCACACAATATGCGTAAAGTCAATTGATATTCGAAAATTATATGTATATGTTATTCACATCTAACTGGACCTATAATAATTACGATCCATCATTCGTAGTTCTTATAGTAAACAAAGTATGTGGTTTTTTAGCTACACAATGACAGTTATGTCTTAAATTTGATGTCATTATCGTTGATTCTTTATATGATTTATTTGACATTCTGTGCGTTTGAGTGAACGATAATTATAAATTTTTTATGGTATCATACACTCAGTCTTCAGTAATATGTATGTCATATACATTCATGTCGAGGAAGCTTATGTGTCGATTCCACTTAATTTTGCTAAGTAGGACCAAATTCCCTTACTGTAAAATTAGGTTAAATTGTTTATTATGACTGAACCAATAATGGGACCTCCAAACACTACGTAGATCTTGTTCTAAACTGACGGTGAATCACCTTAATTGACCGAAACTGTATTATTTCAGTCATCCATTCAGAACGAAAGATACCGTTATAATACTATTATAATTTCACTATTATCAAAAGGACCATACAAAGTTTAAATAGTACCTTAGTTTATGCGTGCAATAGATAAAGTTAGAATTTCAGACTACACTGATTCCTAGTAACAATATTACCGCTTTGCTCCACTAATTTCTAAAGCAATGTCGCCTAATAGAGAAATTTAATCTGACTAAACAACGTTCTGTATTGCCAAAATTCCATCATCATTGACATCTTGCATACCTAATTTCAAAGAAAAGTTAAAAAAAACTTATTGATTAATAAGTGCATATATATCACAATTCAGAAAAATGAAAAAAATTCTATAAACTTACTTCACAGGGCCAGTACAGTCGGGCTGCTAGTCAGTTGCCCCGAAGAAACGTCAGGGAATTTAAACCAAACAGGTATCATCAGCATTCAAGAATAAAAAATCATTAGGTTCATACCAGCTTCCCAGAATCACGTTCGATATTGGAAAACTGTGCTGAAACTAGCAAGCTTGTGAGACCTGTAGCGATAAATAGACCCCAAAATAAGTAGTCGCACAGGCTTTCGACATTTATGCTAAGAATGTTCATCTTAGTGGACACGACTAGTTAAAAGCATTCGGTCACGCATCATCACCAGATCACGACACAAAACGACGTAAGAAGCATCTCTCTCTAGTTAGTCAGCCTAGACGTCGCTCTCCCATTGATGCTCTATTTATGATCAAATATAAATTCTGGTTCATCCTGCACTGCCTTCCGATTTGTGATCATTCGTACGAGTGGGTTCAATTGTTAGAAGTTACCCGGTTTCTATGATAGACGTAACTTGGTCATATACCAGATGCACTTCACTGGTGACCAAAACGTGACCTGGGCAAGATCATTACAGTGAGTTTGTTACTGTTTATAGTTTTTAATAGAGTGTTTTTGGTGCAATAATATTTTTCGCATAGCTTCACGCTACTTTTGTAAATGCATATATTGTTACTTTACTAATGTCTGAGTCTAAGCTTTTAGGAATTAAAATTCCCACGACTCCAAACTTTCAGGTCATTCCTTTCTGCTAAACAGAAGCCAAGTTGTACAATACTCTTTCTCGTTTTCTTGACTTACCGAAACGACAACGACCAATAGTTTTTTGACAACAACTTTCTTCACGGAAAGATCCTTATCTACACCTCGACGAACGGAGTACTCACATTAATGTCGGTATCTCAAAACTAATGGCAACGCCTCGAAGTGAAGAGACTCCTGTTATTTCCCTGACCACAAACCCACCATTGACACATCGGAAAACTGTCTTGTCGGCACGCATTGGCGGCAATCTCAGCTGGTGGATATAACCGCCTGTTTTTCATCACTAATGTGATGATAGGGGTTCCCTACCTCGTGGATACTTGTGAAGAAATTAGCGTCCTGCCTACGACTTCATTTGGTCACCAACATAAAGCCCCATTCGGTCTACAGGCAGATGACGGAAAAGAAATAACCACGTATGGTAAATGATATGTCTACTTGGACGTGGGTTTACGCAAACCTATACACTGGATTTTCACCACCGCCGATATGAAAATATATAACATAGGCATAGATTTACTGAGCCACCACAACTTGCTTATGGACCCTAGTAAGAGGAGGTTGGTGGATAGTAATACCAAGCTATACGCTCGTGGAACCACTGCTATAGGTTGTAGCTTATGTCCTCTTCGTTTTAAATATCTAATCAACCCTTGTTTTTGGCTAATACATAACAAATATTCAGACCCGAATAGAGCAACGTCGAAAGTATCATGTGTAACCAGCAAAGTCACACATCACATCACGACTACAGGTCATCTTGTATTTTCGAAAGCATGCCGACTAACCCCGAAAAATGAGGATTGCTTAAAGTGAAATCGATCATATGATAGATATGCGAATAATCCACCCATCCAGTAGCCATGGTTATCTCACTGACACATGATCCCGAAGAAAGATATCAATGACTGTTGTCCAACCAGTGATTACCGATGTCTTAACGCCTGATCTTTATTAGTTACTACACATTCACGATTTAACAACCACCATGAAGGGAATGACAGTATTCTCAAAAATCGACCTAGTAATAGCATACACACAAATGCCAATGTCCGAAAATGACATACCGAAACGGCTATCGTAACCCTATTCGGCCTTCACGAATTCCTACGAATGCCCTTTGGTAAGAGAAATGCAGCACAAACATTTCAAAGTTTCATAGATGACTAGACTATGGCTAGACTATGTCCAGGCATATGTCGACGACATCTTGATAACCAGCCCATACGAAGAAACACATATGAAACATCTAGACAGCTTTTAGACTGCAACAAAACGGACTAGCCACTAATATACAGAAATGCCGAATCGGAAAAACTTCGTTGAACTTCTTGTAGCATACTATTGATGCTAATGTTATACGACCTCAAAAACACATGCTGGCGGCTATTTTGGAGTATCCGGAACCAACTACGATTAAGTAATTGCAAGCTTTCAATGGATAAGTAAGCCTTTACAGACGAATTATACGCAACTGTGCATTTATCATGAAACCACCAACAGATCAACTTCGCGAGAATGAAAAGGTGGTCATGAGGGATGCCGAGCTATAGAAAGCCTTTAATGCAACTGAAGAAGCAATAGCCAATACAACTGTATTGACACATCACAACACTGAGGCTTCCATCCTTATTGTTGTTGACGCATCTGACTCAGCCATTTGAGTACTTCTACAACAATTGATTGGCTACGCTTGATAACCTTTGGCATTCTCCTCAAGACAATTAAACGACACTCAGTCGAGATAAAGTATTTTTAGACTTAAACTATCAGTAATGTAATGTGCTCCACAATACTTTAAACATTCTTTCAAAGACCGGAAATTTAAAACATTTACCAACCTTAAACCACTGACGTTCTCGAACAAGTCATTTTCAGATAAGTACTCTCCACGAGATTCGCGTCACCTAGACTACATTTCCATGTGTGGCCTGCCAAAAGAAAAAGTTAATTCGGCATAATAAATACCCTCTTGGAAGTTTTCCAACTTCTGACGCTCCAATCAACCACGTCCACCCTGATCTGATAGTATTGTGACCAGAATCAAATGAATTTTTCTATCTTCAAACATGCGTAAGCCGATTCACACGCTGACCATAAGCGCTCCCATTAGAAGATATCACTAGTCGAACGATTAATCGCGCTTTCGTCGAATGATAACTGACAAAAGTAAGCCGTTCATCTACAATAACGACAGGCCGTGGACGTCAGTATAAATCTTGGTTGTTCCACTCTCTGACCAAACTCCTAGAAACCACGCATTTCATTACAACCGTCTATCATCTACAATCTTACTGATTGGTAGAAAGATTTCTTCGACAGCTGAAAGCATCACTTTCATTTACAAACATCTCCTGGCGGACCGACGCTTTACCACTAGTTTCACTCGGAATTCGCAGAACTATAAAAACAGATGTTGGGTGTAGTTTTACCGAATTAATCTATGAGACGATACTTTGACTACTAGAAGAAATCGTGGAAACCGCTTCCACTTCGATAAACCTGGATTTTAATTCTTATGTGAACCGGCTTACAAATGCTATGCGTTCGGTTAAGCCAGTTCAAACTAGACAACAATCAAAAGACACTTTTATCCAACCTGTCTTAAAATATAGTATAGACGTTTTCGTACGTTGTGATGTTCCACGCCGACCTTTCGAGGCAACTTACTGAGAGCCATACAAGGTCTTGAAACAAGAACTAAAGTACTGTATTATCGACAAGAGTAGACAGATGGTAAACATCAGCACTGACCACCTCAAGCAGCCTAACCTAAAGGCATGCCATTTGATGTCGAATTCGCCAATATATTCTTAAAACTTGACATGAACAAAGTCACTACGTCTCATGCAACTTATAACAAGCAAGGGAAACTTTTAAAAGCTCCATAACACTGAGAGCTACACGTTCTGGTAGAACTGTACGATTCCAAGAACACTTTAATAAATATTATACTTATTGATTTTCTTTTTCTTTCCCACTCCCTATGTATTGTAAAGTTTTTTCTTCATAAAAATTAAAAAAATTGAATACAATTATTTTTTCAATTTACGGTATGCACTTTACACATAACTTTGTCACATACCGATAACAATTCAGACCAAACAGTGATCTGTAGATTACAGCATCAAGTCAGCTATTGTAGAAATATGACAAATGATACCAATATCTATCCATGGTGTCCGTTTAAAGTGCTGTGAATGCAGTCAAGTATTATTTATAAAAAAAATCTGCAATAAGCATTAAGCAGTCAAAAAATATTTCATAAATCAATAACCACCTATAAAGTTAGAACCAAAAATCACCACTGATACAATTAGGGAAATGTAATCTAATCAGTTCGAAATTTTAAAAAATATTTTATGAATTTTAAAGGTATTTAACCCTTTTTGTTTTGTTATTTAAATCTATAGGGTCATTGCGAGAACAAATTATTTGTACATCAGGTGGAGTATTTGAAAGATTGTGTTGTATCGTTCATAAGGCACGTGTTTTTCGAACTGCAGTCGATAACAATAGATATTATTATGCAGTTATTTTTTTCACCTCGCTAAGCCCTTTTCTGTGGACTGTATTTTGGCGTTAGTGAACTAATCGCTATATTAAAATACATATATTCTATTCAACTGACTATAGTCAGTTGACTCAAACATTTTGTGTTCTTCCATTTGCAAAATTTTTGTAAAAAGTAAATTAGATATCTGTGTAAGTAGATGCTGGAAGGTACCTGAACTCATTTTTTAAGTTATTGCTATGCTTCCTTTATTGAATAGCCGGTTTTTTTTCCATTAGCTTTTTCTATCTAAGTGCAGGACGTTCCGTCTGCTTTAGTAGTGAAATTCCTAGTAATCCTTCCAGTACCTAAATTCTTAAAGTTGATGCCGTTGATGTTGCTGATTTATGACTTTTATTCCTGACTTAAACCTACCAACATTCAAACAGTATTTTGAAGTGTAACTTATCCTAAATCCTATTACTCACCAGTCTATGAAATATGGCTGAATAGTCTGTTACATTTGTAATTGATGGCATTTAGACCATGTGATAATAGATTGTATAGTTCCAGTACTTATTGAATCTGATATACTCTTCCGATAGATGGCGACAGCTTAACAGTGCAAATGATTATCTCATTTCTCGTGGGTATTTAATTTAGTACATGTTATTATTTTCTGATTAGTCCCTAAAATATTAAACAGCTTTCGGAATGCATCATTTTTCTTGATATTTAATGCCTCTGTCTTGTCAACGTTTTGAAGCATCCCGAAAGACTAAGGTAGGTGTTAACATAACAATTCCTAAACTGTCTTTAAAGTTTCACTAGGTATTAAAAGAAAGCCAAGTCTCGCTGTAATTTTGATAATTGACCTAGCTCCGTCAGTTTCAAGTGATTATAGAGTGAATATGGAACTATCTGCTATGTCTAGTAGTGATAGATAATTGATTGTTTGATAACTGATTGATTGTATCTTGGTATGGAAAATATGTTAAGATAAATATATTAGTAAGCTACCTAGGAATTCTGTTACTAGTCCTAAAGAATAAGCCAAGGCTTTTCTCAAAGAAACTAACGGAATTCACTCGAATTATTTCAAATGATAGGAAATTTCAGGATTTTACATTTCAGAAGAGATTGTGTCTATAATCCAACCTATTATGTTTCACCACTATTTTCTGAATATTCGCTTTATAATGAATGTTGTAGCCAAATATAAATCAGTATCCCAATGGATATTTGGGGATATTTACGATTTCTTAAGTCGTTATATAGCTGCCTCTAAGTCTCCTATTATCCACGTGATATAAATCTAGTGATGACATGCGTCCCTCGTATGGTTTGGACTTAAGTTCGCGCATTGATTTCACATCTGTTCTTTACTTGTATTCTTGTTTTTGGAGTACTCTAAATGAAGACGAGAGACTTAAGAATTTCGTGGATAGTCTGTGTCAGGTTGACTAAAAGTAAGCTTCGCGTTTATTAGTACAAGATTAGTTCCAAAGATATTTTTCCCACAGCCAGTATATGATTTAAGATCTCAGAGGACTAACGCATTTAAATACTTTTCTGCTAGTGATTCATATTATTCAACCTTTCGAGTAAATATACTAGGAACATGTTGTTATGTGTTGCCGTCAAGTTCTTTTTGATGTTAGGTATGTAAGTCTGTAGTCAGCTGAAGTCGTTTAGCTCTCTTTTGACAGCACTCAATATGTATATGTTCATGCAAACTGTTTCATCATTCTGTTGATGCCTTTACAACTATAATACTCTGTTCTCTTACTGCCTCACATTCTGATGTGATTTTCAAATAACAAGATCGATGCCACAAAAAGCAAAGAGTACTAGCTCTTTGTCTGTGACGTATGTAAATTATTTAAACAGTTTTAATCCCAAGAAAGCTCGAAATCGTTGTTGTAGACATATCTATTTAATTTGTTTGCCATTTACGCACAAATGCATTGCTTCCTCTCTTGATACCACTTTACTCAAACTAGTATGTGATAGTTGATTGGAGGACTCCCCAAATCAACAAATAGTGATTAGTCACCCAAGTCATATCGATTTCTCTTATCCCTAAAAATTAACGTGAATACCCTCTTCTGAAATCAGATTACTCAAAAACTGACTAGATTATGTCAAAACTGGTATAATTTTTGGTAATTTTTGAAATCCGACGGATCGGTGATTTTGATGAATGCGTAGTACCCGCTATGAAGACAGTTGTAGTTGTCTGACTCTATACTTTGAAACATCTGCTTGAATTATGTACTAAAGAACTTCATGGTAAAACGTAACGGTCTCATCGTAGCTTAAGAATCAGTGTGCGACTGTTGATTTCCTTGTGTCAAAATTATTTAGGAGTCCAGTGATCACCACAATTTGGTCGTTACTGGGAAAAGAATTTGAGTGATGGTTAAAAAGTAACCTGCTAAAATATTCTTAGATATCTTTGATCCATAGGTGTTAAGTTGTCTCGAGACTGTCTGTATATTTTCTTATGGAGCTATATATGTATACATATATTTATTTCTGAAGACAAGTTATTTTTAATTATCGCTCCAAAGCTTTCTTGAATCTTAATTTACTTTTATCGCTTCTGAGATTCTGACTTGTAGATGCATAGCTCAGGATTATCTGCGATGCCACGATATCGTGTGCTTGGGTTTATGCTTCATTTCTCAAATTGAGTGGTTTTGATAAATCAGTTTGTTCAATATACTAAATATAGTAATCAGTTATCTACTTTCAGATGACTGGTCTATCTGTCGCAAACGCACCCTTCTTAGAAACTGTAAAATAAAAGACTTGGCGATAATATTTTCTGAAGATTCAAAACATCACTATCAAAATGGATTAATGTAAGATCGATCAACGATTATGTTGATCCTGAGTTTCACTTTATTGTTTCCATCACTTGTACGGAAGTACGTATGATAATTATATCAGCTACATTCTGTCCAAACGAACTTTTAGTGTTTTGAGTCTGGACGTATTCATTTATAGAATTGGATGCTACACTAACGAACCCTTTGTGGAATTTGTCTAGCGACACACTTTTGTATCATAGTATAAACAAAGAGACTGAATAAAGAGTGATAACTACTTTTATATTTTACATGTAAGACAGATTTCTTTGACAGTAAGGATTATGTTACTGCTAATAAGCTCTATTGTTATGTCTTCTAGCCTCAGTTCTTTAATCGTACTTGGTGTTATCAGTTTTTCGAGATAATTAGTCACATCTATCTTTCTGATTATTATTCCTGACCTAGGAAAGCTAAATAGTTCACCCAACTTCAATCACTTATTTAGCGAATTCCGGGCATTAGTGCAGTAAACCTAAAATCTAGTAGGTTAATATTTCTCTGCATAGTCCTTGTTCAACATTCTTTGATTTTCTTTCGCCCGAAAATTCGCCACTATTAAGTCCCTTACCATATCCCTTATTCACAATTTACGCTCCCTGCTTGTCTCTTTTTATGCTGCCAGTTCACATCGAGTTGTAATAACGCGGATGTATTTATTCTTTATTCTTCTCCTAATCTTCTATACTAATGTCATTTAATACTGTAATTACCCGATTTTACTTGTTTGTTGATGAGATGATACTTTGGTTATTTTGTTTTATTACCGTAACTAATCCTGTTATTGTTGGGACTTCCTTAATTATCATATTGTTGCTTTCCTGGTGCTGATTTGAGGCGAATTGTACTGGTACAGATTTTTTCACATCTCCGAGTCTACAGCTAGCTTATATCCATTTCGGTATTTTGCATACTGAGGTATTAAAAGCCAATATTCTAAACTAAATCATTCTCGAAATTTTATGTTAAAGCTACTTTTCTACTATCCCATTCGTCGAAAAATTCAGGGAGCTTGATTTTATTTGTAGCTCCTGATAATTTATTTGTATAATCCAAATAGAATAGTTGTTCAGAAAATTTATATTAAGTTATATGTTAGGCTTTTGCGATTAGCATCTTTCATAGGACTAGTCTGCATAAACACATGAACTAAAAAATATGAAATGAAGTAGTTGAGCGCATCATCCACTCTACTTAATTTGTTCAGTTTGTTCAGCTATGACGGACTGGTGTCTATTAAAATCTTGGTAGGAATTCAAAACGTTTGTTTGGTTTTTGCTAATTCGTCACTTACGGCGTCAGCAAGATATCCGTCTATCAATGGTATGGGTTTAGGGCTTACATAATGACATCATACCTGACATGAAAGTCCAAATAAATTGTCGGCAACTAAAGTAGCTTCTCTTGTTGTCTTTGTTATATACATTGTGTAATATCCGTCCTGTAAATCAACTTGAAGCTCTCAAGACTTTCTTGTTTATTGTTTGTTTATTTAGTTTTTGAGTGACATACATGATTACACAAAATGGCTTTAGTTCCTTCCTTGCAAAAAGTTATTTTAACTTCGAGGTGTCACTTCTACAAAAAACCATTGTTGTTGTACATGGAGATGATTTTATTTATTTTGTCCTAAATAACGTAATTGGCTTTGAAGATAATGAACATAACGAATCTCTTTTATTCTCAATGTACGCCTCTGAGCTGATAAGCAGATTACAGATGTGCAGTATTCAACCACTCTTTATTTTTGATGGTTGCATCAAATCAGAAGTAAGTCATTTCTGTTGTGGACATTTAATCTTAAACTCGTAAGTTCTTCTGTAATTACTTATTTGTTACTTTCTGTGTTTCTATGTTTATCAGCCCATATTTTTAAGCACTTGTCGCTCTTCTAAACATGTATGCAAAATTAGACAGAATTTTGGTAGAATACCATAAATATGGTAGACTTCCATATTTTGAAAACTATTCACAATTGACGTGTCAATAACAGCAATTTCTCACTCTACGCCTATATATTTCCATCTCTTTATCATCATTTTTGATTTGTTAACAAGTACTATTCAATTCTGTTTTTATTCAGCTTATCCAATCATTTCTAATTATTTTTGTTCACGGCTTTAACTGAAAATCGCATGAGTCTCCTCGGTTGATTAATTTTAAGCGTCATGTACGAAACCAGATAACTAAGTGCGATGCATCCTAATTTTACTTATTAAGTCAGAAATGTACACCATAATCTAGTTGCCGATTCCGTACACTTATCGTCTCGATTCAGGTTGCTCTAATTTTTTCAGTGAAGCAAGGCAAATCATGTTGCAAAGGATTATTAAGTTTCTGGTTTACTTATTTAGTTTTTCCAAACTGTAGTATTTAGGACGAAGTTGTAGTTTTTTTCGAAATTTGTATATATAATGCAGATTTGTGATTAAAATATGGTGTATTTCTACTTGGTGGCTTATACTGTGGCCAGTTTCTGAAATCCGAAGTTGGTTTCATAGGATGTGTCGTATTATTTAATGTCTATAAACTATATATATAAGCCCCTGTTTCACATTCGGGTAAGTGTGTAAGTTAAACGTTGTGTGTATTTTTCCTACCGAAATTTAGGCAGTATTAAATCGATCACTCCTTACCAATGTGATGTAATTTCTCGTAATTTAATTGTTTTTATCACATTCTAAGTGGATATGAAGCAGGCAGTCCTTATTAAATCGATCAATTCACTTTAACCTAATTAAACATCTCATTTCCTTCTTTCTTGTCAGCAAAATGAATTACGGTATAGTGATCAAATGTGGTCCGTAATCAACTCTTACAAATCATCATTTGTAGATGTATTGTCATTCTTTGGAATAAAATATATGACATCTCTGTATTCAGCTAAATTTGATGCAGCTGCACTATCTATATATTTAAACTGTCCGCTTATAGCGTCTAGTTATGATATTTACTACATGTTTTCTACACAAGCCACTAAAACTGAAGCAAATCTTATGCAAGAATTAATCTACCTCCCGATTCATCTTTTAGATTTTTTTACTTGCAAAAGCGATGATGTTATTTTGTCTCATATCTTTCACCAGAAGTTTTCCAATCTTTCATCAGTCGTGCCGCCCTTAAGACCTATATTGAGCGTACTTTATTCTGAAAGTTTCGAAATACGCGTTAAGGTGTGTCAGGAGTTAAAATGGGACGGAATGAATTCTTCAGATGACATTAATTTCCGTTCACATGAATGGTTTGTTCTCGTTAACTGGTTGGTGAATTCATCCACTACAAATTATGCTACACTTTACGAGAATGTTATACAAGCACATCAAATTGAAGAACGACGAAGTGTGACTGAGTATCTCCTGGATTGTATTGAAGCTTTCATGGGTAATATCGCACAAAAGGGATATGAAGTAGCATCTTACTTCAATTTAATAATCTCTAGTTTTAACGTGCCTGTAGGCACACTGATTGAAACTGATGAAAAAAGTAATGCTTCCGTAAACTTGCAGCATATACCTCGTCTAGCCAGTGTACTCAATCCCAAACAGCCAATCAAATTCAGTTTCACTCATAACTGGCCCACTGAGTTGGTAGAACTTTATCGAAATGCCAAACTTTCTCCAGTTATCATCGATATTTTGCACCACTCCATTAGAAAAGCATTTCCATCAGTTCATGCATACTCTATTGATCTACGCTTAATCGTCTACCGAATTCTCTACGGACTAGAGGATAGTGCGGGTGTAAAATTGGACCCGAATATAATTGAATACTCATGGCTCAATAATAATGTACCGACTGAAATCTCTCTCACTATCAGTCCACTTTTGATAGATGCAAATAATTCGGCAGATGAAATAATAAGCAGCCAGATAAATATCCCTCTTTCTCAGCATACACCCAGTCCTGATTGGATTTTCAGCTTGGCGATAACCTTAGCATTTTGGTATCAACAATATCTTGTTAGTACTGATCAAGACAATCGATGTCATTTCGAAAATTCTCCTATTGGTTTGTCTATCGCAGTTTGTGCTGTTGTCAATGTTTTTAATATTGACTTCATGAGTAGTAATTTACAAGAACATTATAAACGGCTGATTAACTTTATCAGGAAAGAAATGTCGCAAAAGTCCAAATCAGTTTTCTCTCCAGATCAGTCTACTTTACTATGTACAAAATATGTCACGAAACAGAACTTATCAAACTTAACAGCTATACAACATATCTACAATGAACTACAAACCGTTATATTGATGCTAAATTGTTTGGTAGGCAGTGAGAATAAATCTAAGCTATTTACTTTTCTACCGCGCTGGATTTTGTTCCCTTCCAGTCATCTAGTAGATTGTCTTTCATGTTATTTAGGAAACCAGTTGCCTTCTGTTCGATTCGTTCACGTGACTAGTTATTGGATACCCCGATTATGTGCTAAAAAATCTAACAGTTTGATAACTGATGTAACATACATTTTTAAACGCTTAGTTAACATTGTAACGTTGCTTTCTGAATCATCTTTATTTAACTTGACTGGCAAAAGCGAACGCTGCACTGTTACAACTGAAGACACCAACGCTACTAACGTAAATTATAATGTCGCTATGTGTCAAGACAGCAAAATGTCTTTCAAGGCATCTAGTGTTGAAATCGTCAGTGTGCACCATAAACATGGTGATGCACATGTAGTTAACAGATCTCCCCTTTATGATTTGACTGAGAAACAAAACATCATGTAACTCTCTTTTCATATGCTTTTGTTAATCTATTTTGATTGCTCGTAGGTTCAATTCCCATTCTACACAATTTATTTTCTAATTGATAACTTGGCTTCATTTCAACTGACATAGTACTTAGTGTAAATGGTGATATCACTTTGCTTACATTTGGTATCACAGACTATAACTATCGGGGAAATTGTTTTGTACATCGATTCGCATTTCACCCCTCATTTTTGTCCCCTGTATAGTAGAATAAAGCTATTTTTCACATTTCTACTAAGTGTATTCTCTATTTCTGTCTATGATTTAAAATAGAGTTGCTATTGGTTATTCTAGGATTGTTTCCCTCTGATTTATTGTGATGCTTAATTTCTTTTGCAGACCGTAATACTTACGCCAAGGCAGCTACATAACAGGCAGGATAGTGTCTAGTTTTTTTTCTTTTTGTTTAATTGGCCTACATAAAATTTATAGCGGCTTAGTTCACTCAAGTGAAACACTAATGGTACTTTGGATTTTATGATAATTCCAGCCGAACTGAATTAGATTAATCATACAACTCGACCAAGGTTACTGTAGTTGTTTTGCTTGACTGCAACTAACTTAGTTATTGTCGGCTGTAATTTTAGAAAATCATGCAGATATACCCTATGACAAAAGTGTAGGGAGTTATTACTCTTCATTCTGGTCTAAATAGTCTCACCGAGACTCGAACTAAGTACTGACTGCTCCGAACGACAAGTGATAGGTGGTTAACTGCTCATGCTTTTCTCGTGCCGATATTCCGGATTATATGCAGACTATTGAAGTGTCCATGCTCTCTTGTTCGTGACAACTTATACTGTCACCTGCAGCCTCGAAATCAAGGTAACACAGCTATATAAGTGTCTTGACAGTAATCTTTGAACATGTGAAGTTTACTTTTCTGTCACTATCAGTTAATTTGATCAATCAGGAGAAAACGTTAAACATTTATTCATATTTACTTGATGATTAAGATGAATCTCACATTAAAACTATCATATGAGGCTTTCAAAAGTCGCAATTATCATTGGTTTGTATTTTAGGTAGTTGCTACATATATATAGTACACCTAAGTAAAAGCAATATATACATATGATAGCAATTAGCACATGAATGTTGAAGAGGTATAAGAGATAGACGTGGTTAGGTGGTAGATCCTACTATTCACTTAGTAAAGCTACAGTTGTGTATCCTGCAGGATTTCGATTCCATCCCTGTGGTTAAACAAGCCCCTTTTTAACTTGACTCATCATCTATCCTTGTGCAATAAAGTGGTGTGTCATTCATTTTGATTAAAAATATAATAAACTAGCATGAATGTCCTATGCATTTGCTTCCCTCTATAAGTCTAAATAAAGCAAGAACGACAATTTGTAGAATGTCGTGAGTCCGTTGTATTTCGTGTTCATAAGCTACATACAAGCGAATAAGTTCAAAACAACAAAAGATCGACTTATCATTTAGATCAGAAAAATTGTTGAGGTCAGTTTAAAATGAAAACTAGGAATATGGTCAGTGTTTTTATAGATAATTGTGGTGATGACTAAAAAATATGTTGTGTAACATTGTTGTTACCTCCTTGACGTGGGGGTTACTGTCTTGAGGAACCAGTCAGATTCTTCTAATCAAAACAGTCATTCCTTCAGGTCCTCCGATGCTAGGTAGATCGGATGAAGAGCAATATGACTAAAGGTAGCAAATTTAAGGTCTCAACGCGACGTTGTTCTGGCTATACAGAGGTGTGGCGGTAGTAAGCTGTTTTCCACAGCCAACCAGAGTGACAGCGGTGCTACCTACCGACAAAGAGAGGGTAGAGTCAGCACTTGAAGTGCTCATCTTACCTTACTTTACGGAGCTCCGTCTCTAAAAGTAAGGTCTTTGCAACTATAGAGCTGACACATAGAAAACCACTTGCAGAACGGTCGTGCAATCCTCCTCAGACAGTAGTCCCTTGAACACTGAAGTCACACTCTTGAGTTGTCAAGACCATCTTTAATTCTTTTTCAGGTATCATGGTGTGGGCGACCAGGAAGTGGTAGCCGCCTTCGTACCTTTAAGAGCGCTCAAGATCAGCGTCATCATGAAATAATTTTTTTCTTAAACTCCTAATTTTTGTCCCGCTTCAACTATAAGCCCCTTAGGTTCCTGTCTCCAACTTCCAACATTTGTACTACCAGTGCTAATGATTCTAGTTCACAAAACACTATGCTGTATCTACTGAGACCATACTCCGGACTGTACATTAGAGTTTCAACCTACGAACCCTATATCAAATTAGACGGTAGGTCTATCTGGTTAAGGCATTAGAATCAAGCTCCATAGTTGTATACTGTGTCTCTGAAAGATACATACAGGATCCTAACATGGTCGTTCACTTGACCGCACCTTTCCAAAATAGAGAACCTATAGGATGTACCCCTCGTTTATCTAAAAACTCGACAGCTACTTTTTGTGAGCTGGCTGGCGTAGGTGTACCACTAGGTAAGAAAGCAGTCGCCTATGTGTTGTTTAATTAGATCGTTTAGTAGGGATCCACTCCATTGTCATTTCTGCCTACGTTTCCACCGACTTAAGTTTGGACGAAATAAATGATGACTTTTTCATAAACCCATCTTAACTTTTACATAAGGCTAAACACTCAGATTTAAAACTCATGGCTGGTGATTTTGATGCCAAAGTAGTGAGCTTAAATTGTAATGTAATACATTCACCTATTCGTAGACAATTGTGCATGTCTTCCAAACACGAACTTTTAAGCATAAAGAGAGACGTCGTCTAACATAGTAACCTCGTGCACCTACCCAACAGTGGATTCGAAAAGTTTATATCCCCATCAGTTATCGTTGGAGACGCTCGATATAAGACTGTCGCCCTCCTCGAAGCACATGTTTGGATTCTGATTCTGCTCAAGTAGGTGTACGTATTCGCTCATATCTTACTGGGCGCAGAAAAATCAAAAGAATCCATCTCAGAGTTGCAAAAGCCATGAGTAAATCTCAGGACGAACTAATGGTTCACTTAGGCAATTATGAAAACTCTACTTACTTAGATTTATCTTGTCAAGACAGCTAAGCAGTTATGGAATCAGCAGTGATATCTGTCGCAGATTTGAAACATAATGTTAAAAAGTCAATAGATATCAACGAAGTCTGTCGAACTGATGAACCCGTAAAGTTGTCTCTTTATGTTCCGAACAAGACGAGGAGCAGTGACAAATCAGATGTGAACCGGTAAAATGTCTGCGGAACAACCATGAGCAGTGGTAGCCGACAAAAGAGAAAGAGTTAGTTAAGTTATCGGGGATAAGTAACACTAGACTAATAACTAAAACGGATTGAACAGCTATTCGTCAGCGAGACAATCTCTGAAAGATACGCAGCATTTATCTGCTCTCAGTCTAGATGTTTGGAACGATTGTCGTGACACTTCACAGAGTTGTTTAGTTAGCCTTCAGCAACTTTAGATCTACCTATTATTTTTAGGTAATCTGAAGTGAGTAAGTGCATTACGTCAGGATAAATTAACTGAAGAGGTCTCTAAGGATGGTGGTCCACCTTTAACAATCAGGTTGACTGATATTTTATATAAGGTCTGGAAACTGGTTATAATCGCATCTAACTAATCTCGGTCATTGATCGTTCCAGCATATAATGAATAAGCAAAGTCATCTTGCGATAACCATAGGGGAATTAGTTTGGCTAATATGATGTCTAAATTAGTAGCTTCAGTAATTTTCAAACGCTCGACTATAATTTGTGAACCGGAAATGCGAGAAAATCAGTTCGGTTTCAAACCTAGTCGCGGTGGTATGGACTAAATATTCACTATTCGTCAGGTTTTAGGGCATAGACATACTTTCCAACAGTGATGGTTTTTCTTGACTTTGAAGCAGCATTTGACTCTGTAGACCAAGAGGTTCTATGTCAGTGTCTATCACTGAAAGGCGTACCCCAGAAGTACATAGACAATAATCTGTGAAAATAATTACATAAATGATGCAGTATGCTAAAATCAATTTCTGGATTGATCGACTGATGTTCATTAAACTAAGATCGTAAAATTTAGTAAAACTTATTTACGTGAAATAAGTTTCTTCTGGTCTAATAAATTACATCGATTGACTTATGTTCAGTTTCCTGAATTTGTTATAACATTTCTAAAGTTGTTATGTCAGACCACTAAAGAAGAGTGAAAAACTTCCAGAACTGTGTTTTTGAAAACTAATTCATTCATTCTGGTCGTGATTAGTGTAAACATTACATTTTTATTATTGTTACTTTTCTCTTACCCTACCCTCTTGTTTAGCATATTTGCTTTTATTATATTATCTATTATTATGGACTACAGTTAATTTGTTGTGTACAAGTTGTCCCTATTCACTACTACTATTTCCTTAGTTCTGTATTTATGTTAGTTTCCTAATTGGTTCGCTATGTGGTCTGATTTTGTGTATATACAAAGGCATGATTGAAATAGAATTCAATCCGATAGGATTGTGTCTGTTTGGCTCATCAATCGTTGTTTTTTCTCTATTCCGGTTTGGGGATTGGTAGTCACTGGGCTAATCAGTGTCCGTGCGCTGATTAGCAATCATCAAGGGCACTGTGTATTTTCACAATCCATAGCCATTTGGCGACGGGGCTTAAAGTGAATCCAGCTTACACAGTCATTGGTCATAAGTCGTAAAACAACAAATGTTTTGAGTCTTATCATCCTTATTAGGATTGTTTTTACTTCTATATCAAGTTATCTGTGCGTTATGCCAACTAATTGTCAATCTGTCAATGTGATTTATATTTTTTAATTACTCTTACATCATTCATCTACAGGTTTATTCGAGTGAATTTGTTTTTTTACGTTCACATTGTATAACTACACTGTAATTGTTTTACAATGACAATACAACTAACCACTTTAGTTCAGTATTAATGATTTACAATTATTCAATATCAGGTTTCGTTAACAAGAGCAAATTAAATTAAGTGATATGTATCTTTATACTACATTTGACCATTTTCTTAGATTTACAAATAATTTTATGCAATAGAATTATCCTCATCTGTCTATATTATACTAGTCATTTAATATTACTAACTATATGGAATCATATTTATCATGTAATTTCTGAACAGCGTCTTTCAAGATTACAACGAAATGTAACTACATATGACGAAACACCTTATTGTTCGCTTGTTTACTTGATGATTACAACACATCAGTTTAATTTCATAAACCATCTCAATTTGAATAATTTTGTTTCCGATTAAATCGTTATTAAGCCTTACATAATTGCATATTTACTTGTGAAAACCATTAAATGAATCAAGATATATTTTTAATCAGTAACAAAGAAGTGAATTGCTTATCTAATTATCATATAACTGATGTTATTCTACATAATGCTCTAGTTAGAGTTATGAAAAAGGCCTTTCATGAAGTTAATGTTAGTTTAAGATTTTCTAATTGACCACTGATGATATTAGTTAACATGATAACATATTATTCAGTTATGCCAAACACATCTCAACCTTGAATTATTGGTCTCTAAATATCTGATGCTTACTATTCTCTATTGTACCCTTATTTATTTAAACAATATGAAACTCGATAAGAATGACCATCAGTAATATATGCACCACACAAATAAAAGCATAATATTATGAAGAAATAAAGATGAAGAGACAATCGAAAAAAAATGCAGAATTTAGTAAGATCACAAGAAAGTTTCAACGTGCGAGATATAGTTCCGGTAGAAATACAGTCAAAGACTTTATTTCATTGAGAAAAGCTATCACACTTTTATGGAGATTTTAATAGGAAATTACTGAAGAATTGTCCATCAGTTTTGGTTCCGGGATAAGGTTTCAAGCCAATGAATTACTGATCCGGCTTTCAATATTCGTCGATTGATTACTTCTGAACACCACCAACAGAACTTACGCAACTAACCAGATACATTAATTTTTCAAATACTTATAACAGTTCACTACATGAAATGTGAGCAGGTACAGACTCTTCATAGTGTCGCAGAAGTACTTTGCATTTGCAAGGTGTAAAGTACTTGCTATACCTAGGAATAGTAATTACCAACTGATTAAGTACGATTTGATTGGTTTGTGTATTATGGTACATTAAGACTATATTATCGAATACGGAAAGCCTTTCTATAGATAATAAGTTTACACCACCAACACTCACTACCTTCAGAGATTTTTCCAGGATGTCATCAATCGAAAAGTTGGAGAGAAATGGTAAGATTAGGTAACCCTGTCTAATCCCACCGCCAGACTTGAATAATGGAAGAAGATGTCTTTACACCTTCAATCTCCCTGTGGTTTTAGAGATGTTAATTAACATCAGGAACAAAATGACTGTTGTTCTGTGATACGTGTGACGATGTTCTAACATTTGGCGAAGGGTGAAGAAGTGATCATTCCATTTACGACTGGGTCGAAGACCACCTTCCTCCTCCTTAGTTAATCCTTTACGACGACTGCTTCAAGATAGTGAAATACTCAGTTTTCCAATCTTTCTCAAACAATATTGTCCATTCTCTGATCAGGAGTTTACCATCATTTTTAAACGAAGCTGTTTGGGTGGTAATTAGCCTTGTCTTGGTAATTTATTACGATTTAGAATTTGGAGTCCTTTGTGGACCTCCCTTTCTTGGGGTTAGTCAGTTTTCACAGGCCAGGAAGGATAAAGCAACAGAATCAAAATTGCTAGAGTAACAAATCAACCAAAGGGAATCTCGAAAACCCCAGCTTATTTTCTAGAACAATCTTGGATGTTAGTGACTGATGTATTATAAATAAGACATCCATTAATACTAGCACATCATCCCACCTAGTCAACGACATTAATTGCTTGCACTGATGACTCGTTCCACAACGCTGAGCTGCTGTACTTCAGATTCGGTTTTACTTTACATAACCCCTTCTATCTCTTCTAAATATGTCCTCACTAGCTAGAATTGCCTGTTATATAGCTCATACTAAATAAACAATTTAGCCTAGATGCTATGACAAGATGGGCCAACGTAGAAAATAATAGAATCGTGTATCTTTAATGCAAGATTTGTTGATCAGCTTTATCGTTCAAGTTAACTCTAATGGAAGCAAGCTGTTAGCTAAACATCTATAGTGTTTATTCTCGGACAAGAAGTTAACTGTTTTATCCATGATAAAAGGGGTTAAGAGTGATAATATTGATCTATTCAGCATTACGTTCTATTGTAATAGGATACTTTTAGTTTATGATATTCGATTGTACTCTGAAAGTTTCTGTTATTTATCTGCCCAGTTTGGTATTTGTTGTATGTGTGATCTATTTTGGATTTAGGCTGTTAAGTGAACTCAAGAACGGGCGTTTTGTCCCTTTTGAGTTTCGTCGGATTCATTTTCATCCCAGCTTTAACTAGTCCGATATACGATAAAACGAGCTTCCTGCGTTCCCCTTGCCAGTTAAAGTTGAACTTTGTTGATACTTATGAACTTCAATTGTATCAACGCAATCCGTCTACTATGTGCACATAGCAACAGAGACCAATGAATTTTAGTCTATAACATTATCAGCGACATGATATACATATTTTCAAAATATTAGATTTGTTAGAGTTATAGTCATGCAAGCTTCATAAATGGTCACTGTAATGTGAATCTCTAAACGAATGGTATTTTTTCATAAAATATAATAATTTATGTAGTTCTAGAAGGAGAGGTAGCAATCATATTTGTTGTTGATCCATACGTTATCAGTGCAGAGTCGTCTCCGATCGTCATACTAAACCGATTCACTTATGTTAAACCATTTCATTACATATGTTCACCATATCAGCTGTTCCTAAAGATTAAATCATATCGACAGTACTACCAGTCAGCTTGGTAAGCAAGACAAAGAACATTTCATTTTGTATTTTTCAATAGTCCAATCGAAAGTTTATGCACAAATGATCTATTGCAGATACAAAACGAAGGCACACAGTCGTTTATTGTAAATCTTACAATTTCATAATACGATTTGTTCTCATCTTTTATAAATGATAACAACTATGTGATTAGAACCAACAGGCACAGAATGGTTTCATATGTTTGTAATACCCTTGTCCATTTGTTGATCAGAAGAAACTTAATACAAACAACTACTATTTCTTTTTACCCTTTGTTTGACTTCACTCGTATCATGTTTATTTAGTCTAATTATTCACACACTTTATTCTTTAGTATTACGTAATTACTGTCGATGTTGTTATATGACGAATTACATTCTATTTTGAAATATTTGTATATGTTATCATGCAGTTTTATTACTTATCATTATTATTACATCCATCATTATACTGCCCGTTTGTTAATATCAGTTGTGCAATCCACATCACATCATCTTTACTGTCTATATTTATGATGCCAAGATTTGTAGCCTGGAATGATGGTTTTGATTATGTTGCGTTCTCTGAGCTAGATGGTTTAATTGTCATGCTTTCATAGTCTTTCTGGAAGACTTCATAGACGGAAACTTCTGACAGAAGTTATCCATAAGATTTTCTCTACAAGTGATTAGTATCTTATCCATTTATTCGTGAAAGCCACAACAAACTTTCTCTCATCTCATTGCATATTGACAATTAAGGACATATGTTTGACTGGCAAAAACGTTGTGATTTTGGAGAAAGGAAACACGAAGAAAAGTAGGGTGCATTAAGCAAATTCATCACCATAGTATGGGACTCTTCGGCATTGTGTGCCACAATTCTCCCAGGGATTCCAACCTCAGGTCCTTCAGGTCTCTCAGAAAACTTGTATTCGTTTGGAGACTAAAGACATAAAACGGTAAGTATGATGCAAAATAATTTATATCATCAGTTAAATTAAATTTGAGAGACATACTGTTTACAATCTCCATCTAAAATTGGCGTTCCAACGGAGACAGTTTATAAAGCTAAAATCACATGAACTAAAATTTATCCTATAACTGAGTTGGTTGTAGCAAAATAATTATTTCCTTTCACACATTTGAAGATTGAAAAACATTCCTCCTGTCGAAGTAATTGGATTGTTAGTATGGAACAATGGGCTTGCATCTCACTTTAAGAACGAATTCCAAAACGTTCGGCTAAAACTAGTTGAATACCTTCAGTTTTGTTATTTCGAAATGTTGTTTTTCCATAGACCATCAAGCCGATACGTCGAAATGTTTTACGGTGATTCTCCTGAAATACCTAAAGCTGGATCTATATTTCAAAAGGAATCATTAGTAGATATGTCTATGGTAACATTACTTCTACATTATTTCATCAACTGATTCTTCAACCCGTTTTTTTTTAATTAGAATGCATCACCTTGAAACCCCTTCACTTTTACAGTCTTACTTATAAACTGACTGATTTGAACTCACTTTGCTTCTAATCACCACTATGTGTGTGTTTGGGAAACACAGAACCCGACACATGTGTGAATTGGTCGAAGTTGCCACATCTTAGCAGCACAGTAGATCAACACCAAATTGGTAGATATAGTAATTACTTCACCACTGCTTTGTGTGTATCCTTTCTACCAAGTAATCCATTAAAATCTCTTTTTTTTCACCGTTTTATGATGTTCTTGAATTCTTGCTTAGTAGTTTTAGATTTTGTTGTAGCAGTCATTATTCAACTTGAGTTTCACGTCCACCTTCATGGTATCACATCTTTATTTCCAAATAACTTCATTACCTAAATATGTAAAGTATTATTATTTAATTTTGGTTTTGAAATATTTTACAGCATGTAAACAACTGATGTGAACCGATTTGAATTGTTCCACTCAAATCTCTATTATTTCTTCCTTCAAGTTTATAAGGAGAACTATAAGTATGAAATATTCAAGTTTTATTAAAATGGTAGTAATTTACTGACACGTATGGAAAATCTCATCAGCTACTGGCAATTAATCTACTATATTGTACATTGAATAAGTTTATGTATGTTACAATCAGGTTTACCAAAGAGGATTATACATTTGTTTACTTACTCTGTAATTGAACTTATTCGATTAATACATTTTCAAACTCTACAGTGTTAATCAAGTGTCATTTATGATTAATTTTATGAAGATGTTATTCATTGTGAAATACACCATAATTGGGTTCGATCTATCAATGTGTTTTTGTTGTTTATATGCGTAAGATTTAATCAACAGAACACATTCCAAAATAATTGTGCTCATAATAATGAATTGTTAACCAGCAGTTGATAAGAGAAAAAAAATGTAGAAGTTTGGTTATTTTCACCGCCTAAAATTTTAATGTTTAACTATGTAGCATGATAAGCTAACATTGTTTTATTGTTTTTAGTGGTCACTTTGAATAGTTTGATTCTGTATTTTACATCTATTGTTTGCTACATATATTTTTCTCGGTCGATTACGCCAGCAATAATTAATCCCAACAATACTGATTTCCAAATGATTGGTGGTGTTAACCAATAATTTTACAAGTTTAAATGTGCTTATAAAATAACATAATATTGCTTGGGAAGACAACCGATGAAGTAATTACAGGAGATGTGATGGTCATAACTGTTACGTTAGAAAGGGAGTGGCAATTAAAAGCAATGAAATTTCAAGTTATGAAAAGAACCTATGTCGTGATTTTAATGATAGAATTCAGTGTAATAAGTCATTTATAGGCCATCCAAGTATTGGCTATTATGATGACCAAGACAAGGAAAGTGATTATACAAATTTCTTATGTACACACAGGTCCAGTTTGAGAAGGTAGATACCTATGGCTTCTGCTTATACGTAGAAGACGTATGGTTAAACCATATAGTAGATTAGATGGAACTTGATAAATTCATTCAGTTAACATTTGTATACTTTGAAAAACTATAATTACCTCATTTACCCTCATGTCTTAACCGTTTTGTTAATTTGTCCTAATTATTTTATGAACAGCTTTCAACTAGTAAAATTACTATTTAATAAACCAGCAATTATTTTCTAATGATCTTTACACCTATTGTAAATTATGTGTAGATATATTTGTGTAGAGCCTTGATGATAAACCAGTCGAGATTTCTTCTCTTTTCGTCTAGTGAAACTTAATAGACATTGGTATCACCAACTGATATCTGCTACAAAGGAATCAAATGTTACATTCAGAGTAACTGATCATATTTTATGTTTATATTACCTGCCACTTCTAATGTTTTTCTTACTTTTACATTCTAAATGTTACTTCGTACAATCATTATTCATGTAACTGGCATTTCTTTTCAAAATGAATACTGTGACATTGAAATGCTTTAAACAAGCTATGAAAATGATTTCATATTGCCTGATACTTATCAAGAGTGTTTTCCATGGTTACAGATTTAGCCTGAATACGTACAAGAGTAATCTTTTACTATGGTTATACTGAATAAAAAAAATATGCTTTCGAAAAATCACGTCATGTATGAAATGTTACCAATGAAATAAGAAATATAATAGTGAATTAGGCGGTATTCAGATTCAGTGTGTGTAACTATGATTAATAATAATTATAATGATCATAATAATATATTGAATGATAAGTTACCTAAGGTTGCCACCCTTTTCTATATCTATCAGTTGAGCTGCTTACATGGAGCAAGTTACATTGGTAGATGTCCAAGGAATTTACTCCTCTGTACTCATGAACATTTCTCAGTTTGATTTAGCAAGGCGGTTGTCAAAAGTATCAACGATTCGATATTTGCCCATTTAGTTCGATTGGATCATGCAGCAAGCATAATTCCATCATCTACTATAATCCAGAGTGTAAATAGTTATCTGCCAAGATTAGATTAAGGTCCATCAAACACCAAAAAGGATTGCCATACAGAGTCAAGCGGCCAGAGTTCTGTATAAGAAAAGATACATTCAGCCTCTTCTTTTGTCCTGATCAACCACTTAGTCCATTTTCATCGTAACTATAAGATGACCTAATTGGGGTAATAAAATGTTGTCTTCATTTTTTGAATAATTCCATAACTCAAGTTTATGTTATCCAAGTATTATTTGCATTGTTTTTATCACACGCAAATCTTTATATTAATCTTATTATTAATCATGATTACACATAGCGAACATGCAAAAGCTTAGGGAAGTCCTATACTAAGGTAAAACAGCTGTTTAGTGCTCTTCGGTTTTCATTTCCACCTAAACAGCATTAATCTGTGAAGAACACAAAGAATTAAATCATCCACAAACTCATATTTTGAAAGGTACATTTTTAATAAATATATCAGAAGATAAATGTTTCACTATAATCGTGGCTAATTGTTAAAAGCATATGTAAAACCGATAGAGAGGGGAGTGGAGATCGATATTACTTAAAAGCTGATTCAATCCATCATAACGACTGTCGTTATTGAAACTCTCATGAAAGGAAATAGAAAACAAATTCATTGCCAGATAAGGAAACTGGGACGATCCAATAAAGAGTTTGATGAATATTTCAACTGACATCTTGCTACTTCACAGTTTCTTATTTTTGACTGACAAAATGGATAAAAACTTGAAGTAAAGCTGTGAATCCTTTGACTGACCAGTAATCACATTTATGTCACCTGAAATATTAGCTTTTGCCTAATAAAGGAACCTAATTCTGTTGACATGGACAGTTTTTCATCCAAGTTCGTTTGAAAAAACAAACAACCTCTATTGATAAAATCAGATGCATGAGTTAAATTATTTTAGTGTCTTATGGATTGAATTATTAAATTACCCAAAGTTCAACAGTAGAAAATGTTATATAGCTAAACAGATTTTATGCTGAACTATGATCGACACATTTAGGGTACCAATAACGACAGCAATTAATTTTGTGGGTAAATGGTTGAAGTTTCAATGAAATCAACACGTATTCTAATAAATTACTCCAGAGTTTTTCCAGAAATCATTGTTCCACAGACAAGTTTCTATCTGAGATATGAACGACACCTTCATAATCATTGATTGAAATAGCAATCTTGGATAACATTTTAAATTAGTTTAATAATTGTCACCAACCGATTACTTATGTAATTGAATAAGAGATGAACTCAAAATTTCATTTTCTCAATATTTTTCCGAACAGATGAAAAGATGACCATTTAAAATAATTGATTTATGGATAGGAAGTATAGGAATTTCAACGATGTGTTTCGATAAGGGAGAAGGAAGAACTTAATTCATTCACTATCCTCAATATGTTTGAACCATCCAATCGTCTATGATCTAAGGATATGTTAGTCTACTGGCGTTTGTGGCTACAAAAGTGTTCTTTCTGATAGTATATCCAAACACTACAGTATGTGACTGTGTAAAGATGATGTTATAACAGATAGTAGTTCCATTTATGAACAACTGGTCAAAATCACCGTTAAAGGATCTAGCAAGTAAATGCTGGGTTCCCGTCGACTTATATCAACAACAACACAAATAAAATACCAGTCCTACTGTCAAATGGCGAATGGTTGGCGAACTTTTTGCGTATTATCGAGCACCACCTGTTTCGTATTCACTGCTGATAACCATAGTAATACATTTGAAAAAAATGGTAGCCAGACCATAAATTGGACAACTACTTGGTCAAGGTCATTCTTGATCTTCAAGTAACTTGATTTTGATTCATGCCTCGGCCGAACACTAAGTCTGCTCTCTATGTCGATTGTACGTTTGAACAATTGCTGGCCTTGATAAATTGTAATAATTAATTCAATGTCCTGTCACCAATAAGTACATTGCAATTTCGTTTAGATGTAGTGCACTCACACAAACCCTATACATTTAGAAGAAATGCTTTGAATTCACTTGATCGTAGTAACTATAATTCAGTTTACATAAGAGCGAACTCGACAACAGGTACTATACAACGGTCTGAAGAATTAAGAAAACACAATGTGACTGACTTAGATTTATTTAACAGAAATTTTAAATGAATTCAACTATTTTTTCTATTTATAATTTCTTGTTTAATACCTGTTTGGTTAATAAGGAAATTGGATTGATATCGATAGTGTTACGTCTCGTAGAAAACAATTTACTTACTAATTACTTCGTTATATTTATGGTAGAATTTTGAATTTCCTCCCTTTCATGCTAACCTCCCTCCTCAACACCTACCTTCACAGAAGTCATGCTTCATCATTTACTGCCTTATTTTTTTATTCGTTAGCTGTTATTTAGTAAACTACATTTTTACAAAATTTTTCAATGTCTCTGTGATTATATCTTGATGTATATTCTATCTACTTCAAAGAATCTCCTTCCATACCTACTACTAATAAATATTCTTCACAAGTTTACCTTTTGTAACAAATAAAGTTATACGATGTAAGTAAATTGTGATATTAAGGCGTCAGAATCAAACAAGGAATCATCATTGTTACTTCAGAGCACATCAGAATGTGTAAAAATGAATTCATACAAGAAGAAACATATAGACATCAAGTTGTTCGGACTATTAATGAAGAGAAGTGCATATTCACTTTTTTTCCTAAAATTTTTGTTATTTTCCGCTATTAGAGCAAATACTGTTAATGTTAATTGAGATAGTCCAGCACTAAACTATTTGTTTGATTTCATTGTTACAACTTAATTAGTTAACTTAAACAAAATACACCTTGTCAAATTAATGTATTCTTAAAAAACGTCTGTATATCCACAATCTCAAATGTTTTCTTAATACAATGAAGTTTAACCTGGATTTAAATTTGATATCATCTATTGGTTTGAGTTAGACAACTTTTAGAAATCAGAAATCACTGGACAGCTGTTTCGTCCCAGTATGGGACTCCTCAACAATATACACCCTTGACTAAGTTAGAAACTTGAACCAAGATCCTTCAGGTCTCACAGCGAACTCTCAAATCATTTACTCCATTGAGTCGGTCTGCAATGTTTGAATTCCTATTGTAATCAAATTGCGGTAGATGAATTACGAATGTAATCATTCTCAAATTGATACAGTATAGGAAACTGATAATATAGATTATTTTACATTCTTTTTACTATCTACATTCACAAAATGAATACAAGTGCTGTGTACTATGATAAACTGCCTTCAGATCGATTCATTGACATCCGAAATTAACGTTCCTCAAGTTATGATGTTAAGTTGACTAGTTATTCGGATGAAAATTTTCGTAGACATATTGATCTGTCTCATACTTCGTAGGTTGTTAAGTATTTTTGAAATATCAAAAGTATATCTTCTCAGTTGATTCACATTCTGTTTATTCACTTGATGTCAAATATAGATTACGTAACCTAATGAATTAAAAGGTTTATGTTTTATTATGATATGATACGGTATTTCAGTTTTTGTGATGTATACTTTCACTTATGGTTCATTTTCTATTTGGTGTGGCTTTCTCATTTAACCTTTGGAAAACAGTAAATACAAACTACTTGATGGAGCAGACGGTTTAGATACTGAAATCATATTCAAGTTCACATCATTATATAATGTATGAAAAATCATTTAAACTATGCTTACACTTGTAGGTATGATTACCAAGGTCAAACTTGGTAGTTTCAAATAGATTGAGCATGGGGTAAACAGTTTATGAGATTAAGCAGTATATATTTGCAATGAATGGGAATTGAGGATTTCGACGTTATATGGCTTAGTGTAAGCCAATTCTTCAAAGAACAAATAACCGAATTAAGTCACTGCAAGTTTAAATAATACAATGGAACAAAATGAAATTCAAACATTTAGCACAGTGAAATTGCAAGTCTAAGCGTGTTAAAGTTATGTCATTATGGATCAAGGAGTTTAACAGTGAGACATGTTTGTATGTTTGCGTACCTGATAACTGTCAGTTGGTGTGACAAGAGAATTGCAAGGAATTCTAGAACAACACGGAGTTTAAGGGTTCTACAAAACAACCAACAATTTTGGGGTTGCTTTGGCTAAAAAAAGAAAAGATCCCATTTACCTCTACACAAAAGTGTGCTTACAGGTTAAGCTGTTTTGATTGTGATACTTTCTACATCGATGAGTCTTCTCGAGAAATCATGACTCGTGTCAAAAAACACGAAAGCTGCTCAAAATAACCTCTACGTAATTCTTTACAACTTGAAAAGCTGCTAATCAATGTCGTAGTAACAGTGCGTACTATTTATAGTAACCATAACATCGACATATATAACATCCGAATTATCCAGAAAGGCTTTTCCAACTATAAAGAAAAATGAGTAATCGAAGTAATTCATATTTTACTAAACCTTATCATTCCACTTAAACTATCTATCCACACAAACATAATTTCTTACATGTTTAACACACACATGAAATGTTACTATTTGCTTAACTTAACATATGATATTTTTCATACCCACTGACAATTAGCAAACATACAAACATGTTTCATTGTGAAACACTTATGACCCATAATGACAAGACTTCAACACGTTCAAATTTGCAATTTTATTGTACTGAATGTATAATGGAATAACAGTTTGTTCCATTGTATTATTTAAGCTTACATTAACTTTAATTCGGTTATATATTCTTATAATGAGTAGTGAAATGTCAAAATTCTCAATTTCAATTCATTGGAATATTACAACCATGTTACTGTAGGTTCTATATTTTTATACTTGACTGATTATTAATAGAAATGATGTTAAATTTAGTTTGGAAAAAAGTATAAATGTCTTATCATTTACAAAATAAAAATGCTAAATTACAATACTGTCTTAAAAGGTAATCAAAAAAAACATGCATCATGTATAAAGATCATGCTGTTATCTCTAATACATGGGGTCTATTCATTGTGCCATTTACCAGTAGCTATTAGTGAATATTTATCTCTAGAAATTGGGGTGTTGATAAATATACGTATATTGTAACAATTTATCAGTATTATGTGACTCCTATGCTAGTTAGTATGATCTACAGTTATGTCTACACAAAATATCAGTTATGATGGGAATAAAATCATCTTATAGATGATTTATTTATTATTATATGCACATTATAATATAGGGTTTTGGTAGTCATATTCACAGTTAACAATTAACTGAATATGTAACTGATTGATGTTAGCAAGATACCACTGAAAACCAGAGAGAGCATTAGACGGCTGTTTCGTCCCAGTGTGGTACTCCTCAGTAGCACGCACTCTAGGTTGCGCACCAGGGACTCCAAACTGGCGAACACCCAACTCTCTGCACTACTGGGTTCTCAATACTACTCTGCTAACATCAATCTGTGACATATTCAACCAATTAAAAATACCAATATCCATAAAAATAACCATTTTAAGTTAACAACTTATGGGAGAAGCTGACCTGAAGAGGAGATTTAACATTTTCATTACATCATCGTTTTTATACCGTTAAATCTAACTTATTTATTTAATTGTGTCATAATATCACATTTTAAGTTTTTTATACCTGAGTTTAACTCACATCATTATCAAGTGTTTTCAATCGTTTCTTAATTTTCGTATTGTGTAATCATTTAATCACCTTGTTTACTATTTAGTTTTCTGGTACTTTCATTTGAATCGGATATATATATTTGCAGCACTTTATCCAGCATATTAATTATTTGGTGTTGTGGAAATTGTTGACTGTCATATCGATATTACGAAATAGTCTGTGTTAGACAACCATTGATCATCTAGAAACACTGGACAGCTGTTTTGTTCTAGTGTGGGACTATTCAGGAGTGCGTATCCACGACCCCATCCGGAATCGGGCCTA
Organism: Schistosoma japonicum; assembly: GCA_025215515.1. Lineage (NCBI taxonomy): Eukaryota > Metazoa > Platyhelminthes > Trematoda > Strigeidida > Schistosomatidae > Schistosoma > Schistosoma japonicum. The sequence goes on from CM046069.1 coordinate 14,104,270, forward strand.
GGACTCTCTGGTTCCACGTGGAACATTTTATCACTACATCATTGAGTTTACTACCAACAGTTGATATTTCTAATCCAGTCAATTCGTGGTGGGTTTGCTCGACCCCATCCATAGCCATCGGTAGGTAACTGCGTCATACTCAACACGGTTGAACTTCATTGGTCACGTCTTCCCACTAGAACTAGTTATCCTCACATATCCAATATGTTTATATAATTTTGACCAAGTTTAAACATCTTCATAAATAGGTTAAACTTTGTTTCAAATACTAATTTTGTAAAATATTATTTCAAATTCTATGCAGCTGATGATAAACTAACGAAATATAATGAATTCAACTTATTCTGCATAATTATTTATTCTTGCACTTTTGAAAAGATCTGAATTAGATTTGATTAATATCAACTCTTTAATTTTAACTTATTGCTAACTGCCTTCACATTAAGTCAAGTTGTTAGACTATATTTTGTTGATTTAGCTGTACACTATGAATCATTCATGTATACAACAATGACACTAGCACTGTTGTAATTTTTGGTAGTTGACTGATTACCAAAAGAATTTGAAGAATTCTATGTTATAGTTTCAAATAAATCATCTCATCATACTACAACAGAAATGGAGTAATTTTCTAATGATACCATTCTTCATGGTATAACCTTAGGAACAATACAGATTATCCAGTTTAAAAAGGCATAATTGTTAACAAATACACAGAAGTTTAATTGTGGTTTCAAAATTCGCAATGTATGATAGCTTCCAATAAATAATTCTTTTAATCATATCATAAGGAGTAATTAATATATGTGACCTACATGTTTTGTGATCCGTAAACGGTAGCGTAGGCAGATAGGTGATGAACAACAATTGAATGGATAGATAGCTTTGGTCTGTGTGATTTGTCACTAGGTTTTTCTGTAATATACAGTTTTTGTGCTTAACTTACTTGATCCTTGATTAGTTAGTCGGATCTGTGTCTGAGTAAAAGACTAATACCTGTGTATCACTAGCAGTAGTTATCGTATTGAGTATAGCGCAGTTGCTGAACTAAGAGAATAATCCGACCGTCCCATGAATGTATGGAAGGAGAGTGAAGTGAAAATAAAATATTAGTAATATTAGTAATACAATTACACAGTAACATAATGAAATATATCAATAGAAACTGGAAACGGTTCTGACGAAACATTACATGAAGTTACATTTTCGAACAAACAGTCCTGTTTGTCCTAATGCCGTGAAATTCAAAGATGTGATAACAAAATGGAACAAAAAATTTATTGTATTGAATGTAACACTTCGTGCGTTAGCCAGATATCCATACCGATGTATATGAAGGTGAAGTAATGAAAACAGATATTGGTTTATTCCTAATAACTTTGAAAACAGGAGATAATACTTCATTCAATGGAAGAGAGATAAAAAATTGACTAAGACGAGATTAAATGTTTTTCAGAAAGATTCATTCGCGTATAATGAAAGATAGACGATTGAACCTTTATGTATATAAGCAAATCATATTAATCCATACATAACTTATGAAGAGTAGTTAATTTGTACTACAACAATCTTTGATAAGAAATACAAATTGAGTGAAGAGACTATTTTTCAATTATTAAACTATCACGGCTGAAGACTAATACTTGTAGTTTGGCAGGACTAAACTTTGCTAGTTGACTGAAACGACTACAAATTAACTTGAAATGTTTTCTAGACAATGAGTAAGCATTTGTAGAGGAAACAGATACATATTATATCAAACGAAAAGAAACGATTGGAAACTTTGCAGAGGGTACACAGTTTTTAAATGATCAACAACTCATTAGAACTGGATCACCATGCCTCGATATAGTATTTGGATCCACAAAATTCATTTGATGAACAACTGCACAATAAACGTAACGAAATCTTCAAGGTGAACGGTAGACACGCCAGTCATCCTTGCAAGTTATTGTCTCTGGATAGACGTTCGTCTGAATAATGGGTGTCGGCATTCTTACTATTAGATCTGAAACATAATAGAAATGTTTCTTTCCGAATGTCCTATCGTAAATCTCAACAACCTGCCAATGAAATTAAATTGATCAGAACTGACCCATTTGGTTCTCATATATCTCCCCCTATTATATTTGCTTTTTCTGATTTCTGTTTCCTCAACATCAGAAATTCCCCTGACCCCTACCAGTGAAAAGGGAAATCATAACATCTGGTTTAACATCAAGTAGACGTCAAGAAAGCTTTCAAAATAATCTATCGAGTCCCACCCAATCTGCTGTATGGTTTAAACATACGTCTCCTACATATAGCGGAAGCCATCGATATCCACCTTCTCAAACCGGACCTGTGCGTAAATAAGAAATCTACGCAACCTCTTTCCTTGTCTTGGCCATCATAATGAGCAATGCTCGGATGGTTTGCAAATGACTTATTACACTCAATTCTCTTATTATTATTATTATTATTATTATTATTATTATTATTATTATTATTATTATTATTATTATTATTATTATTGCGATATACAATTCTTATGATAACTTCAAAAAAATCTGTCACTTCTTAATTGCAACTTAACTCTTAAGTAACTGTCCTGACCATCAGATTTATTATAATTACTTTATCGGTTTCTTCTCAATAGATATTATGTAATCAACGGTATGCCAACCCATTCACTTATCATTTGCACACTTTCAAAATGATAATTACCTTATTCACCTTCACGTCTTAATTGCTATGTTAATTAGTTGTAATTATTTTACAAACATCTTTGAACCTGTAAAATTATTATGTAACACACCACCAATTATTTGGTAACGATTTTAAACCTAACGTAAACTTATATATATATTAGTGTAGAACTTAGATGAAAAACTAATTGAAAAGAAATTTCTTCGCTTTTCTCGTCCTGTATTAAAATACACTACTTACTAAAATTCAATAGCCTGTTAGAATAGTACAAGAATTGAAATTAAAGCCGAATATTATCTATTTATTCTTATTCCGTTGGCATTTGTCATTTGTGTAAAAACTGTAAACTTTTGTCAAATTATAGCGTCATATTACGTAATCACAAATGTAATGTTAGACAAATAGTCTGTTCACTATACATATACAAGTTTCTTTGTGCAAGATCATTTGAAATAAATATATCGAGAAGTTTTTGAGAGTGTGATTATTTAGAATTATAAAATCAATAGGATGAAGTGTATTATTTCCATGAAAATTAATGATGATAAATGTACACTAATTGACAAGCATTGAGTAAGTAAACTCTACACAAAAGATTATATGATTCAGAATGATTAGCAGACAGTTCACTGATTATTGTGGAAATATCGCCGATGAAACAATCTACTAGTGTCTATAATAAAAGAATTTCAAAATAATATATGCAGGGTTCTCGTAAAGATACCAAAAGCATCTAGCTAGTAAATCAACATTACTTCTTAATGCAGTTGAAAGTATTGCAATTTTATACTGTGTAGGAAGAATGAGACCAGTTTAATGATAATCACATGCACTTACCGTTGAAAACAAGTTGCAATCTATTACAACAGATTATATGACGTTCCGTAACAAATAAGTGTACACAATCAAGCAAATTATGCTGAAATTTAATAAATTAGTTTATTTGAAGCACAGTAACTTTCACATGTTCATACTGTACCGGATTTCCTCTAAATTTGCTATATCGAAATGTCGGATGACTAAGTTTAACTGAACTGACAAGGCAATTATTAATCCACTGTATGGGCAAAAGACGAGCAATGAGAACTATAATTTAAGACCAACTGAAGTATAAACACAGACAGTAAAAGGACTAGCAGGAGGGTGTGCTGCGTACAACGTTATTGATCATGTGTTAAAACAACATTTACAAAACACGCATTAACAAACGTACTAATGAAAATCTAATACATATATCATGCTAATAATTTTTCTTTACTAACTGTTAAATTTCTATGTCAACCTCTCTAATACTAAATCCGAGATCAAGATTCTCATAGCAGCTAACCTAGAGGTAATAAAACTTGGATCTTCACTTCCACTGCAAAACCGACAATGTATACTGCAAGTGTTTCGAAATCTCCTTTAATGCAATATTCGTAATGAAATGGGAGCTTCGATTTGTTGAACACCAGTCGATATATTTTGGGGATGCTTTGCCTAATTATATTCTTTCTTTAAGGACCTGGATAACAACAAAATTTGCAGTTTCTAGAGCCTATGAAAAGCGACATATCTGGCCTACATATTTGGTAATTAATTGATGAAAAAGTAGGCAGATCGAGGACGAATCACAATTGAGTGGAAAGGTAACTGTGACTTATATATTAGCCCTTTCATTCGGCATGTGTGGTTCGTCACTCAGTATTGCTGTAATATGTGCCTAACCTATCTGGTTCTTGCTTTTTCCGTTGAATTATCGTTTTTGAGTAACAGATTAAGGCAAGGTTAGGGTTAGCTGTAGATATTATATCCCAAGTGAATGAGAATCTATAGAATCAGTCACCTCACATTGAGACATAATAGGATAAATTTCGTTTGACCTTACATCAGGTCACCAAAACATAAATCAATAACCGTCACATGACTCTTTGAAAACCTAAAATGATCCATATATTTTAGTAGGATACCAACGTCTATAAACAGCTCTCTGTGTATATCATCAGTCGAATTTATGGAAACAGCTGATGTAACAATTATAATAAAAACTCCAGAACTGTTACCAAAACAGATAAATCACAGTTTTTGTTTGTCCAAAACTTGGTTTTCACTAAACGCCATAGAATTTATTTTATAAATGATTCCTGAGTGCTTGGTGACTGACAAGTGGTAATAGAAAGAGTTAAGTTCAAGACTTTTCTTATTGAACTGAGATGGTTTGTGGAAATTGGTATTTTAAATTGATTGAATATGTCACATACTGATGTTGATAGGGTACCACTGAAAACCAGGGAGCACTGAACAGCTCTTCTGTCCTAGTATGAAACTCCTCAGCAGTGCGCACCGCAGATTCCGCCTCAGCGGTTTCAGGTTGTTTATCTATTGGATAATCACCACCAATCATCCTCTATAACAATAAGCATTTACGTTATAATATTATCATTTTATTTTCTTAGGTTACTGGTCAATTCTAATCGGTTCACAAAGAAAGTCAGGAATTCGTGTGACACATATGGATTGCTATACGAAATGTAGCTATATATACGAAATCTATCTTCTTATAGCTTTAATTATAGCTTTAGCTTCAGCCGGTAATTCGAAATAAGCTTCAGTATCACTGTATTTTATTCTTGATGTGTTTTTAAAACTTTCAACCTTGAATTTGAATCAAGAACCTTGTTAGATTTAGCCATCCTGTTTCATCAGAATAACACACAGATCGCTGTTTACTCTACTTCTAATAATCCTGCACTTAAATAATGGTGCAGTCAGGAACTATCTAATAATTGTTCATTCAATAATATCATTGATTTTCAGCTGAAATATTTCACTGGTCACTATTCCATACTAGAACTTTGCGCACTAAAAATTCAGAAATCAATTTGTAAGATAATGACATATTCTTAATTATCTTCGACACTGCATCAGAAAGTTTGACTATGCATTTCTCTAGATGGCTCATTAAGTATGCTATATATTCATAATTCAATAGTGTGTTTGCTGTAAAAGGGTTCATCATTGAAACGATATCAAATGTATGATAAATAATAATAATCAACCGACCAATTCTTGTTATCCCACGTGGTGCATAGGCTGCCGAGTAGCACTCTGAAACTAATTCTGTCTTCATACCGCTTTTCCAGTTCTTACTAATTGCTACTTATACTCTTCATGCCTGTCTCTAATTCCCGACACAATGTGTTCTTTGGTCTTTCTCTGTTCCTTCGACCTCGAGGACTCCAAATCAGAGCTTGCCTTGTGACACACTTTGCTGGTTTTCGCAACGTGTGTCCTATTTACTTCCAGCGTTTTTTCCTAAATTTTTCCTTATCTAAATTTTGATTAGCTTGTTCCCTGTCACAGTAGGTTATTACCGATGATGTCTGGCCAATTGATCCAAATTATCTTACGTAGACAGTTGTTTATAAATACTCGCATGTTTTGAAGGACGCTTTTCGTAGTTTTCCGAGTTTCAGTTGCATACAATATAAGTATTTTGACGTTTATATTTAAAATTCTAAATTTCGTGTTAATTGACAGTTGTTTTAAATTCCAGATGTTCTTCAATTGTAGAAATGATGCTCTTACTTTTCGAATCCGTGTCTCCTCGTCTACATCAGATCCCTCTTGTTTTTCAATGATGCTACCCAGGTATGTAAAGGTTACCACGTTTTCCGGAGATGCTCCGTCAAGTGTGATTGGGTTGGCCCTCGTCGTTTTGTATCTAAGGATGTCACTTGTCATGTGTATGTTAAGGCCTACTACTGCAGAGGCTGCTGCTACACTGTCCATCTTCACCTACATTTTTTGTTGTGTGTAGGTTAGAAAAGCCAGGCCATCTTCAATGTCCATATCGTCCAGCTATATTCAAGTTATCCAATGTACTCCGTGCTTCCCATGAGATGTTGAGGTTTTCGTAATTCAGTCAACCAACTGCAGAAAGAGGAAAGCCGATTGTAAGCAGCCTTGTCTGACACCGGTCCTCTCTTCGAATGAATATGTGAGGTGCCTCTCATGCACAATTTGCTGTTCAGTTCATCGTAGGAATTCCTTATGACGTTGACTGTCCTCTCAAGTACACCATAGTATCGAGTAACACTTCATAATGTTCCAATGTTCTTGCTGTTAATGCTTTCTCATAGTCAAGGAAATTGATGTGAAGTGATGAGTTTCATTTAATTGATTGTTTAATAATGAACTGTTGTGTCCCGATTTGGTCAGTAAACAATCAATCTCTATGGAATCTGGCTTGTTGATTGGGAGTCGACTGTATATCTCATTCGGATCAATAACACTCTGTTGAAGACTTTTCCTGATATTGCAAGTAGAGCAATACCTCGATAGTTCTCGCAAATGCTAATATCTCCTTTCTTTGGTATCTTGATGAGATATACTTCTTATCAGTCTATTGGCACTTGTTCTTCCTCCCAAATCTCTTTGAAGAGAATATGAAACATCATTGCAGTTACTTTTATATCTGTCTTCAGTGCCTCACTAGGCTGGTATGTTGTCTGTCTCTGTTAATTTGTTACTCTTGATATGACACCAATGGCCGTTTTGACTTTTGGTGAGTCGATGTTTATAAGGATATCTGTAGATGTTGCTTCAATGACCAGTGGGTTCAGTGGGATGGTCTATGCATTAGTTGTTCGAAGTGATCTAACTACCTGTTTCATTGTTATTACGTCTCAGTAATTGGTCTACCATCATTGATCGTGACTGGTCATTCGTGTTTACTGTATTCTTCAGCTAGCTTTGTTGTGTCATGTTGTTATTTCATGTTTCCTTCTGTTGCAGCTGTTTCCTCTGTCATTCGATTTGATGTTAACTAATGTGGTATTTACAATTTAGGAGAGATTTATAATATTCTAACTCAACAGAAATGATATCTTAACATATTCCATTTATCGTTGAACTGAAAGAAATATCCCAACAACTATGGTCTTATATGAATTCATCAAAAACGATCAAGCAAGAATGAACATTTATATTTACTACGTTTGTCAATAACTTCTCCACAAACATAAACCACTTTCTTGTGTTAGTTCAGTTCAAACGAGTTTATTTTACTTTACTTAGATGCACTTCATTACTACAATTCACTGGATAATTTATCACACATATATCACCATTCATAGTATCCACAGAATATCAAACCACTAACATATCAACAGAAAAATATTCGAGTTCATAGTATAGACTTTGCTCATTGTAATCGATATCATTCATATCTATTTCGTGTTTATGTTGTATCAATACATGAATCATAGAAAAGTGTATTCATGTCATTGAGTATTGTGTTCTTGTGTATCAACTAACTATCAACTTATTCTACATAGTTTACATTGAATACAATAATCAATTGTATCAGTGACCTTTAGTTATTGTGAATAATGAATGTTGGTAGATTATGAGTAGTAGTGTAAATTCCAATTAACAGAATTGAAATGTTAATCGAATAATGAGTTTCAATACAGTCACTGCACATTCAATCAATTTTATTCATATCTATTTGCAAAAAGTAATTCTGAATTCAACATTTTCATTAATACTGATAGGATTAAAGTACAAGCAAAAAAAACAACAATTTTTGATTGTAGTCATGACGCTTGAAGTATCCTTTTTTTTTTAATTTAGAACTGATTCGATTGAATCAATCAATTCTAGTTTCTATCAAATTATTTTATGTGTTTATCAATTTTTCATAAATTCTAAAATAATGCACCACATTTTAAATTACTGTAACAAAAAGCTTGTTTCATTCAATTTATTTCATTGAATCCAATACACATAGCTTATTAATACCTAAACATGGTTTATTCATTGCTTTGATTCTCATTATCAGTAGTGTATTAGATATAAATCTCATTGATTCTTGTAAAAGTTACTTTATACACTTTTAATGTTTACTACCTGTTAACAAATCATTTACATGAATATACTGAAGTATATACATAGTAGAAAAGATAGAAATATGAATATATACATATACTTCTAAATACCTCCAAAAGGTTTTTCACTGAAAGACTTTAACATCCCAAGATTCTACTAATAAACAGTTTTAATCCATTAGCGAATATTTATTCGTGTTAACAGTAGTTAAACAAAAAGTGATAGGGATTTCACTGCATTTTATTGAAATATTTCAGAATACACTACTGAAAATTAACTTGTACATTCCAAAAGAAAATATTCTTAGCTTAAAATAACTTTGATATTTTCTACTTTTGATTGAATCTTTCTTACTATTACTAAGTTAATTTTACTACTTAATGTATTTCGTAAACTACTCATCTTCATTGTGCTCATTCTAAACTTAGTTAAATCGTTAAAGTACGTGTACAATCAAAATGTTCCAGTATTTGTAGTTCCAGTAAATTTTACAATCCGCCTTAATTTTATATCTATTACAATATTCATTTAACAAATGTGTAAGGTGATAAACTTATTGATAACGTTTATTATAAGAGTTTTTTTTTTACAATCATTAACTTTCCTTATTCATAGGTGAATAAAATCATTACAGTTTTGATCCATATCGTTTACGAGATCTAGGATTCATGATCTTCAAACCTAGAATCAATATATTTCTTGTTAATTCAATTATAAGTTGAAAATATTCGTAATAAAGTGGATTAATTCTATTCTGTTTGTCATGTAATAATGTCATATGGTATACATTATTAGTAGTATTTTCATACATCATGTAGCATACAAATGGATCTAAGTGAAACGTTGATCATTTTTAAATAATTGATCATAGTTTAACGTGTAATCTTCTTAATTTTATTGGCCTTCAATTAGTATTATTGTTGTTGCGTAGTACATATTCAATGAGTTTTACTAAGTAATAACATTTTAATCCATTCACCTTATAATAATAAAAAAATACCTTCCTATTAAACAAACATAAAAATACATGTTATTCATACATGTCAGTTAGAAAAACTTTATTGTTTTATGTTCACTCTCTCTCTCTCTCTCTTTCTCACCCTTTCTATGTATATATGAGCACGTATATGTGTTGAAGAGTTATAAAATGATCACCAGAAAATAGGTCAGTTTCACTTGTGATAATCAATTCCTGTAATTAGCATACAACTTACCCCAAAAGTATAACAATTAGGATTTAGGTCCTAATAGTATTTGAATACCATTAAATCATCATGACTGTGTTGATACGAACAGTATATGGAATATACACTTGTAAGAAATGGAGCATAATCTTCATATCTATTGTGTTATTCTTTCAATTTATTCTACTTTATAATTATATAACTAATAATTCACTGGTTCAAGAACACTTAAAAGAAGATATTTTGTATCGTATGAACATGCTACTCAAATGTACTGAATCAAAGCAAATGTGGCTACAGTGTACTGAACAATTCAATAATTTGAACATTACAAATTATAAAACGTTACGTGTATTTGATTCATCAGTTCGTTTGTTTCATACATCGTTTACTGGTGAACTTCTGGATATACAAATTCCATTTAAAATAAATAATAATCATCATATGAATGATGAATTCAATGAACGTTATATTCTATCAAATAGTAATTATGTAACTCGAATGCATGATAGAAAGTCAAATGTTATATTAAGAAGGAGAACAGTTCATCACCCAAAGTATTTCGATGTGAAAAAAGCACTTCATGCAATTGAAGTTGGATTACCTGCTGATGCTGTAAGTTGTCAGACTGATGTCAAATGACTGTATTAATTTTTCTCAATAAAAGGAATTTTCTATTCGTTTAGCTAACTTCACAAGTTATTATTATTTCATTATATTTCTAAGATTTAATTAGTGAGTGTATATCTACTTACATGCTTGTATCAGTATTAATGATAATTTCTCACTTTATTTCCACTAACTGTTTAACTTGTCTATCAAGTAGACTACTAGTAACAATGTACTGATATATTGGTCGAGCTTTCGCTTAAGTGGAAAACAGTTTCTCATATCTTGAACATAATACCAATGAGCACGTTTTCTTGTCGTTTAACTTGAAGAAATCCAATATATGAAGTGCTTCATTAGCATTTTACAATCCCTATTGAAACAGGATATGAACTTAATTCATCAGGAAGTTATCTTATTATTAGCTAATTTATTACCAAACTATACTTTTAATTATTACATAATAAAGTTAGTTTAATAACAAAGATTACAATATTTCCATGTAGTGTAAATAACTATCGAAGAAAGTGTGCAAATGAAGACTGGCTAAAAATGCCAATAAACTAACAATATTGAGTTACTACGGTTGAGTTGGTTAATTACAGAATGTTCTTTTTCATTTTAAACAACATCATCAGTTTTCACTTTTATTAAAATTTAAAGATAAAGCAAAGATTATAATAAAACATACTTCATAGCATAGACAGTGTCAGGTCTTTTAAAATTGATAACCAAACCTTTTTCAATTGTAAGAAATTAAAAATAAGATAGTTTTAGTGGATTTTATAAATAACTTCAATATCAGCTGTTGTTTATGTGAATTATCAAAGTTAATAAGATAGTAACTGATAAAAATCCTAACCTCCCTAAAGTCACGAAAATTCAATTGAAATATACTACGGTATATGTGTTGAAGGCTACAAATAGATATGCCTAAAATACCCTGATCCATAGAAGCCTTTGTTTTAGTGCATTCGTTAAAAGATGATTGAAGATGGAAGGTTATCTATCAAATAAAATATATAAAGCAATTAGCAAGTACCGTGTTTCTAAGGTAACATATTTTTCCTCACCACATTCACCACTACATATATGACACATGTAGTAACTTAAAATACCAGTGACATTGCTATTTGTTTAGCAATATACAGCTATGAAAGTTGGTTGAATGACTACTCTATGTTTTTTTTGTTTGCAACGGCATATGTTTAACAATATATCGAAATGGATGAAATAAATTCCTTTCTCACCGTGAATTCCAAAATCAGATAATAAATGCTGGACGAATGTCGATAGTCAGTCAATTCAATATTTTCACTAGAACTGACGAATGTAAAATACATATAGTACACTTAAACAACAACATTCCTCAGTTATTAATAAATGGGAAGTGGTTTACAAGTGAATCGATGTGAGTTATTGCATCAGTCATCAACCGACCATTTGATATATACCAATTAATGAGTGTAGTGGAACATTGGATTTATAACGATGTTATTTGAACAGTGGATAATCGTTCATGATATCAGGAGATGCGAAAACAGACGATAAACTCCTCAGATGATAATAAGTCAACCTATAAAGTATTGTTGCGAATGAATTGTACACGAAATGGATCACATTCGAGTAGATAGGCGCTTTGTAGTATTATAAAATGTTTCATTTGACACGTACTTCAAATGAATGGATCTGTTGATTAAATGTATTGTGGCTGGCACCAAATGATGTGATACACCACGAAACTGTGGAGCGAGTGATTGTGGAGCACATGAATGTACAAAGCTGCATAAAGTAGTGATAATGACAGTGTGACATGAATTTCCACAAATTCATCAGGGTGAATGTTGGTTATTAATTATTTTCCCTGTGGTTTTGGTGGTTGAGTTAGTAGAAGTATTATTATTATTGTTATTATTATTATTATTATTATTATTATTAGTAGTAGTAGTAGTAGTAGTAGTAGAGTAGGTGGATTAACTTATAGTTTATTTCGCATTCCATTTGGATTTAATGAAACTGCAATGTTATTAACTTTGAATGATTAATATATACATGCATATCATATACACATAAACTACGAACACGGATAATGAAAAATTAATCAAAAAGTTACGGCTTCCTCTGAATGAATCGGGATTAACATCAATGTAAATAATAAATGTCATACGTGATGATTTAAAATTGATTCTACAGTTCTGGGAAATAAACTGATTATTTTGATGTACCTGATGTCTGATTTCGAAATAAATCAGAGTACATTTTAATATAGGACAAACTTTCACAACTCAACAATACAATTACGTATTTCAGTTAAATTATTGTACAACTGGTAATGTCTATTTCCATCTGATATGTACGCTCCATATAAAACCCAGTCCCCTCCACAAATCTATCACTTTCATATTTCGGTGCTTTCTTTATTCTATCATTTCAGATGCCGATTAATGGAGGACCAATCATTGTCGTCCAACTACCAGCAACAACATGCAATCCAAACAAACCATCTGAGAAGCTCGATCTCATAGTAATAGTAAAATCGTGTATCTATTGTTTCGACAGACGATCTTACTCACGACAGACCTACATGAAAAGTAAGTTGTGGAAGGATTTCCGAATTCGATTTGTTTTCGTTGTCGGGCTTCCAACACCAAATGAAACTGATGTATATCATTTTGTCGGGGTTGATGTTAACCTTCATCGGAATGCTTTGAGAAACTCCAGAGTCTATGAGAGTTCACGGTGGATAGCTGCTAAGAAGCTATATAATGAAAGTCAAACATATAATGACATGTTGATTGGATCATTTTATGATACTTATTTTAACTTGACATCCAAGATGATATTATCATATCGATGGGCTGCAATATTTTGCAAAGGACAGACACCAATGTATCTATTCATTGATGACGATTACGTATTACTACCAAGGAACACTGTTAATCTTATAAAAAGTTTAAATTCATTATCGAAATCGACATCAATTGTTGGAGGTCCAATGCATCCATCACGTTTAGTGGCAAGACCATCAAAAAGAAGATTTAATTTAAAGTGGGAAGTGTCAATGAAAGAATATCCTTGGGATTATTATCCACCTTATTTCTACGGGATAGGTTATTTGATGAGTTCTGATGTGATCAATGAAGCATCTCTTGCTATGGCATTCACACAAAATATTCGTATAGACGACTCATACTTAGGGATTGTATTGAGTCGTTTGAATAAAACATTGATTAATATGAAAGAGTTCAGATATCATGTACGAAAAAAGCATATTCGAATGGGTGCAATCATGGTTAAAATGAATCTTGCCATGAATATAATTGATTGGAGAACAGGAGATATCAAACGTACATGAAATTGTTGTATACTGTACAGTGTCTACGTTTAACAACAGATTTATATTACTATTTTAATTATTATTTATCGGATAATACTCACCGGTTTAACTCACGTTAACTCTTTTATCAGATAGTATGAAGTGAAGAGAGTTATGAGTATCTTGATAATCTCAGTAAATTCATTTTATATCTTTATCACTTAATATTTTTGTTAACATAACATTTTGCTAATAATACAAATTGTAAAGTAAGTAAGTTGTATTGAATAAACAATTACCAACATTTAATTAAGTAAGTCAATATGAATTGACATATAAGAATATTTCAGCATAATAATTCATTTGTTTTGATTTCTACTTGGTCTTTCAATAAGCTAATGATAGTGGATTTTTTGAATGGTGATATTTCAGACGTCTAGGATGCTACGTGTTAACGAAACATGAAACCTTTTAAATTGTCTTCAGTATTGTGTAATCAGTATTGACAGTATATAAAGAAAAAAAATTAAAATTTAATAGAGTAATCGAATTACATTTAATTAATGATTAACAAAATTGTTACATAATCTACATGTCATCATAACATTAAAACATTAGTTTATCTCTATTCCATATCCTAACATTCATATAACAATTTTCAAGCAGTAAAGTTTCATATCATTTACATGTTGATTGGCAGAAAATGTTATAAATTGAATCATTTTATATTTTAACAGATAGACTTTGAAGATACTCTATTTGATTGATGTCATCAGGTCTTAGGATATATTTACTTTGAGAACAAAGAAAATTTCTGTAACAGATCATTGTACAGTTTGTCAGAGTTGGTTTATTTTGTGACAACTACAATTTATACTCTTTTACAATTTATGATTACATTTAATACTTATGAGTTAGATGTAAATTATTTTAGTATAAACGATTCATTGAAAGGTACATTAATAATAAATCCATTTAAGTATTTACTACATGAATCATGTGATCATTTGTAATGTCAAAGCAATTGAAAATAGTCTATTTTATCTGATACTCTTTCTTACTCGTAGCTTAGGCATTTGTGAAGTATAAATTTAAAAGAATTTTCTTAAAGAAACAAATAGACTCTCATATTTCTAGTAAACTATCTTTTCAATAAGTTTTATTGTATTTTCCTGGGCTCGATGGTGCATTTCTCACAGATAAACATTCTACATGTATCGCTGATGATTTCAGGTGAAGTACTGCTTTGCTCTAAGTTTAGAAAACAATCTGATCTATACATTTCATAAATCAACTGTATTGATCGGTAGATCAGGTTTATATGACATGAATCTTTACCATCGAGGTTTGTAAACAGGATATGACCTCAGTGAAAAATAATCTTTCATTTGTGTCTCTAGACATCTAGAACACTCTTACTGCATAGACTGTCAGTCGTTCACTCAGGTTAATCCATGTTACCGTCGTATATTTTACACCATATTTTCTGTGCATTAAGTGGATGAATTTAATATATTAATTCTTTCTAGGTTCTTACCTTCACAAAAATCCTGTGCTTTTATCAAGCCTGTCTAGCTATATTTCTCTGGAATTCTCGTTGAGATAACATCAACAGTGAACAAAGCCGAAAACTACCAAGTAGAAATCACATTGTCAAGAAAGTATATAGGAAGTCATTAGTAAGTCCCAAAAAACTTAAACCAGAAGCAGTGCACAATACCTAAGATTTCAATCAAATATTTTAGCATACAGATCTATTATAAATCAGAAGTAAGCAGCCTCGTATAGAATATAAGGTTCTAGTTTTGTTTGTATTAAGTAGGCCCCTAATTATACCGCTAATAACTTATACTATAACAAAATGATTAATGCGCGTTTTTTGAATGTTAAGCGGTTTGTAGAAATAAGGAAAGTAAAACATTTTATACGACAACTTCTGATCATCTTTGTTTTGTTAATCAAATGAGCTTATTAAAGGTGCTATCGCATTTTAAGCAATAATAAAGAAAAAAAATAGTTGAAGTCTGATTCGCTGTAAGTTTTTAATCTATATGCATTACGGTGCAGTAAATATGTTTATTAAGGTGATTTTTGCCTATAATGACAATATTAAAGTAGTAAAAAGAAGATACACTTTATCTATCCAGCTGTTTAGGATCAAATGTAGTAATTAATAAATGGATACAGCAAATTCGAATATTTTAGTTTATGTAACTATTACGTAACTTGTTCTAAGTTCTGTCACCGAACGGATAACTTCATGTGAAATACTATCTTTACATTCTATTTCAACATGCTGACTGTTTAAATTAACTTGAATATTCTTCATATCACAAAATAAATTTTATTAACCTAATTATATCGAAGGCACCATACTTGAAATTCTCCTTAATAGACTTAGTTATTGTCTTAGAAAGCGTCTATGAAACCATCTCGATACTAATTGAAATGAGGGATTATATCCACTGGGAACTGTTTTACAAGACTAATAATGTGCTTTCAGTTGCAATGTGAGATGCGATAGTACGTAATATGCATTTTGCGTGAATGCACTCCACAGACCAATTAGAATGTTTCCTGTTTCCTAATTCGTCCTTAAAACTATCCTAATAATCTATTATATTTATTAAATTGTTTTCAGGATGAATAGGGTCGTAGAAATATATTGCTGATTAACTGAGGTAGAAATACCATCCGTTGCAAACGTGCTCAGTGGTTTTTTGACTAAGCATTCGAAACGAAGACTGAAGGTCCTGACTCAATTCCCTGATGGGATCATAGATGCGCACTAATGATGAATCTTACACTAAGATAAAAAACAGTTCAATACTCCACCATTTTCAATAGTTGTCTAGCTCAGACCAATTGGTAATATCAGATTCAAATGTCTCTCAAATGTTTATCAACATTACATGAATAATATTACTATGAAAAAAAAACATAATTCAATATCTTAATTTGTCCGTATCGTTTCATAACAAAATTATAAATGAGCTTAAGGTAAGCATTATCCAAAAGATACAAGTATTTATAAACAATTGTCTGTGTAAGATACTTCGGATCCGTTGACCAGATACCATAAACAACAGCCTTCTGTGTCAGGGAACAAATCAACCGAAATCCAACCAAAGAAGTGATTAGAAAAAGTGGTTGGAGGTGGATAGGATACATATTGAGGAAATCATTAAACTGTATCACAAGATAAGCGCGAACATGGAATTCTGAAATCCAAAGGAAAAGGGGAAGATCTAAAAATACACTGCGTTCGGAATTGAAGATAGACATGAATTCAATGAACAGCACTTAGAAAGAGCTGGAAAGGATAGCCTAGTACAGGACAGAGTTGGTTAAAGAATGGTGGTCGGTGGCTTATGCTCCTCATGGAGTAACAGGCACTGATTGATTAGTTGATTGATTGATTAAGGTAGACAAAGTTTAACAGATGTATATTTTTATTTGCTTATCATAAATCTACCTTACGAATAACTACTTGATAAAATGAGAAAAATAGAATAAAATCTTTTTCAAAAATTCACAAGTATCATAACGACTAACAAAATTAATTCGAGCACAATGTACAATGGTTATAATCAAAACTGACCATTCAAAATATCAAGTAAATTCTACTATTCATATTAGTTCCAAAAAATTTTTTTACTTATATAATCACTAAATCGTAACTAATGTATGAATCAATATATTGATCAGTTTAATCAATAATTATTTTCTCAAACAAATAATCAATATGCATTTAATCCAATCCCATGAGAACAGCTCTTTTCTTGTCAAACATTTAATTATTTGTATTGATAAAATAGGCTGATAAATTGCTAGATACCCAATTAATTATTCTTCTATGCTTTAGTACACAGTTGTTGTATTAAAAAAAATTAATGTAGTTAATGTATAGTCACCATGGTTACTCAGACGCTATAATTAAGCATTAAATAGTCTCAATATCCATCGAATATTTGATCAGTTCTTAAATAGTAAATACATAACCAAAATTGATAAACATTTGAGGAATTATCGGGTAAAATGCATAGGTCAACTAATTGTCAAAGAATATTAGGTGATATCCAATAGAATGATTAAGTTTGATGAGAAAAATTAATTCTTAAACGAGTAACTGATATTGACACCATTTACATCAACTACCATCTACCTTATCATTTATCGCCATAGATATGATTTTAAAAAATAAATGTAACTATGATTGTGTGCTGATAGGTGTATACATAGATTGATTATGGTTGCGTATGAATTAGTCTCAGAGATCGAATAAATTACCCCTGACCTCCAATGAACTTATATCACAAGACAATAGTTGACCACTAAATCATATTTCATTTCAGTAGAAAAGCTGAATTTTGTACAAAATAGTTAATAAAAAAAATAATAAGCATCATAGAAAGTTATTTATACATGCACATGATTGTAAGACAAGAAACGGGAATCAGTAGTTATTTAAATCAAGATTTGATTATCACATCTATTTGTTGTTTATCATGTCACATGTCTGAAATATGAAGGATAAATTCAAATGACTTAATATCTGATAATTAATGATTGAATAAATAGATTACGAGAAGCTTAATTAATTATGTCATTGTCATACAAACAACTGACCAGCTTTTGACTTTTCTATAACAACTACTCCTGATTCTTCAAAATTTGTATCAGTATAAACTCTGAACTGTTTAAGATTATTAAGCTTCTTGTTCAGTCTCGCCAGAACAATGCCAAGAAATGCATCATCAATTCGAAGATTTTGTGTAAATGACATTACAACTGATGCATCACATACTAAGTCTGCTCCAAGAACGTAGCCAATACCAAAAAAGTAGGGAGGATAATAGTCCCATGGATATTCATGAGTTGAAATAGCCCACTTTGAAATGTAAGTGTTGTTTTGTGGTCGCACTACAATTGATGATGAATGTATTGAACCACCTGCATAGTATTTCACGTCAGATTTTTTAATTGAATTTACAAATTTTATTGTATTGTTTGGATGAAGTAAATAATCATCATCAATAAATAAAAACAACGGAGTCTCGTTTTTACAGAAGACACATGCCCAACGAAAAGTTAACATCATTTTTGTAGTCAAATTGAAGTAATTATCATAGAAACCCCCAATCAACAAATCTCTGTAAATTCTACTTTCATTTCCCAGTTGATTAATTACCGACCACCGTGAAGATTCATGTTTTATTGATTCTGCCCATGATCTTCCATTCAGCCGAATATTCACTCCATCAAAATGATAAATATCCGTTTCATTAGGTGTCGGTAATCCAACAACAAATACAAACCGAACTGTAAAATTCTTCCAAAGACTCATATTCATGTATGTTTTACGCGCGTAAGACCGATGTTCATAGCAATATATACAAGATTTAATTAAAACTAGCAAATCCAGTTTCTCTTTTTTACCAAGACAAGGATTACATGCACTTCTTGGCGTTTCCACAACAAACAGATGATTATTGTTTATAGGTACCTAAAAAGGTGTGAGTGGAAATCAAAGAAGATTGGTTAGTTTTGTTTAAGATAGTTATTTGCTGGTATAAGTGCTCGAAATCAGAATGAAGGCTACTATGATTTGTGAAACTATGTTTTCAAAACTAAGTTTGTGAAACTAACTGAATATATCACATTGGAACTTTTAGTCATTCTGTAGAATGTCATCATTTGTTGCTGAGTTTAATGTTTGTGTTTCATTTTGTTATATTTGGTTGATAAAAGTCACTAATGTGTAATTTAAAATCGAACTTATTTCTCCAGTTAAGTTTATCATGTTTATCAAAAATAAAGACGTTTGAACGAAGAATATTCTTTTCGATAAATGCTCATCAGGTCCTACATTTATTAGTTCAAAATTATTAGTCACAAAAATAGCCAGTTCTGAGGCAGGTAAAACATTATTTAGATATCAAGGAGAATTGGTTAATTGGAGGGAGAATGGCTACCCTATAAAGTTTATAAATAAACATGCTATCTCCAAAGCAAATAGGAAGATGTTTCAGACCCTAGAAAGAAAGCCGCTTTTTCTGAGGCTAGCATACAGAAGGGACACGCCCAGCGAAATGCTAACGTTGAGGTTACGCAGCTGCATTCGGAGAACTTTTTACGCTGGAAAACTGCAACTGGTGTTTTCTACCCGCCCCATGGTGATACCGAGAATAAAGGATAAATTACCTAAGCTTGCCACTTCATTTTGTATCTATCAGTTCAACTGCTCCTGTGGAGCAAGTTACATTGGCAGATACTCAAGGAATTTACTCCTCCGTGCTCGGGAGGACCTTCCGGTTTGGTTAACCAAAGGAGTTGTCAGAAGTATCAACAGTTCAATACTAGCTCACCTAATTCAAACAGGTCATGTGGCGAGCATAAATCAATCATTCACAATAATATTTTGTGTAAACAGTTATCTGCCAAGATCGGTTAGACTCAAAGTCCTTAAAACGGCAGAGGCGATAGCTATACGAATCAAGAAGCCAGACCTGTGCATACAGAAGAAGTACGTTCAACCTCTCCTCCTGCAATGGCCGACGCAAGATCCACTAAACCAATCACTACCTTAATCATGCGACGATTTAATGTGATTAATGCATATGTATTCTCCCTCTGAATGTGCATTTCCATATTATTATTATTATTATTATTATTATTGCTATTATTATTGCTATTGTTATTGCTATTGTTATTGTTATTATTATTATTGTTATCATTATTATTATTAATCAAAGTACACAGAATGAATTTGAATATCACATTTTAAGATCAAACAAATGAACTGATTGTAATTATGTCTATTATTGTTACTATGTGACGAATTGTGATTATCGTTCACTCCATTTTACAAACTCTTAACCATCCGGTTTCATTTTAAGTAGGATTTGACCTTTGTCTACAAACACTTGATCTAATCGTAATTTGCTACCACCCCATCTCCTATGTCACCCATATACAGAGATACCTATATACATATTTGATTATCCAAAAGATACAAGTATTTATAAACAATTGTCTGTGTAAGATACTTCGGATCCGTTGACCAGATACCATAAACAACAGCCTTCTGTGTCAGGGAACAAATCAACCGAAATCCAACCAAAGAAGTGATTAGAAAAAGTGGTTGGAGGTGGATAGGATACATATTGAGGAAATCATTAAACTGTATCACAAGATAAGCGCGAACATGGAATTCTGAAATCCAAAGGAAAAGGGGAAGATCTAAAAATACACTGCGTTCGGAATTGAAGATAGACATGAATTCAATGAACAGCACTTAGAAAGAGCTGGAAAGGATAGCCTAGTACAGGACAGAGTTGGTTAAAGAATGGTGGTCGGTGGCTTATGCTCCTCATGGAGTAACAGGCACTGATTGATTAGTTGATTGATTGATTAAGGTAGACAAAGTTTAACAGATGTATATTTTTATTTGCTTATCATAAATCTACCTTACGAATAACTACTTGATAAAATGAGAAAAATAGAATAAAATCTTTTTCAAAAATTCACAAGTATCATAACGACTAACAAAATTAATTCGAGCACAATGTACAATGGTTATAATCAAAACTGACCATTCAAAATATCAAGTAAATTCTACTATTCATATTAGTTCCAAAAAATTTTTTTACTTATATAATCACTAAATCGTAACTAATGTATGAATCAATATATTGATCAGTTTAATCAATAATTATTTTCTCAAACAAATAATCAATATGCATTTAATCCAATCCCATGAGAACAGCTCTTTTCTTGTCAAACATTTAATTATTTGTATTGATAAAATAGGCTGATAAATTGCTAGATACCCAATTAATTATTCTTCTATGCTTTAGTACACAGTTGTTGTATTAAAAAAAATTAATGTAGTTAATGTATAGTCACCATGGTTACTCAGACGCTATAATTAAGCATTAAATAGTCTCAATATCCATCGAATATTTGATCAGTTCTTAAATAGTAAATACATAACCAAAATTGATAAACATTTGAGGAATTATCGGGTAAAATGCATAGGTCAACTAATTGTCAAAGAATATTAGGTGATATCCAATAGAATGATTAAGTTTGATGAGAAAAATTAATTCTTAAACGAGTAACTGATATTGACACCATTTACATCAACTACCATCTACCTTATCATTTATCGCCATAGATATGATTTTAAAAAATAAATGTAACTATGATTGTGTGCTGATAGGTGTATACATAGATTGATTATGGTTGCGTATGAATTAGTCTCAGAGATCGAATAAATTACCCCTGACCTCCAATGAACTTATATCACAAGACAATAGTTGACCACTAAATCATATTTCATTTCAGTAGAAAAGCTGAATTTTGTACAAAATAGTTAATAAAAAAAATAATAAGCATCATAGAAAGTTATTTATACATGCACATGATTGTAAGACAAGAAACGGGAATCAGTAGTTATTTAAATCAAGATTTGATTATCACATCTATTTGTTGTTTATCATGTCACATGTCTGAAATATGAAGGATAAATTCAAATGACTTAATATCTGATAATTAATGATTGAATAAATAGATTACGAGAAGCTTAATTAATTATGTCATTGTCATACAAACAACTGACCAGCTTTTGACTTTTCTATAACAACTACTCCTGATTCTTCAAAATTTGTATCAGTATAAACTCTGAACTGTTTAAGATTATTAAGCTTCTTGTTCAGTCTCGCCAGAACAATGCCAAGAAATGCATCATCAATTCGAAGATTTTGTGTAAATGACATTACAACTGATGCATCACATACTAAGTCTGCTCCAAGAACGTAGCCAATACCAAAAAAGTAGGGAGGATAATAGTCCCATGGATATTCATGAGTTGAAATAGCCCACTTTGAAATGTAAGTGTTGTTTTGTGGTCGCACTACAATTGATGATGAATGTATTGAACCACCTGCATAGTATTTCACGTCAGATTTTTTAATTGAATTTACAAATTTTATTGTATTGTTTGGATGAAGTAAATAATCATCATCAATAAATAAAAACAACGGAGTCTCGTTTTTACAGAAGACACATGCCCAACGAAAAGTTAACATCATTTTTGTAGTCAAATTGAAGTAATTATCATAGAAACCCCCAATCAACAAATCTCTGTAAATTCTACTTTCATTTCCCAGTTGATTAATTACCGACCACCGTGAAGATTCATGTTTTATTGATTCTGCCCATGATCTTCCATTCAGCCGAATATTCACTCCATCAAAATGATAAATATCCGTTTCATTAGGTGTCGGTAATCCAACAACAAATACAAACCGAACTGTAAAATTCTTCCAAAGACTCATATTCATGTATGTTTTACGCGCGTAAGACCGATGTTCATAGCAATATATACAAGATTTAATTAAAACTAGCAAATCCAGTTTCTCTTTTTTACCAAGACAAGGATTACATGCACTTCTTGGCGTTTCCACAACAAACAGATGATTATTGTTTATAGGTACCTAAAAAGGTGTGAGTGGAAATCAAAGAAGATTGGTTAGTTTTGTTTAAGATAGTTATTTGCTGGTATAAGTGCTCGAAATCAGAATGAAGGCTACTATGATTTGTGAAACTATGTTTTCAAAACTAAGTTTGTGAAACTAACTGAATATATCACATTGGAACTTTTAGTCATTCTGTAGAATGTCATCATTTGTTGCTGAGTTTAATGTTTGTGTTTCATTTTGTTATATTTGGTTGATAAAAGTCACTAATGTGTAATTTAAAATCGAACTTATTTCTCCAGTTAAGTTTATCATGTTTATCAAAAATAAAGACGTTTGAACGAAGAATATTCTTTTCGATAAATGCTCATCAGGTCCTACATTTATTAGTTCAAAATTATTAGTCACAAAAATAGCCAGTTCTGAGGCAGGTAAAACATTATTTAGATATCAAGGAGAATTGGTTAATTGGAGGGAGAATGGCTACCCTATAAAGTTTATAAATAAACATGCTATCTCCAAAGCAAATAGGAAGATGTTTCAGACCCTAGAAAGAAAGCCGCTTTTTCTGAGGCTAGCATACAGAAGGGACACGCCCAGCGAAATGCTAACGTTGAGGTTACGCAGCTGCATTCGGAGAACTTTTTACGCTGGAAAACTGCAACTGGTGTTTTCTACCCGCCCCATGGTGATACCGAGAATAAAGGATAAATTACCTAAGCTTGCCACTTCATTTTGTATCTATCAGTTCAACTGCTCCTGTGGAGCAAGTTACATTGGCAGATACTCAAGGAATTTACTCCTCCGTGCTCGGGAGGACCTTCCGGTTTGGTTAACCAAAGGAGTTGTCAGAAGTATCAACAGTTCAATACTAGCTCACCTAATTCAAACAGGTCATGTGGCGAGCATAAATCAATCATTCACAATAATATTTTGTGTAAACAGTTATCTGCCAAGATCGGTTAGACTCAAAGTCCTTAAAACGGCAGAGGCGATAGCTATACGAATCAAGAAGCCAGACCTGTGCATACAGAAGAAGTACGTTCAACCTCTCCTCCTGCAATGGCCGACGCAAGATCCACTAAACCAATCACTACCTTAATCATGCGACGATTTAATGTGATTAATGCATATGTATTCTCCCTCTGAATGTGCATTTCCATATTATTATTATTATTATTATTATTATTATTATTATTATTGCTATTATTATTGCTATTGTTATTGCTATTGTTATTGTTATTATTATTATTGTTATCATTATTATTATTAATCAAAGTACACAGAATGAATTTGAATATCACATTTTAAGATCAAACAAATGAACTGATTGTAATTATATATATAGAGGCTATATAGAGGCAATCCGCTCAGGATGCACATATGGCAACAGAGGCTGACCAGTTTCAGTCCATTACAAATCAACGGGAAGATACAAGCCTATTCTGAATTAGATATGTACCCGTTGCACAAGCGTGACTGTCTGGACACAGTAGCCTAGTGGTGAACGCGGTGGCGTTTGACACGAAGCGGACTGAGTTCGAATCCCAGTGTGAACATCAACATTGGGATGCAGGTACATCCAGCCGACGAGTCCCAAATAGGACGAAACGCGCGTCCTGGATTCCACTTGCCAGTCACAATCCAACTTTAATATAACTTGTGTAATACCGCTATATAGAGGCAATCCGCTCAGGATGCACATATGGCAACAGAGGCTGACCAGTTTCAGTCCATTACAAATCAACGGGAAGATACAAGCCTATTCTGAATTAGATATGTACCCGTTGCACAAGCGTGACTGTCTGGACACAGTAGCCTAGTGGTGAACGCGGTGGCGTTTGACACGAAGCGGACTGAGTTCGAATCCCAGTGTGAACAT
Organism: Schistosoma japonicum; assembly: GCA_025215515.1. Lineage (NCBI taxonomy): Eukaryota > Metazoa > Platyhelminthes > Trematoda > Strigeidida > Schistosomatidae > Schistosoma > Schistosoma japonicum. The sequence goes on from CM046069.1 coordinate 14,129,302, forward strand.
CAACATTGGGATGCAGGTACATCCAGCCGACGAGTCCCAAATAGGACGAAACGCGCGTCCTGGATTCCACTTGCCAGTCACAATCCAACTTAAATATAACTTGTGTAATACCGCTATATAGAGGCAATCCGCTCAGGATGCACATATGGCAACAGAGGCTGACCAGTTTCAGTCCATTACAAATCAACGGGAAGATACAAGCCTATTCTGAATTAGATATGTACCCGTTGCACAAGCGTGACTGTCTGGACACAGTAGCCTAGTGGTGAACGCGGTGGCGTTTGACACGAAGCGGACTGAGTTCGAATCCCAGTGTGAACATCAACATTGGGATGCAGGTACATCCAGCCGACGAGTCCCAAATAGGACGAAACGCGCGTCCTGGATTCCACTTGCCAGTCACAATCCAACTTAAATATAACTTGTGTAATACCGCTATATAGAGGCAATCCGCTCAGGATGCACATATGGCAACAGAGGCTGACCAGTTTCAGTCCATTACAAATCAACGGGAAGATACAAGCCTATTCTGAATTAGATATGTACCCGTTGCACAAGCGTGACTGTCTGGACACAGTAGCCTAGTGGTGAACGCGGTGGCGTTTGACACGAAGCGGACTGAGTTCGAATCCCAGTGTGAACATCAACATTGGGATGCAGGTACATCCAGCCGACGAGTCCCAAATAGGACGAAACGCGCGTCCTGGATTCCACTTGCCAGTCACAATCCAACTTAAATATAACTTGTGTAATACCGCTATATAGAGGCAATCCGCTCAGGATGCACATATGGCAACAGAGGCTGACCAGTTTCAGTCCATTACAAATCAACGGGAAGATACAAGCCTATTCTGAATTAGATATGTACCCGTTGCACAAGCGTGACTGTCTGGACACAGTAGCCTAGTGGTGAACGCGGTGGCGTTTGACACGAAGCGGACTGAGTTCGAATCCCAGTGTGAACATCAACATTGGGATGCAGGTACATCCAGCCGACGAGTCCCAAATAGGACGAAACGCGCGTCCTGGATTCCACTTGCCAGTCACAATCCAACTTAAATATAACTTGTGTAATACCGCTATATAGAGGCAATCCGCTCAGGATGCACATATGGCAACAGAGGCTGACCAGTTTCAGTCCATTACAAATCAACGGGAAGATACAAGCCTATTCTGAATTAGATATGTACCCGTTGCACAAGCGTGACTGTCTGGACACAGTAGCCTAGTGGTGAACGCGGTGGCGTTTGACACGAAGCGGACTGAGTTCGAATCCCAGTGTGAACATCAACATTGGGATGCAGGTACATCCAGCCGACGAGTCCCAAATAGGACGAAACGCGCGTCCTGGATTCCACTTGCCAGTCACAATCCAACTTAAATATAACTTGTGTAATACCGCTATATAGAGGCAATCCGCTCAGGATGCACATATGGCAACAGAGGCTGACCAGTTTCAGTCCATTACAAATCAACGGGAAGATACAAGCCTATTCTGAATTAGATATGTACCCGTTGCACAAGCGTGACTGTCTGGACACAGTAGCCTAGTGGTGAACGCGGTGGCGTTTGACACGAAGCGGACTGAGTTCGAATCCCAGTGTGAACATCAACATTGGGATGCAGGTACATCCAGCCGACGAGTCCCAAATAGGACGAAACGCGCGTCCTGGATTCCACTTGCCAGTCACAATCCAACTTAAATATAACTTGTGTAATACCGCTATATAGAGGCAATCCGCTCAGGATGCACATATGGCAACAGAGGCTGACCAGTTTCAGTCCATTACAAATCAACGGGAAGATACAAGCCTATTCTGAATTAGATATGTACCCGTTGCACAAGCGTGACTGTCTGGACACAGTAGCCTAGTGGTGAACGCGGTGGCGTTTGACACGAAGCGGACTGAGTTCGAATCCCAGTGTGAACATCAACATTGGGATGCAGGTACATCCAGCCGACGAGTCCCAAATAGGACGAAACGCGCGTCCTGGATTCCACTTGCCAGTCACAATCCAACTTAAATATAACTTGTGTAATACCGCTATATAGAGGCAATCCGCTCAGGATGCACATATGGCAACAGAGGCTGACCAGTTTCAGTCCATTACAAATCAACGGGAAGATACAAGCCTATTCTGAATTAGATATGTACCCGTTGCACAAGCGTGACTGTCTGGACACAGTAGCCTAGTGGTGAACGCGGTGGCGTTTGACACGAAGCGGACTGAGTTCGAATCCCAGTGTGAACATCAACATTGGGATGCAGGTACATCCAGCCGACGAGTCCCAAATAGGACGAAACGCGCGTCCTGGATTCCACTTGCCAGTCACAATCCAACTTAAATATAACTTGTGTAATACCGCTATATAGAGGCAATCCGCTCAGGATGCACATATGGCAACAGAGGCTGACCAGTTTCAGTCCATTACAAATCAACGGGAAGATACAAGCCTATTCTGAATTAGATATGTACCCGTTGCACAAGCGTGACTGTCTGGACACAGTAGCCTAGTGGTGAACGCGGTGGCGTTTGACACGAAGCGGACTGAGTTCGAATCCCAGTGTGAACATCAACATTGGGATGCAGGTACATCCAGCCGACGAGTCCCAAATAGGACGAAACGCGCGTCCTGGATTCCACTTGCCAGTCACAATCCAACTTAAATATAACTTGTGTAATACCGCTATATAGAGGCAATCCGCTCAGGATGCACATATGGCAACAGAGGCTGACCAGTTTCAGTCCATTACAAATCAACGGGAAGATACAAGCCTATTCTGAATTAGATATGTACCCGTTGCACAAGCGTGACTGTCTGGACACAGTAGCCTAGTGGTGAACGCGGTGGCGTTTGACACGAAGCGGACTGAGTTCGAATCCCAGTGTGAACATCAACATTGGGATGCAGGTACATCCAGCCGACGAGTCCCAAATAGGACGAAACGCGCGTCCTGGATTCCACTTGCCAGTCACAATCCAACTTAAATATAACTTGTGTAATACCGCTATATAGAGGCAATCCGCTCAGGATGCACATATGGCAACAGAGGCTGACCAGTTTCAGTCCATTACAAATCAACGGGAAGATACAAGCCTATTCTGAATTAGATATGTACCCGTTGCACAAGCGTGACTGTCTGGACACAGTAGCCTAGTGGTGAACGCGGTGGCGTTTGACACGAAGCGGACTGAGTTCGAATCCCAGTGTGAACATCAACATTGGGATGCAGGTACATCCAGCCGACGAGTCCCAAATAGGACGAAACGCGCGTCCTGGATTCCACTTGCCAGTCACAATCCAACTTAAATATAACTTGTGTAATACCGCTATATAGAGGCAATCCGCTCAGGATGCACATATGGCAACAGAGGCTGACCAGTTTCAGTCCATTACAAATCAACGGGAAGATACAAGCCTATTCTGAATTAGATATGTACCCGTTGCACAAGCGTGACTGTCTGGACACAGTAGCCTAGTGGTGAACGCGGTGGCGTTTGACACGAAGCGGACTGAGTTCGAATCCCAGTGTGAACATCAACATTGGGATGCAGGTACATCCAGCCGACGAGTCCCAAATAGGACGAAACGCGCGTCCTGGATTCCACTTGCCAGTCACAATCCAACTTAAATATAACTTGTGTAATACCGCTATATAGAGGCAATCCGCTCAGGATGCACATATGGCAACAGAGGCTGACCAGTTTCAGTCCATTACAAATCAACGGGAAGATACAAGCCTATTCTGAATTAGATATGTACCCGTTGCACAAGCGTGACTGTCTGGACACAGTAGCCTAGTGGTGAACGCGGTGGCGTTTGACACGAAGCGGACTGAGTTCGAATCCCAGTGTGAACATCAACATTGGGATGCAGGTACATCCAGCCGACGAGTCCCAAATAGGACGAAACGCGCGTCCTGGATTCCACTTGCCAGTCACAATCCAACTTAAATATAACTTGTGTAATACCGCTATATAGAGGCAATCCGCTCAGGATGCACATATGGCAACAGAGGCTGACCAGTTTCAGTCCATTACAAATCAACGGGAAGATACAAGCCTATTCTGAATTAGATATGTACCCGTTGCACAAGCGTGACTGTCTGGACACAGTAGCCTAGTGGTGAACGCGGTGGCGTTTGACACGAAGCGGACTGAGTTCGAATCCCAGTGTGAACATCAACATTGGGATGCAGGTACATCCAGCCGACGAGTCCCAAATAGGACGAAACGCGCGTCCTGGATTCCACTTGCCAGTCACAATCCAACTTAAATATAACTTGTGTAATACCGCTATATAGAGGCAATCCGCTCAGGATGCACATATGGCAACAGAGGCTGACCAGTTTCAGTCCATTACAAATCAACGGGAAGATACAAGCCTATTCTGAATTAGATATGTACCCGTTGCACAAGCGTGACTGTCTGGACACAGTAGCCTAGTGGTGAACGCGGTGGCGTTTGACACGAAGCGGACTGAGTTCGAATCCCAGTGTGAACATCAACATTGGGATGCAGGTACATCCAGCCGACGAGTCCCAAATAGGACGAAACGCGCGTCCTGGATTCCACTTGCCAGTCACAATCCAACTTAAATATAACTTGTGTAATACCGCTATATAGAGGCAATCCGCTCAGGATGCACATATGGCAACAGAGGCTGACCAGTTTCAGTCCATTACAAATCAACGGGAAGATACAAGCCTATTCTGAATTAGATATGTACCCGTTGCACAAGCGTGACTGTCTGGACACAGTAGCCTAGTGGTGAACGCGGTGGCGTTTGACACGAAGCGGACTGAGTTCGAATCCCAGTGTGAACATCAACATTGGGATGCAGGTACATCCAGCCGACGAGTCCCAAATAGGACGAAACGCGCGTCCTGGATTCCACTTGCCAGTCACAATCCAACTTAAATATAACTTGTGTAATACCGCTATATAGAGGCAATCCGCTCAGGATGCACATATGGCAACAGAGGCTGACCAGTTTCAGTCCATTACAAATCAACGGGAAGATACAAGCCTATTCTGAATTAGATATGTACCCGTTGCACAAGCGTGACTGTCTGGACACAGTAGCCTAGTGGTGAACGCGGTGGCGTTTGACACGAAGCGGACTGAGTTCGAATCCCAGTGTGAACATCAACATTGGGATGCAGGTACATCCAGCCGACGAGTCCCAAATAGGACGAAACGCGCGTCCTGGATTCCACTTGCCAGTCACAATCCAACTTAAATATAACTTGTGTAATACCGCTATATAGAGGCAATCCGCTCAGGATGCACATATGGCAACAGAGGCTGACCAGTTTCAGTCCATTACAAATCAACGGGAAGATACAAGCCTATTCTGAATTAGATATGTACCCGTTGCACAAGCGTGACTGTCTGGACACAGTAGCCTAGTGGTGAACGCGGTGGCGTTTGACACGAAGCGGACTGAGTTCGAATCCCAGTGTGAACATCAACATTGGGATGCAGGTACATCCAGCCGACGAGTCCCAAATAGGACGAAACGCGCGTCCTGGATTCCACTTGCCAGTCACAATCCAACTTAAATATAACTTGTGTAATACCGCTATATAGAGGCAATCCGCTCAGGATGCACATATGGCAACAGAGGCTGACCAGTTTCAGTCCATTACAAATCAACGGGAAGATACAAGCCTATTCTGAATTAGATATGTACCCGTTGCACAAGCGTGACTGTCTGGACACAGTAGCCTAGTGGTGAACGCGGTGGCGTTTGACACGAAGCGGACTGAGTTCGAATCCCAGTGTGAACATCAACATTGGGATGCAGGTACATCCAGCCGACGAGTCCCAAATAGGACGAAACGCGCGTCCTGGATTCCACTTGCCAGTCACAATCCAACTTAATATAACTTGTGTAATACCGCTATATAGAGGCAATCCGCTCAGGATGCACATATGGCAACAGAGGCTGACCAGTTTCAGTCCATTACAAATCAACGGGAAGATACAAGCCTATTCTGAATTAGATATGTACCCGTTGCACAAGCGTGACTGTCTGGACACAGTAGCCTAGTGGTGAACGCGGTGGCGTTTGACACGAAGCGGACTGAGTTCGAATCCCAGTGTGAACATCAACATTGGGATGCAGGTACATCCAGCCGACGAGTCCCAAATAGGACGAAACGCGCGTCCTGGATTCCACTTGCCAGTCACAATCCAACTTAAATATAACTTGTGTAATACCGCTATATAGAGGCAATCCGCTCAGGATGCACATATGGCAACAGAGGCTGACCAGTTTCAGTCCATTACAAATCAACGGGAAGATACAAGCCTATTCTGAATTAGATATGTACCCGTTGCACAAGCGTGACTGTCTGGACACAGTAGCCTAGTGGTGAACGCGGTGGCGTTTGACACGAAGCGGACTGAGTTCGAATCCCAGTGTGAACATCAACATTGGGATGCAGGTACATCCAGCCGACGAGTCCCAAATAGGACGAAACGCGCGTCCTGGATTCCACTTGCCAGTCACAATCCAACTTAATATAACTTGTGTAATACCGCTATATAGAGGCAATCCGCTCAGGATGCACATATGGCAACAGAGGCTGACCAGTTTCAGTCCATTACAAATCAACGGGAAGATACAAGCCTATTCTGAATTAGATATGTACCCGTTGCACAAGCGTGACTGTCTGGACACAGTAGCCTAGTGGTGAACGCGGTGGCGTTTGACACGAAGCGGACTGAGTTCGAATCCCAGTGTGAACATCAACATTGGGATGCAGGTACATCCAGCCGACGAGTCCCAAATAGGACGAAACGCGCGTCCTGGATTCCACTTGCCAGTCACAATCCAACTTAATATAACTTGTGTAATACCGCTATATAGAGGCAATCCGCTCAGGATGCACATATGGCAACAGAGGCTGACCAGTTTCAGTCCATTACAAATCAACGGGAAGATACAAGCCTATTCTGAATTAGATATGTACCCGTTGCACAAGCGTGACTGTCTGGACACAGTAGCCTAGTGGTGAACGCGGTGGCGTTTGACACGAAGCGGACTGAGTTCGAATCCCAGTGTGAACATCAACATTGGGATGCAGGTACATCCAGCCGACGAGTCCCAAATAGGACGAAACGCGCGTCCTGGATTCCACTTGCCAGTCACAATCCAACTTAATATAACTTGTGTAATACCGCTATATAGAGGCAATCCGCTCAGGATGCACATATGGCAACAGAGGCTGACCAGTTTCAGTCCATTACAAATCAACGGGAAGATACAAGCCTATTCTGAATTAGATATGTACCCGTTGCACAAGCGTGACTGTCTGGACACAGTAGCCTAGTGGTGAACGCGGTGGCGTTTGACACGAAGCGGACTGAGTTCGAATCCCAGTGTGAACATCAACATTGGGATGCAGGTACATCCAGCCGACGAGTCCCAAATAGGACGAAACGCGCGTCCTGGATTCCACTTGCCAGTCACAATCCAACTTAAATATAACTTGTGTAATACCGCTATATAGAGGCAATCCGCTCAGGATGCACATATGGCAACAGAGGCTGACCAGTTTCAGTCCATTACAAATCAACGGGAAGATACAAGCCTATTCTGAATTAGATATGTACCCGTTGCACAAGCGTGACTGTCTGGACACAGTAGCCTAGTGGTGAACGCGGTGGCGTTTGACACGAAGCGGACTGAGTTCGAATCCCAGTGTGAACATCAACATTGGGATGCAGGTACATCCAGCCGACGAGTCCCAAATAGGACGAAACGCGCGTCCTGGATTCCACTTGCCAGTCACAATCCAACTTAATATAACTTGTGTAATACCGCTATATAGAGGCAATCCGCTCAGGATGCACATATGGCAACAGAGGCTGACCAGTTTCAGTCCATTACAAATCAACGGGAAGATACAAGCCTATTCTGAATTAGATATGTACCCGTTGCACAAGCGTGACTGTCTGGACACAGTAGCCTAGTGGTGAACGCGGTGGCGTTTGACACGAAGCGGACTGAGTTCGAATCCCAGTGTGAACATCAACATTGGGATGCAGGTACATCCAGCCGACGAGTCCCAAATAGGACGAAACGCGCGTCCTGGATTCCACTTGCCAGTCACAATCCAACTTTAATATAACTTGTGTAATACCGCTATATAGAGGCAATCCGCTCAGGATGCACATATGGCAACAGAGGCTGACCAGTTTCAGTCCATTACAAATCAACGGGAAGATACAAGCCTATTCTGAATTAGATATGTACCCGTTGCACAAGCGTGACTGTCTGGACACAGTAGCCTAGTGGTGAACGCGGTGGCGTTTGACACGAAGCGGACTGAGTTCGAATCCCAGTGTGAACATCAACATTGGGATGCAGGTACATCCAGCCGACGAGTCCCAAATAGGACGAAACGCGCGTCCTGGATTCCACTTGCCAGTCACAATCCAACTTTAATATGATTGTAATTATGTCTATTATTGTTACTATGTGACGAATTGTGATTATCGTTCACTCCATTTTACAAACTCTTAACCATCCGGTTTCATTTTAAGTAGGATTTGACCTTTGTCTACAAACACTTGATCTAATCGTAATTTGCTACCACCCCATCTCCTATGTCACCCATATACAGAGATACCTATATACATATTTGATTAATAATGTTGTTTATCTCAATTGTCTTTTACGTTTCACAAGTTACATGATGATGAGTATTTCAACATTAACATTCGTTTTTATAAATAACTCGATGAGAGAAAAAACTTCCAATTAACCAATTCTCCTTGATATCTAAATAATATTTTACCTGCCTCAGAACTGGCTATTTTTGTGACTAATAATTTTGAACTAGTAAATGTAGGACCTGATGAGCATTTATCGAAAAGAATATTCTTCGTTCAAACGTCTTTGTTTTTGATAAACATGGGAATTTTTAAACAATCAATCATGTTTGTTGTAAGTCATAGATTGCATGTGATTGATGAGAGGCTACTTGTAAATTCCGACGTGATTTTACATACATGTGAGTTAGTAATCTATTAGATGAGTTAAAATGAGGAGATTATATCAATGACCTAATTTCAATTGTTGATTGGAATGAACAAAAATGTTCTAGACACATGTCACGAGGATTCGCCTGTAGTGATGATGAATTGCATACTCTAACAGTTAATAAAACTCATTCAATTTAACTTCTCATTCAACCAGTTTACAATGCAGCTCTCTCGGTTGGGATTAACTTTCTGCATTACAAGATGACGACTGAAATCTGATAGTGGAATTTGAAGTATAAATTATTATGTTTGGAATTTGACAGTTTGTAGTGCGATAGGCATTTAATTGTTGCAACAATTTAATCAACTACAATCAATCAATGCCTGTTACCCCTCGATAATCATGGATCACAGACCACCATTCTCTAACTAACTCTATCCTCATATCGCCTTTCCAGTTATTCCCAGATGCTACACATTTTTTTCATGTCTTCTACTAAATCCTTACTCACTTTCCTCTGGTCTTGTGGATTACAAATTAAGTCGTCTTGTGACACAGTTCGATGATAACCTCAATGTGCCCCATATAAATCCAGCGTCGTTTCCTAATTCCTTCTTCACCTGGGTTGTAATTAGATTGTTTTAATCACAGTAGGTAGTCGCTGATGGTGTTTGGTCGACTGATCCGAAGTATCTTGCGTAGACAGTTGTTTGTAAGTACCTGTATCTTTTGAATGATGCTATTCGTAGTTCTCCAAGTTTCAGCTCCATACAATAAAATCTTTTTGATGTTTGTATTAAAACTCTGACTTTGGTGTTCTATGACAGCTTTTTCGAGTGCCAAATGTTCTTCAGTTGCAGAAAAAGTGCCCTTGTATTTCAAGTCCCTGTATTTACATCTGCGCCAGATCCTCCTTGTTTATCAGTGATCCACCCCAGATATGTAATAGTTTCGACATATTTCAGAGCTCTCCGTCAAGTGCGGAGTGATACCTCTCCAGTTCTTACACTTGCTATGATCTCTCTACTTTCTTTTGGTATGTTGGTGCGGTGCCCTTCTTTCCAGGCAATTGATACTTGTTCTTCCGCCAAAACTTTCCTGAAGAAAACGTGGAGAATTTTTTGCACTTACTTGTATATCTGCCTTCAGTGCCTCACTCAGCTGATATGTTATCTGGCCCTGCTGACTTGCCACTCGATTTAATACTGTGAAGGCCATTATGATTACTTTGAGTAATGGTCAGTCGACATTTATAGGGAGATTTATAGATGTTGGATCGATGACTGGTGGGTCCAGTTGAATTTATAACTTGATTGATATCTTCCCAGTTGTTCTCCAAGATAGTTTACTTTCCTTCTAATGTAAAGTAAAAGACCTGGAACCTATTGCTAAGTGTTATCCTGAATTTGATGAGTTTGTTATTATCTTGAAGAGGGGTAGTACTAAACTGTGATTAGTGCTGTTACTCTACGTGTTCGGTACTTCTTTGGATTCAATTTCATTTTGTCCACTACCAGGTGGGGATCTGAAGCTATACCAGCTTATCTTGTTGCTATCAATTTGGTGATCAATTTGGTTTGTGGTCTGGTGAAACCCATGTAGCTTTGTATATGTGTTTGTGGGAAGATATGGTTTCACTGATAATCATTTTGTTGAATCCATATATGTTAACGAATCTCTTATCGTTGTCGTTAATTTTTCCCAGTCCATGTAGTTCGGTAGTATTTACCCATGCAGTGTTACCCATTTCATCTGATGATGCGAATGTTTTTATGATTACGTAATTATTACTAATCTAAAAGCTTTTGAATTACTTCGTACAGAGTCAACTTCTGTTTGTGTACTCAGTATGGCTTTAGCACCATTCACAGACACACAAGATGGAGTCATCATCCGTTGCAATGGTTGCATGCAAAATAAGTCAATAAGAACAGGGCAGCTTCTTTAGCGAGTTTTGGTTAAAGCTCAGGCAAACTTGCATTTTAGTTGAATTGTGGGTAATGCATTTGCCTTTTTAGTTTACATCGTCGCTTGCAAATGTGAAAGAAGTCTCAGAAGTGCAGTGGTATCAAAACTGCAGAGACATATGTCCAAAAATGATGTTACATTTACATCTGTTGCTAAGAGGCGTTGGAAAATCTGTTGAAACAGATGAAACAGCTTCTAGAAAGAGAAAATATAATATAGGTGAATATTTGAGAAATGAATGGGTAAATACTAATTACTTTAGTCACACTAGTAGGTTCTTGGCACATAGAACGGAACATTAGAAAACGAATATTTCCAGTATGTCCCAGATATAACTACAAGAACTTTATTACCAACAATACAGATGTACCTCCTTCAAAGGACTACGATGTATACAGACTACGAATTTAAAATCAATGAACCCGTTTCCAACCTTCAAAAGTTCATAAAGCATGTAAACATTTTTTAGGTTTTTTCTTTCTAGCCTATTTTAATCATTTTCATAATAAATTATAGTTTCATCTACAAGTGCGTTCTCATTGGTTTAAAACGCGTCAAGGTCATTTGTTGTCATTGAGGATTGCCAGCAAGCCTTAGTTTTACTTCGAACTTTAGGGATTTCGTTGCTGTCTTTGATAAGCACATAACACTGGATGATATTCTTTGTAATCCCTACTTCTTTGTCTTGAAGGATGCTTTGATGATATTGGGTCCATGAGGTTCCCCTTTTATATGCGCTTCTATGTTTTTCTGAAAAACATTAGTGCCACTCATAGTGCATGTGTGTGTGAGACATTTTATTGTTCATGACCGAAGTACAATGGTACCTATCCTGAGGCTAATCTTTGTTGCCTAGCTTTCAACCAATGTGTTTAATTTATTCCTAGTAACTCATTGTTGTATTTTCTCATATCATTTGCTATATGGTAACGTTTTCTGGTCTTTTACATCGTACCAGCATTCCATGTACCTATATCAGTTGTTTCACTGGTTGTCAGAAGAGACATTTGCCTTGCGACTTTCGAAGAAACACGGCTTTCTCCATGAGGCATCATAACTCTTCGAAATGCAGACTCTCTAGATTTCAGAGCAGAGTTTGAATGTATTTGTCTGGTTAGCGCGTTGTTATCAGGTATTTTCTTATGGAATGAAGCTGATAACATCATCCCCAACCATCCTCTTTTATCCGAGTTTGAGACTAGTAGTAACCATAGGAGAATTTAAAATGGAGTTTCAATCAGCTGTACTTGATCATCATCCCCGTCCCTAAGATGGACTACGTTGTCATCATAACGGTAAATGATCTCGTCATTTAAATGTATCAAGAATCAAGAGAAAAATCATTGTATACCATAAGTCCTTTAACTGTTGTTATGAAGAATGAAAACACGAAATTACCCAATATCTAAACATTTGCTCATATAAAAATGTTCTTTGAAGGTAAGGAAACAGAAATAACGATCGAATTCGAATTGACAGTTACATAGCTTTCATTTTGTAAGTACATTTTCTTTATTTATTGAAATTAACCAAGGACATTCATTTGTTTATCTTCAATTTAACCGACAATTTTTAATATATCCATTCATCATAATTCTAATTTTACCCAGTTGAAAACGATATAGTAAAAAATATCCAACTGGATTCAAACCAATTAGAGTCAAGATAAGTAATCCACTACAGATGTACATATGACAACACATAGTGATCAATCTCAGATCATGACAACCACAAAACAGGAGGGTACAAGTACTTCCAAATTAAATGAAAGAAACAGTTTAACGTGAATTGGATGATAACATGCTTGTAACGGAAAATGGTCAACAACACTGATGTTTCAATTAGTTAACAAGTGAATGAATGAATTAATGAATGTTGAGTACATTGATGACACTTATCATTATTTGATATTTGATAAGGAGACATGAAAGACGGAACTTATTATAACAGTAAAGTAATGAGATTGCAAAGGTTTTTCATGTAATTAATGTATCATGAATATTCAGTACTAGATAAACTTATCACATTATGCAACATACTTTGTGTATCTTGATATTCTATTGATGATTTGTTTGAATTCTGCTCCATCTCGAGTGATTGATTTAGCAAAATACTTACTTACGTATGTTATTTGAAATGGTAGCAATGAATTAATAGAGTATACGTATTAAATACATAACAATTCAATGAATATAACATACCTCATTCGGTGGGAATCCAACAGGTAAGGCGTTTGAATATTTACTTATATTGAAATATGTTGGATAATGTTTAACATGTACTAATTTATTATCTTTATTATCTGAATCATTTCTATCTTGAATTACTTCTTTATAGATTTCATTGAAGTGATACGTTGTATTTGTGGCTTCAGGTAACATTTTCAAATAATTTTTAAAGTCAAGAAATTTTATTGTTTTATTGATTAAAGTTACAGAGAAATGTGTTAGTTGGAATGATTCCGTGGAAATTTGTGTGACTTGTGATGAACTGATGTCAGTATCATGTAATTCGTGTAAAATATCAATGAATGCAAACCATGTATTTTGGGATTTAACGATTCCACTTAAAATTTCATTTGTACACAATGATGATGACAATGTCCCATAGATTACGTAATAATGGTTATTTGTAATATAAAGATAAATACATGAATTGAAAAGAACTGCAATACAAATTAATAAACATTTCCAACATTTAATTGATTTTAATGAAGGTAACCATAAAATGGTTTGCATTTTCTAGTGGAATGTACAGTTAGAAATAGGACCAGTGACTATACAATAAAACAAAAAAAGTGATAAATATCATGAATATTAACTCTGAATGATTTCAATGTAAAGAAGATTTATACAATAACAAATGTGATTATTTGCTATTTAAAGTTAACATTATATATACACTACTTAAATTAATAATAATTGACAAATGAATTAACTGATCAATTCTCAATAGAGTTATTTGCTACTTTTCTACTGATTTCATATTTTGAACCTATGAATGATTGTGGTTAGCTTAAACATTGACTGATCTGTTATGTACTGACATATTTATATATATTTGTATCCATTAGTGTATGTACTATGCACATGCGTGTAAATAACTGGAAATAAACTATTCTCATTACAAAATACATTATTGAATACATGCATTAATCTACATTAAATTATGATTATGATGCAACGTAATGAATATTCAATTGACTGGATAGTATCTTGGTGAATTTCCGTATCATCATTAGATTCTCTACAATCAAATGAATGCATTCGAATACTTGTAATTTTCTGCGAAGAAACTCCACACAGAATTCTTGTGGAATAACAAGAGAATTATATCAATGCTGATGATCTGCTTGAATTAGCTTATATTCCATACACCATTCTAAATACCAAATGTTAGTGAGTATTATGTCAAACCAATAACTGAATTTAGAATAGAATTCAAACAAATCATTAACAGAATATCAAAATACACAATATCTATACAAAAATATGTTGTATAATGTGATAAGTTTATCTAGTACTGAATATTCATGAAACATTAATTACATGAAAAACCTTTGCAATCTCACTACTGCACTATTATTATAAGTTCTGTCTTCTATGTCTCCTTAACAAATATCAAATAATGATAACTGTCATCAATGTAATCAACATTTATTCATTCATCGATTCACTCATTAACCAATTGAAACATCAGTGTTGTTGACCAGTTTCCGTTACAAGCATTTTATTATTTTATTCAGAATAACTTTGCCGTTTTTTTTGGCTCAAAGTATGTTTTATTTAGATAATTAACGTTTACTATCGAAAAGTTTATATTTTGAGTATAAAATAGTGAGGACAATGAGTATAGAAACCTTTCACCAGTCATTAACTATTACATTTGGTTTATTATTTAATGTCTGTCAATTTCTTTTAGGTAGTGTATTTAACAAATTTACTTGATAATGGTTTAACTTAAGTACTTTATGCTTAAATCTATTTAACATAGTGTTATTTTATTCTTTTTTTTATGATCATCAGATTTAGTTTCACCTACAATTGAAATCCATATAACCCTTTCAACATATAAAGATATACGTAGTGGTTAGTTGTTAATAATCGAAATTATGATTATACAATCGGGGGTTGTACCGATGTCACTGAATTTAGTGCATGTTTAGGTATAATTTTCTGTTTGTATCCACATTGTTTCATGTCACTTTTGTTTAGACAAAATGAATCTGGAAACCTTATGGACAATTTTATTATTATACATTTTATACACACTTTTTCTCTAAATATTTGCGTCATGTCAATGCACAAGGCTTCAGTTTTACATGGCTAAATCAAAATTTTGATAGAGATAAGTCATTCATAGAAAATGTTCTTATAATATTAGACACACAGTGTTGGACATAGTCGACCCAAACGCCTAAGAAATATAATAATGTCTTCAACCTACCTTTCTATCAAAATTTTAGTCATATATCCATTCAATTTTAAAATAAGCTTAAAATCAGTGACTACAAATGATCCTATGTGCTCTTTGTTTAACCTGAAACTGCTGTACTAGCGTCGTGGTACCCTTTAAGGAAGCGACAACCCAAATAAAGTTTGATCTTGCTTTACAAGGTACTAAGTAAATTGTCTTCTGCATCCTATAATGCAGTGTTTTTTGCGGATTCGCCATGTTATAGTTTTCATAACTAGGCTTTATCAGCAAAATGCCTCGTTCTGAATGCATTGGATGAATTTCTTTACAATTAAATTTTCACGAATCTTGAACAAACTTTTTGAGAAATAGTTTTGCTTTTATTATTTGTACCACATATTGACAATTACTAGTCATTTAATATTGCACTAAAAGTGTTCGCAACAACGAATATTTCTTGCTCCGCCAGCGAAATTATTGAGACTAAATTTGTAAACAATATTATCACTCACTACACCCGATTAACTTCCTTTCTGTAGATATTCTAACCTTCTGACTTTATTCGAAGCTTGCATTGTAAAATCACTTGTGAAGTGACATTATCACCTCCAGGATATCTTTTTGTTGTTCTGTACTCTTTGTTTGCATTTTTCTTTCCCAATTTGTAGATGGGGAAAATCGCCTTGTGATGCACTGTGAAGTTTCACTCTTTACAAACATGGTTCTCGATTTTCTTATTATTGGAATATGCTGCATTCTGTGGAATATCGGCCACTTGAAACACTTGCGATTATGCTTCTAAAGTCACTCTCTGTGTGAATTTCAACCTCCGTACACCATTTGTTATCGACAAGTATATGCTTATACGAGATTTTACTTAGTAATAATTGTGTAACTAATATGCTATAAGCCTATGATTGTGCATTTCTCCAGCATTTTGTCCTTCGAAATTTCTAATGACTTTAAATTTAGTCTATGGTTATTATCTATTAATTGCATTCAAACTATAATCTCGAATAAAACATATTGCATTTAGTAAGTTTTAGCATATCAGTTAGTTAGTTAAAACAGAAAAATGCCAATGCAACAAAGGAAATAAATATTTGAGATTGATTTTCAAGCATAGAGTAACATTAACTAGTCAATCATTCCTGTTACCTCTCATAAGGCGTAGGAGGCCGACCAGCATTCTCCACTAACTTTGTCCTCATATCGTCTTTCTAGTCGTTCCCAAGTACAATTCATTTCTTTCATGTCTGCCTCCAATTCCCACTGTATTATGTCTTCTGGTCTTCCTCTTTTCGTCTGGTTATGAGAATTCTGACTCAGGGCTTGTCTTGGGACAGCCGGTATGAGTTTCAGATGTTCTTTAATTGTAGAAATGTTGCCCTTGCCTTTCTAATCAGTGCTTTTGCATCAGCATCGAATCCTTCTTGTTTAATTATGATGTTGCCCAGGTACGCAAAGTTTCCACCAACTAGTGTTATATCTTGATTCAGTGTTTAAATTCCACATACTAATACAGAATCTGTTTCGTACTTATCTTGAAGTCATCTAAAACGCATAGCTAGTTCAGGTTATTCCATTTTATGCTCAATAAACAGTAAATAGTATTTCATTTCTCCAAATTTGTGTAGTTACTTTATTTCAGTTTCATGATATTTGGATACTATTCTAGTTAATACCTGATAAACTGCTTTTGTGATAAGGCAATCAGCGATTAAGCCGATATTCATATCTTAATTTCATACCTTCACGAAGTCAATATCTAGGAGTCATGGTAATTTTAATTAATTTTGATTATATTTATTTTGCGTAAAGTATTTTGTACATAAATGTGCTATTTTATTGCATAAGACGACTCATATTATACTGACACGTTATTATGTCGTCTGATATCCGTTTATTGCACAGAGAAGGAAGGGAGAAAGAATTTGTTGCAGCAGTCAACCAGATCTTGGGGAATTTATTATCCAACAACAATCTAATTCAGTATGTTATTCATCTATTCAATACAATCTTTTCCTTCCATTATAACGTTTTTTTTCATTTTTTGCATATTTTTAATATTCTATTCAACTTTTTTGGCTAGTTTCAAACCACTTTTTCCTCTATGGATGTCTTAAACTTTATCAAAACTTTAATTTCTAAGTTATATAGACTGTATGTCGCTGATGAAGATCAAATGAAACGAATCAAATTCATTACGTTCTGGCCAACTTATTGTTCTTACTCTCTTCACGTAAATAAAATCAGTGATCTGCATGAAATTATTTAACAATATTAGAATGTCATTGAATTAGCTTGCCCATAAATTGTAGATAATCCAATGGATTTATTTTATGTACGAAGAAAAATATTACAAGTAAAGTCATTGTAGTACGGCGGTCGATTGAAATTACATTCCCTTAAGAGTTTATGTACGTGTAACGTAACAGAATGTAGTTTTTAGTCTGATAAAATGTGTTTGGCTTTATTTAAAGCTTATTTGGTTGGATGCAGTCGCATCTCACTGAATAATAGTGTTACTACTAGAGTTTGAATGGTCAAGTTTGTTTAATCTGGTTAGCGTTTTTTTAGCAAACTTGTGTTTTACGGGATAGGGCTGCTAGCCCTACGCCCAACGCTCCTCCTTTACCCTGGCTTGGGACCGGCAACAACCCTAGAAGAGCTGCGGGTGGAGTTGTTACTACTAGAACTGCAATTTAAAGTTGGTCATTTAAAATAAGCCATACAATAATCAACATGATCACTATAGTAAAGTAACCATTAATAACGAGTACAAAAATAAATTCATAATAGAAACTGAAATATGCACTTTAGTATAGCACATTAAAATGGAGTAATATGTACTTCACTTACTGGATTGACTAATAATTCCCTCTCTCCTTCTATTTATAAAACACATTCAGTGGAACCATTCGATTTAAAGTTACTGATGTTAGCGTCAATCGATTGATACGTCAGATGAAATCGTCATGGTAATCATTGGAATATAAATGGGAATTTTTATAACTTTTAATTATTGGTAGATGTAAACGTTCGAAAATAAAGTGATTATCACATAATGTTATGTCATAATCCTATAGATTTGAAATAATTAAAGTAATCTTGAAATGCATTGCATGTTTTATAGAAATGAAAATAATTCATTGATTATGTAACACATTACAGCTCCATGTAGACGATTACAGAATGATTTTTCTTTTAAAAAAAGAACATTGTAAAATTGTTGAATCTCACTCAAATCTCTTCAGTTTAATCCAATAAATTTAAGTGGGAAAACAAATAGACAGTAAAAAAACATGTAAAAACATTAATACAACTCATTCATGATTAATAGTAACCTTTTAATTAATAGACTACTGATATAAGTTGTAAAGTAGTTGTATAACCATATTGTAATAACATCCTGAAATCAGTAGTATTGTTATTTGATTGGACTTAATTTAGAATACAATAAATTTAAACTAGAAAGAGAATAAGTATATTAGTGTTTATTATATATACACTTTAAGTTATATAAATGATTGGATAAAGCATATATACTTGAATAGGCTAGTGCAAGTTAGAGTTAGAAAATAACCTCAAGCAACTACCATTATCCTTCAATAAAATAATTGATTTGATTGAACTGATTGCGTGATGACGTCATTTTTTAAAGTGATTGAAATGCATTTTATTCCCATCTAATTAACATAGAGTACTATAAAATTGCATATAATTAAACTTGAGATCTGATTACAAATAATGAACATCGACAAAGAAAACTCATGATTCTTCAGTGGTATCATGTACACAGTCAAATACTCCATGGTATAACAAATGACAAATTTACTACCGATCAGTTGCATTGAAACATAAGTTGTGCAAATTCGATAAATCAACCCACTTGTTGTTAGACTAATTCAAATAATACAAAAGTCTTCTGAACACTGTTTTTTAATCCGATAAACTTCTTTTCTATGAAAGACAAAGTTGAGAAAAATCATGTGCAAAAGGAGAATTGATGTCAATAGGTAAGAAAATGCTATAATGAATCAATCAGCTATTCAAAGTGAAAATGGGCGTTACTAGATGTTAATGTTGTATGACAGACTAAATGTTGGATTAAGAAGACGTGTATTAACAAGCAGCATAATTCACGTTTTGGCATAAATATTTGATTCTCTTTATGAATTTGAATGAAGCAGTAACAACAAATTAAACAAGCACATACAATGATAAATTAACTGGCAGGTTCAATGTAACATGAATGGTCGGTAACAAATAAACATGACACTTAGTTCCAAATCTACTTTTTGATTGACAAAATGAATTCACATCTTTCACCGATTATTACAAGTTGAATGATATATGTAACATGTAATCTACGGGATTTCTAATGTTAGATTGCATTCAGTGAGATATGCCAGTCAGTTAATAGGCGAATGGCAGTCATGAAGCAAACAGCACAGCAGAAAGGAATAAAAACATAAACCAAATCCTATAAAATAACACATAGACAAAAAATATGAATAAGTTTAACTGTTGATAACATTATTCGATTAACATTTCAGTTCTGTTAATTGGAATTTACACTACTACTCATAATCTACCAACATTCATTATTCACAATAACTAAAGGTCACTGATACAATTGATTATTGTATTCAATGTAAACTATGTAGAATAAGTTGATAGTTAGTTGATACATAAGAACACAATACTCAATGACATGAATACACTTTTCTATGATTCATGTATTGATACAACATAAACACGAAATAGATATAAATGATATCGATTACAATGAGCAAAGTCTATACTATGAACTCGAATATTTTTCTGTTGATATGTTAGTGGTTTGACATTCTGTGGATACTATGAATGGTGATATATGTATGATAAATTATCCAGTGAATTGTAGTAATGAAGTGCATCTAAGTAAAGTAAAATAAACTCGTTTGAACTGAACTAACACAAGAAAGTGGTTTATGTTTGTGGAGAAGTTATTGACAAACGTAGTAAATATAAATGTTCATTCTTACCTGGTATATTCATGTACGTATTCTCGTTTATCGTTTCCAAGGAATACATACTATACATATCATATGTTGAGATATCATTTCCAATGAACTATATATTACAAATAAGATGCCAATTTAAATGAAACTAGAAATTGATAATGAAGTATGCTTGAAAATGCGTGTTCAGTGAGACATTAAACATTATGCGGGATTTCATGACTTGGCTAAGATATTTGTTGAATATCTGGAAAACACCAACTGGAAAAATTAGTTTAGAAGCAGTCTGTATGATTTAATATAAAGTGATGCCAACATTCTTCTCAGTACTATCCTTTAAGTTTCTTTCAGGAAAAGAATTAAAATCCATCTATCAGAGTGAAAGTAATCTATGATAAATCATTCCTAAAAGCTTGTTCATTCATGATTAAATATTGACTATGTGTACTGTAGTAACATGAGTCACTTGATATGAAGTGTGTTCGAAATGAGATATGTAAGAGCATGTGTGTTTCAATAAATGAAACCATTGACTAATACCACGATCAAATTGATCGTTTTCTTAATCAGAACTGGAAACACATTTAAGTAAATTAAAGTTGTAACAGTGTGTTGCAGATTAATCGGCCAGGGTTCTATGATGTTAATCAATGTGATGAGCGTAATAATTGGTAAAATAATTAAACAATAGTTGTTGTTATTGTTAGACTTCATGTTACAGGCGGTATAGAACGGAATGGTTGTTAAGGTCAATGTTTTTATTTAATAATCAATAGTTTCCATAGTGTAGTAAATTGTACTCCATCTTGTTTGTTATAACTGCTAAGACATACTCAGATACACAGGGTTTCAATTGTTATTTCTTCCCTCATATAACACAAATTTATCGTGATCTATTTCTAACTCTGCAATATCGCGAGTGGCCAAAATGATTCAATTGAAAGTATAACGCCCTGCGTGATCATATGACCAAACTAAGAATAATATGTACATCATTATATATTACAATTTAAATATACTTCACGTTTCTACTAAAAACTTAATTCAGCACCTGAACATGATTAGATGGTTGATAGGTACAGAGTTGTTTTTCTGTCTATCTCAATTTATTTCAACAAATTACATTTCGATCATGTTGTTGAAGAGGTTCGATTTAGTTTACTGAGTTTGTATTTTTTTTAAATATCAAATACTGAAGATATTTCGACAACTATATCTTGTACATAGTTGTAACGTAACTTCAGTGAAAATGTGAATTTAAATGTTGACAAGTGTTTTTATAAGTACCTGATAGTGCAGTAGAGTGAAAAAGTATCAGAATAAGAGATTTAATGCACAACTGACCATTGACTTCATTGTTGTGGCTCAAACTGTCGTTAGAACTTTTCAGAATGAAAGTTACTCGAAATTCATAATGGTTTCGAAAATTACTAGATGTAGCAGTTAGGATTGGTAGTTACTAATTTTAGTACGTTTTGCCAAATTAGTTGAACATACTTTCAATTTCTTCTACTTCTGTACACTGATCAACATATTTAATTTAATTTAAAATTAGTTCCACGTCGTCGTCCATTAACAGTCTATTTATAGAATAAACACAATTCGTACATGAACGACACTGCACACAGTTTTGTGTTCATTAAGTCAGTGGATGGGAAATACGTTGTTTAAGTCATAAAATATTTATTTTAAGTATCATTCATTAGTTGTGGAGCTCTCATACAGTATTATTCATAAATGGATATGCACCACCTTATTTAAGTTCAAGAGTTCAACTTTATTGTATTATTTCGTGTATTTATTTCAGAAGTTCAAATTTACACATTTCGGTCTATAAGCCATGTATACGGATAAAACAATAGCGACTGACCTAGCTAAAGAAGGTGTGCATTTAATGCCACATCAGTTATTTGAGAACTAAGCTCTATCCACATCACCTGAAAATTCTATCTCTAGTGAAGTTATTCGATTAGCACTTTAGAAAGGTCACAAAACGAGGATAAATATTTGTTCAATACTTCTTTGTCATCAGTAGTTGCCCTGCTAAGGTCACTCCGTGATAGGAAATTCAAATCTATTAATACTCATCGTCAGATCATCTAGTGTTGAAGAGGAATTAATTAACCAACTATACATGTGAATATACTTTTATGATTGAATCAACGTTAACTATGATCTGTCACTTATTCTCAAAGTAAAGATAGTAAAGTGATATGTGGATGTCGCATAAAGGGAAAACGAGTCAGAGCTTAGGTGTATATTTTTAGTAACGTTAAAGTTCTCTAAGCCGGATTATTTAAGTGAAAAAATTCGTTTATCAGAGTAGACAGCATCATCAATACTTAATTCACCACTACTAGCAGAATACTGGCTTTGGGTTTGAGCATACCAGTGTGAATTTCAAAAGGGGTAAAGGTATTCTAATTCTTAAGTAAATTGTTTGGTTTGATTGTCTAGCACATCCAAACTGCGAATATTTGCTTTAATTGAACCCAGTTTACTTGAAGTATCATATATTTCAATAAGGTTTTGCGACGTTTTTCATTTTGCACATGGAGTAAATCATTTTGGTGTTTATTGTCATTTCCATGGTGTATTTTTAATTCACTGTCAACTACTTCTGTGGCATTTATGGCAATAAAGTTTGGCAAGATTGTTTGATTACTATCGTTCATCGATTATCCTCGGCTACAAAATAGTGTGCTTGCCAACACCCAGGCTGACGTTACCTGATTGAAATCAGCATGCAATATGATGACTGCAAAGACTGGTTTCCCAATCTGTGTACTAACTTAAAAGTAGCTGCATATGAACGGTGTAGGAAACCTGAAACCTATGACTTTTTCCACTCTGTTGTCTAAATTCAAACCATTTGTTATCGGACGCCATGCCACTTATCAGCACAACTAAAAACATAATTCATAACAAAAAGGCGTTAATGTTCAAGAGGAATGCAATGACAGCAGCTCTATCATTTCTCTTGACACATGAATCAACAGTTATATGGGTGACTTAACCCCAACCAAATCTGTAGTGGCGACGCCTAAAGTTGACATAAGGCACTTAAAAGAAACAATATTAAACCCACCCAAGGTGGAAGATAAAGTGTGTAAGTTAAGATCGGCTACAAAGTAGGGAATACCACCCATTTCGCTACCAAGTAATAAAGTTATGGCTGAGAATAAGAACGAAGAACTGGATTGTGAAGTCATAAGGCTTCTTCCATTAGCAAAGCTTGATACTTTACTATACTGAATACACTCAAAGAGCAAAACTCGAATACTGAGAGCTTCGATAACTAACTCGAAGTAAACAGCCTTAAGGAGCGTTAATAAAAACTCCAAAGACGTCCAGTTTCATCGTTATCTAATTATATGGGATCTAAAAGAATCGAAGGACTCAGGGTTTGCCAAATATCATACCCAAAACCTTCATTTAGTTGGATCAGCTATCGTAATCATATTACCCTACACAGTACATGAAGTTCATATTAGGAAAGTGATTAGACTCGGTAAGTGGATTGATGGCGAATCACAAAATAGACAAATTTTGAATATAGTCCTGGGTAATGAGGATGAAAAAAACATAGTGTTGAAAAATGCTCACAAAATCTGTGAGCAATGCATACGTATCCGGTCTGACTGGCTGCTTGAGAATCGTATTAGGAGGAGGGTAGCTCTCACCAAGCTGAAAACAAGGTTGAATGATGGAGAGAAAATCTTAAAACTTCAGGGCTTTCAGGTGGGGAAGTCTTGGAAGCTACTTTTTACAAGACCTGTTTGGGTAGGGCGAATATGAACTTAGATACTCTGAATGTGTTGTACACTTATGCCGATAGTCTAAGGAACAAATTGTTTGAGTTAACTATATTGGTTGAAGGATTTGATTCTGACATGATTGCTCTCACAGAAACTGATATAGATCCTACACTAGTCATAATATGGTTATCAGCATCAGGTCTAATAGGGTAACTAGCCGTAAGGGTAGGGGAAATGAACTTATATATTCGGGATGACTCACGCATCAACATAGTATGTCAGCAGCTAATCAAAGTGGCATGTGCGAGGTAGTCAGCTGCATTCTTAAGTTCACACAGACAATTACTTATTGGGGTGGTTTACCGTCGTCCTAGCTGCCTAGCGGAAGACTTCACTTTGAATCACATCTGTGAGTAATGTAAAGTAAGAACGTATCTAATTGTTGGGGTCTTCAATATACCTCACATCGACTGGACGGAGATCACATCTGTAGGCAGGGGCCTTGATCGAAACTCGTTGTTAACTAGTCTTCAGTGTGCCTTAATCCAGACTGCTGCAATAATGACACATTCCGATCTAGACCACAAGCCGTCACCACTAGATCTTGTATTTGCATACAATTCTGACGGTGTTAAGGGGTTTAAGATTTATTATATTGATTAGATCTGTTCTATCCCGTCCAAATGTATAGCGAGTAGATACGTCAGGAATTAGAGACCGAGCTGCTTTAGCGGGTT
The DNA here is from genome assembly GCA_025215515.1 of Schistosoma japonicum. Taxonomy (NCBI): domain Eukaryota; kingdom Metazoa; phylum Platyhelminthes; class Trematoda; order Strigeidida; family Schistosomatidae; genus Schistosoma; species Schistosoma japonicum. The sequence continues at coordinate 14,154,188 of CM046069.1, forward strand.
GATCGCTTACCAAAAGCCATTCAATCGAAGAAGCACAGTGCAAGTTAGAAGAAATATTCTAGGGAGTAACTACCTCATTCGTTCCATGGTCAGTTTCATGTAAGTCGTCACATCATCCTCTGTAGACTGATAGAAACACTCAAAAACAACCACGGCGTAGAAAACGTTTTTAGGATTTGTACATTAATACTAGTTTTGACTTTAATAAACACGAGCATCGTAAGGTTAAAGACCTTTGTAAATAAACTATTGATAGACCTCATGTAACCTACGAAAGGTAGTTTGCATAGGATAGCCTCACTTGTCCTAAACTGTTATTTTCTGATATTAGGAGACAAAATAAATGATGGGATCCCATCAGTACTGTAACACGGTAATCCAACTGTTTTAGTTAACTCAGATTTGAGCAGAGCTGAACAGTTATCAGAATATTTCAACAAATAAATTTTATCTGTGGATACTAATGTCAATGCGTTTTCAATTTATACAACTGAAATCGTTGCAATGGAATCAGTTCTTATTACTACGGAAAAGGCTTATCCACTTAAAACCAGGTAAGTCGCCAGATGCTGACTAAATGCACCATATACAGTTATCGTCACTCGCCGTCGTCATTTCAGAACCACTCTCACAGTTGTTCAGAATGTCTCTTTTGCAAGAGTAACTTCCAAAAGATTCCAAAGGCACAATATTCAGCCTCGTTTTAAAGGGTAAAAACAGACAACTGACATCTAAGTATGAGCCCATCAGTTTGATTAGTATAACAGTCGAAATCTCAGAGAACAGGACCCGTGATAAGATGCTGATTCATATGGAGTCACGAGACTTGTTAAATCCAAAATAACATGGGTTTTATGGGTGTCTTTCCTATCTTACTAACTTGTTAACTGTAAAGGAAGACTGAACAGAAGCTAATGATAAAGGAAACGATAAGAAAACAACCAAACTTTGGGATATTAAAGCCAGTTCAAAGTTGGATAAAGAATTTCCTATGGTAACAAAGACAGAGAGTTCGACGTAACAGAACGTTGTCCAAATAGAAGCATGTACTAAGCGGAGTCCGCCAAGAAGTTACCATCTTGGGCCCTCTCTTATTCTGCCTTTACGTTCATGAATTGCCGCATCATCTGAAATCATCGACATTCTGATTTGCTGATACAGTAGAGATTTGGAAAACATTATGTGGAGTTGGTGATCAGCTTGATCTTCAATCTGACTTGAATAAATTGGCTCGACGGTCTCAAAGTTGGGGGTTAGAAATTAACTGCAGTCAGAGTGCACTAATGCACATTTACCGTGGTAACGGCTACCAATATATATTGAATAATACATCACTTCCACATATAGAAGAATTTAAGGATTTAAGAGTAATTATAAGCTAAAAGAGAAGGAAACATGAAACACCTAAACGATACAACGAAGAAGCTAGCTGGGATATTTAGTAAACCAGAATAATCAATTAAGAACTAGGATGGCAAACCAATCACTGAGATGCAAGAACATCGACACAGGTAGGTAGAATACATTGAAGAACTCTCGAATAGACCAGTCCCACCGAAATCACTAGTCATCTAAGCAGCAGCCACAAATCTCCCCATAAACTGACCCACCAACAGTCGAAGAAATCAAAATGGCCATCAAAGTGTCCAATCAAGAGTGCCAAGTCAGAAGAACTAGACAATATACCAGCCTAGTGAGGTACTGAAGACAGATATAGAAGCAACTGCGAAGATTCGCCATATTCTCTTCAGGAGATTTGGGAGAATGGACAAGTACCAATAGACTGGTAAGAAAAACACCTCATCAAAATACCAAAATGAAATTGAGACATCATAGCAATTGTAAGAACTACAATTGCATCACTCTACTTTCGGTACTAGGAAAAGTATTCAATAGAGTGTCATTGAATCGAATGAGATATCCAGTCGACGCCCAACTCCAAGATTAACAGGCCGAATTCCTTAGAGACTGATTGTGTACCCATTAAATCGCGACTCTACGGATCATTGATTAACATTCAACTGAATGGAAATCACCACTTCACATCAACTTCCTCGACTACGTATAAGCATTCTGCAGCGTGGATAGGCGAATATTATGGAACCTTCTGTGACATCACGGCAAACCCGAGAAGATAGTCAACATCATACGGAATTCTTACAACCGGATACATTGTAAAATGGTGCATGGAGGTCAGCTCACAGATTCCATCGAAGTGAAAACCATTGTCAGACAAGGCTGCCTACTATCACCTCTCCTCATTCTACTGCTATTGGTTGACTGGATCATGAAAGCTCCAACATCTCAAGGCACTCTCATAATACAGTGGACAACATCGATGCAACTAAATGATACGGACTTGGCTGATGACCAACCTAGCTCTCCTATCCCACACATAATAACAAATGCACATGAAGATGGACAGTGTAGCAACAGCCTCGGCAGCCATCAGTAGGTCTCAACATACATAAAAAGAAAGGCAAGATCCTTCGATACAAAACAACGAACAATAACCCAATTACACTTGACGGAGACACTCTGGAAGATGTAGAACTTTTTGCATACTTGGGCAGTAGCATCATCGATAAACAAGAAGGGTATGATCTGTGGCAGACGTGAAGGCATGGATTGGAGAGGCGGTCAAGGACAACATTTCTATAACTAATAAATATCTACAACTCAAACCAACTATCAACCAACATTAAAGTCAACATTTTAATACAAATGTTCTGTTGTATGGAGCTGAAACTTGTATGGTGAACTACGAAAAGCATCATTCAAAAGATACAAGTATTTATAAACAACTGTCTGTGTAAGATACTTCGGATCCGTTGACCAGATACCATAAACAACAGCCTTCTGTGTCAGGGAACAAATCAACCGAAATCCAACCAAAGAAGTAATCAGAAAAGACTCTGGATGGGGATAGGACACACATTGAGGAAATCATTTAACTGTATCACATGATAAGCACTAACATAGAATCTTAAGGCCAAAGGAAAAGAGGAATACCTAAGAATACATTGCATTGGGAATTAGAGACAGACATGGAGGAAATGAACAGTACTTGAGAAGTGCTGGAAACGAAATCCCAGTACAGGATACTTATGGTTGGAGAACGGTGGTCAACGGACTCTGCCCACGCGGGGTAACAGACATTGATTCATTGATTGTTACATTGTGCTACAAAACCTTACTGTCACTTATCATACTTTCAATCTAGGTCAAATTAGCATATCTGGCTTTTACTTTAGCTGGGAGTTTTTAACTGTAGTTAGTTGCATGGATTATTTTCTTTAACAACGCATCAAATATCAATACTGAAAGTTGTTAATTGGAAAATATTTTACTACTGGTAATTATATAGTAGTTTAAACATTTGGTAAAAATATTTGAATTTATTTGGCTCAGTGGTCCAATGGTTAAGCGCTCGTCGCGGAGCCAGAGGGTCCTGGGTTCGATCCCCACCAGGGTCGTGGATGCGCACTGCTGAGGAGTCCCATACTAGGACGAAACAGCTGTCCAGTGCTTCCAGGTGATCAATGGTTGTCTAGTTCAGATCAATTCGTGATATCAGCATTAATAAATTAACTATCTCCACAACAACCCCTTAAATGTAACTAATTGTCAGCTCACTAGTGACTAGCTCCTTGAGGTAATTCCTGGAGTTCTAGTGTGAAGACGTGACCGGTGGAGTTCAATCGTGTCGGGTGTGAGACAGTAACTCACCGATGACAATGGATGAGGTCGCGCAAACGTAACACGAATTGACTGAATTAGAAATATCAACCATTAGAAGCCGGCTCAGTGGTCCAATGGTTAAGCGCTCGTCGCGGAGCCAGAGGGTCCTGGGTTCGATCCCCACCAGGGTCGTGGATGCGCACTGCTGAGGAGTCCCATACTAGGACGAAACAGCTGTCCAGTGCTTCCAGGTGATCAATGGTTGTCTAGTTCAGATCAATTCGTGATATCAGCATTAATAAATTAACTATCTCCACAACAACCCCTTAAATGTAACTAATTGTCAGCTCACTAGTGACTAGCTCCTTGAGGTAATTCCTGGAGTTCTAGTGTGAAGACGTGACCGGTGGAGTTCAATCGTGTCGGGTGTGAGACAGTAACTCACCGATGACAATGGATGAGGTCGCGCAAACGTAACACGAATTGACTGAATTAGAAATATCAACCATTAGAAGCCGGCTCAGTGGTCCAATGGTTAAGCGCTCGTCGCGGAGCCAGAGGGTCCTGGGTTCGATCCCCACCAGGGTCGTGGATGCGCACTGCTGAGGAGTCCCATACTAGGACGAAACAGCTGTCCAGTGCTTCCAGGTGATCAATGGTTGTCTAGTTCAGATCAATTCGTGATATCAGCATTAATAAATTAACTATCTCCACAACAACCCCTTAAATGTAACTAATTGTCAGCTCACTAGTGACTAGCTCCTTGAGGTAATTCCTGGAGTTCTAGTGTGAAGACGTGACCGGTGGAGTTCAATCGTGTCGGGTGTGAGACAGTAACTCACCGATGACAATGGATGAGGTCGCGCAAACGTAACACGAATTGACTGAATTAGAAATATCAACCATTAGAAGCCGGCTCAGTGGTCCAATGGTTAAGCGCTCGTCGCGGAGCCAGAGGGTCCTGGGTTCGATCCCCACCAGGGTCGTGGATGCGCACTGCTGAGGAGTCCCATACTAGGACGAAACAGCTGTCCAGTGCTTCCAGGTGATCAATGGTTGTCTAGTTCAGATCAATTCGTGATATCAGCATTAATAAATTAACTATCTCCACAACAACCCCTTAAATGTAACTAATTGTCAGCTCACTAGTGACTAGCTCCTTGAGGTAATTCCTGGAGTTCTAGTGTGAAGACGTGACCGGTGGAGTTCAATCGTGTCGGGTGTGAGACAGTAACTCACCGATGACAATGGATGAGGTCGCGCAAACGTAACACGAATTGACTGAATTAGAAATATCAACCATTAGAAGCCGGCTCAGTGGTCCAATGGTTAAGCGCTCGTCGCGGAGCCAGAGGGTCCTGGGTTCGATCCCCACCAGGGTCGTGGATGCGCACTGCTGAGGAGTCCCATACTAGGACGAAACAGCTGTCCAGTGCTTCCAGGTGATCAATGGTTGTCTAGTTCAGATCAATTCGTGATATCAGCATTAATAAATTAACTATCTCCACAACAACCCCTTAAATGTAACTAATTGTCAGCTCACTAGTGACTAGCTCCTTGAGGTAATTCCTGGAGTTCTAGTGTGAAGACGTGACCGGTGGAGTTCAATCGTGTCGGGTGTGAGACAGTAACTCACCGATGACAATGGATGAGGTCGCGCAAACGTAACACGAATTGACTGAATTAGAAATATCAACCATTAGAAGCCGGCTCAGTGGTCCAATGGTTAAGCGCTCGTCGCGGAGCCAGAGGGTCCTGGGTTCGATCCCCACCAGGGTCGTGGATGCGCACTGCTGAGGAGTCCCATACTAGGACGAAACAGCTGTCCAGTGCTTCCAGGTGATCAATGGTTGTCTAGTTCAGATCAATTCGTGATATCAGCATTAATAAATTAACTATCTCCACAACAACCCCTTAAATGTAACTAATTGTCAGCTCACTAGTGACTAGCTCCTTGAGGTAATTCCTGGAGTTCTAGTGTGAAGACGTGACCGGTGGAGTTCAATCGTGTCGGGTGTGAGACAGTAACTCACCGATGACAATGGATGAGGTCGCGCAAACGTAACACGAATTGACTGAATTAGAAATATCAACCATTAGAAGCCGGCTCAGTGGTCCAATGGTTAAGCGCTCGTCGCGGAGCCAGAGGGTCCTGGGTTCGATCCCCACCAGGGTCGTGGATGCGCACTGCTGAGGAGTCCCATACTAGGACGAAACAGCTGTCCAGTGCTTCCAGGTGATCAATGGTTGTCTAGTTCAGATCAATTCGTGATATCAGCATTAATAAATTAACTATCTCCACAACAACCCCTTAAATGTAACTAATTGTCAGCTCACTAGTGACTAGCTCCTTGAGGTAATTCCTGGAGTTCTAGTGTGAAGACGTGACCGGTGGAGTTCAATCGTGTCGGGTGTGAGACAGTAACTCACCGATGACAATGGATGAGGTCGCGCAAACGTAACACGAATTGACTGAATTAGAAATATCAACCATTAGAAGCCGGCTCAGTGGTCCAATGGTTAAGCGCTCGTCGCGGAGCCAGAGGGTCCTGGGTTCGATCCCCACCAGGGTCGTGGATGCGCACTGCTGAGGAGTCCCATACTAGGACGAAACAGCTGTCCAGTGCTTCCAGGTGATCAATGGTTGTCTAGTTCAGATCAATTCGTGATATCAGCATTAATAAATTAACTATCTCCACAACAACCCCTTAAATGTAACTAATTGTCAGCTCACTAGTGACTAGCTCCTTGAGGTAATTCCTGGAGTTCTAGTGTGAAGACGTGACCGGTGGAGTTCAATCGTGTCGGGTGTGAGACAGTAACTCACCGATGACAATGGATGAGGTCGCGCAAACGTAACACGAATTGACTGAATTAGAAATATCAACCATTAGAAGCCGGCTCAGTGGTCCAATGGTTAAGCGCTCGTCGCGGAGCCAGAGGGTCCTGGGTTCGATCCCCACCAGGGTCGTGGATGCGCACTGCTGAGGAGTCCCATACTAGGACGAAACAGCTGTCCAGTGCTTCCAGGTGATCAATGGTTGTCTAGTTCAGATCAATTCGTGATATCAGCATTGATAAGTTAGTGTTTGTAATTGGGTGTTGTGGTGATTGTTGCTTGTCAATTTGAAATCATGAATTGGTACGATCCCCGATGAGATCGTGGGTGTGCACTGCTGAATAGTCCCACACCAGAATGAAATAACTATCCAGTGCTTCATATTGATCAAACGCTGTCTATTTCAGAACAATCCGTGATATCAATTTAGTGTTTATTTAAAGTTGTAATGCTAAGTTCTCTACGAACTAACGTCATGTGGATAGCTATTGAAGATTAAGGAATGCTAGGCGATTATTTTATCAGCTTTTGTAAAGTATACTGGGGTTTATTTATCGAGTTTCAACTCATTTGGTTTCAGCCCATATATCAAGTTTCTTCATAGAATGTAATATTTATCCCTTATTGGGAAAAAATTATTCGATGTTCATTTCGTTATATCTACTAATCACGGGATTAATTAAGCAGCCCATGATTATTACTTATTATGTTAGTTTAGAAGAAACGTTATAAAGTTTGGCAATATGATCGCATGACAAAATAACAGTCAATGAGCGTAAAAATGTGTTGAAATAATTTATGAACGATGATTTAGTCTCCATAATACTAACAAACATTCAAAATGATTTCGCATGGATGAATACATATATGGAACGTATAAATGATACCTCAGTAACTTTTTCGCCTGAGTTGTATGTTTACTTTGCACCTGTTGTCTTTGATTAAATAAACGTGCTCGTCTTATTCTTCGTTCGAAATAGAGTTTCTGGTATCAAAAGTGGGATTGATTATTATTTCATGTTATAGTTTGTATCGTGAAATTATTCCGGTTTGTTGTTTATGCTATTAAATCTACCTTTCTGACCATATCATACGTAATTTCACTATTTATTTGAATACTATATTTACAGAAGATGAAATGTGCTGAAGCTATTGGAATACAACTTTCTGAATACAAAATGCTGCATCTTCAAGTAAGCTGAATTAGTATAAACTCACTTTGATCCATGTACTGATGGTATATACTGATGGTGCATATATTTTCATATCGAATTGTAACTTGTTTATATTTGTGTATTATTTAAGAGCATTAGACACTCTTTACAAACCCCATCTGATGATTTCAATGGACTCCGAATTAACAATGAGCGGACATTAATATAAATTCTAAGGTGGTGGTGATGGGGTTGCGGGCTACACTAGGTTACGTGTTTTATTGAACCATGATTAATGCTAATAATAATTCTGATGAAACTAATCAAAACTTTTATACTTTAAGTAAAAGATATAAAAAAATGATCAAAAATGGAATATTAAGATATCATGTGAAACTGCTTGATCGATCTTATCTCTGACTATTAAACTTAATCATTTAATTTGTACTGTGATTGGCAAGTGGAATCCAGGACGTGCATTTCGTCCTAGTTGGGACTCATTGGCTGGATGTACCTGCATCTCAATGTTGATGTTCACAGTGGGATTCGAACTCAGTCCGCCTCAAGTCATACGCCACCGCGTACATTACTAGACTATTGAGACCAGACCTTATACTTGACAATAGTAAGTTAAACATCTACTTAATTCAACATTAATAGTTTTTCCAAGCGTGTTTACTACTGACGAACTTGCAAATATTTAATATCTGTTGATAATACTAAACGTCTTTCAATTTCCTAAGCCTAACTCATCAAGTTTTTTATTCAGATCATCCGATTTCTAATTTCATTATAAATGTTAGTGAGCTACTCAGAACACCTAAATGGTTTATGAAGCCATATAGTATTATTACAATCAACTTCATATCTGTTGATTTAATTCATTGTCATTTATTGTCAGTAGCCTTTTAATAGTTGCGAATTAAGAAAGTCCACGTAGTCAGTTTCCTTGTGATTATGAATTTTGTGTAGATAGCTATTTTTCAACTAGACTATCTCTACTACTAGTTCTTGTAGTAGATCAAAACGGTTAATAATTCAATGTTGTGGAGGATGCTGACTGTTAATTTGATATCATTAATTGGTTCTAGTTAAAAAAACCTCTATGAACCAGGAAATACTAGATAGTTATTTTGTTATATTACAGGACTTATCAGTAGAGCGTATCTACAACCACATAATGGAATCCAGCTCAAGACCTTCAAAATCGTCCTCAAACACCTAACTGTTAGACGACTAAACCTGTATCAGTAGTTAGTATTTCTTACTCAATGAACTCACCAGATATTTGTGAGACCCCATCAATTGATATTGGTTTACTTTGTTTTGAAAAACTGTTACGTATAATATTGCTGACTTATGTGTTAATGTATATTGACCAGTTATTTATTCCCAAGTTTACACTTAACGTACAATGTTTTTCGTAAAATATGTTTGCTACCACTTTAAGGAAATCGTCTTTACACAAATTAAACTTCTGTATGGATTATGGAATTGAGTTGTGAAATATATTTTGTTCACCCAATATTTACTACTTAAATATTCTTAAGTATGCAATTGTTTTGCAAGATGTTTTGGAAAACCCAATCCTCTGTAGTAATAATAGTTCGTATTTCACACTTCGTTATATTTTACTTATAAAGTGGTCATTATATTGACTCAATAGTTTAGAAACACAAATAATTCAGTGATAGGAGATTTCGTTTCGATGATATCATTCACAGGTGGAATATATAATAGGTTTTTCAGAAATTTTAAGCATCGAAAGGAGGTTGCGTATTAATGTAGCTTTTAAAGAAAAGCTGTAAGATCAAGTTAATTTATCATGTACTGAAGATAAAAAGAATATTGAAAAGCTGGACATGATTTACATCGACTGATTACAAAGTATGAGTAAACTAGGTACAATGAAGATTAAAAGATTGGCGAAATGAGAGACTACGCGAACTGCTTTTCTATGCAGAGTTCGAACTTGAAAAACTGAATCGCTAAATGCTTTACCAATGTACAGATATTTTATTTGTATTATATTTTTTTTGAAATTCAATTGTCTGATTGTTGAAATAATAAAGAAAGATAGATGACACAATAATAAGCATACAGGTAAAGATAGTTCAAGATGAATAATGATAACACATATAGTTACAAGTTACGTAATCAATGATATGTGACAGACAGTGATATTCTGAATGTAATTTCGACTCATATAGTAACTCGTTAAATGTATTTGCCTGCATTCCATTGTTGATGTTAACACTTCTAAGATGATTAGTTGGTACACTAAATAACTTACATTATTAGAATAATGCTAATGTTGAACAAAGTAATTAATGATGCGAAAAAAATTACCTCATTAAAGTTATGCAATATCTGCATAGTTCAAAGAATGCATTTCACGAAAAATACAATGAAAACCTAATTTGATAAAATGAACAGTGTCAGTTCAATCAAGCAATACAAACTCATCAAACAATCAAATTAGTCAATGTAAGTACAATCCATACACACTGACATAAATATATCTAATTGGAATCTTATCAAAATTTACAGCAAATCTATTAATAATTCACTACCAACATCTATTAATTACGAATGATCTCATCTAAAGACATAAATACTACAAATATCATCGAATATTCGAAGTGTACAGCACCACAATCACTTGCAATGATATACATAAATACATACATGTTACGGTCGAATAAATATATCCTATCAGCATCTGTATAACTATGCAGTTGATTTCGATTATGATGCAGTGCATTAACAATAAACAATGAACTGTGTTTTCTTAAATGATCCCACATTTGACGAAAACTAAATGAATCGATCAGATGGTATTTAGGCTATTTGAGCCAACCTGTCTTCCAATCAATTATGCGTTTACTTTTAGAGAGTGGTATATTGATTGCACCTGATTGTATATTACACACTCCGTTTCCAAGAGATATAATGTCGAGATTCTGAGGAAGAATGTTCAGTTTGCTGAATAGTATTCCTAAGTAGGCATCGTCAATACGTATATGTTGGGTAAAGGCACTGGCAATAGCTAGTCGTTTGACAACATTCGACCCCAACATAAATGTGGCCCCATAAAAGTAGGCAGGATAAATTGCCCATGGAAATTCTCTCAACGTCACTGCCCAAATGTTACTTATATTCCCATCATTACGTGGCCTAACGACAATAGAGGACATATGTTTACGCCCACCTACCAAATCTCTTAACTGATCTGTAGATTGATTCTTGTAATACTTGATCACATTCCGTGGAACCAAATCATAGTCATTATCTACAAAAACGAATAACGGTACTGCACTAGGACAAAGTGCCGATAACCAACGGAATGTAAATATAATTTTCGTGGTGAGATTGAAGTAAGTATCATGGAAAGAACCAATCAACATATCTTCGTAGAGTTCCGCTTCCATTGCAAGTCGTTTCATAAATGTCCATCGATCCCTGTCATACTTACTCGATAACGTCCACCACGAATTCTTCAACTTGAATTTACGCTTACTAAATGTGAACATGTTTGATTCATTTGGATAGGGTACACCAACAACAAAGACGAATTGCACAGTGATATTCGTCCACAAGTGTTTCTGCATAAATGTATTTCTTGCATGATCTCGTTCAGCCTTACAGTAGCTACATGATTTGATCACAACAATCAAGTCAGGAACAATCTGTCTCCGACATGGATTGCAAATATATTTGGGTAATCGTAATGCGAATATTTCCGGATTGTTTATCGGCAACTAAAAACAGAGAAATACAACACAACCATTTTGGAGTGATTTTCAACTAAAACGTTTGTCAGTAGTTTGATGCAACTTGTTGCCTCTATAACTTTCAATAAAATGACAACAGTAGACAATATCTAATGCATTAATTTGCTAAGAATATAAGGGGGAATGATCATAGTAATGATAATGAAGCTCGGAACATATCAAGAGGTGTTCAATGTAAAATGACATCATTACAGACATACATCTTATGGATGTATGGCTTTCAGTGAATCGTTAAATGGTTCATGAATATTAAACAACGTGATAGCAACAACACAAATTACCCAAAAATAACAACAAATATACACCTAAATTGTTTATTGATTATTGACAAAGTGATAATTAAACTGCTCATCTGTTAAAGTCGTTTCAATTTGATCGCATAGACAGAGAGATTGTAGTCATTTTTAAGTGGACACTATTTTCGGTGAGTAATGTGTCTTGTTTCCAATACAATTCTAGTAGGTCATCATATTAATCCACACTACTAACAACTAAAATAAAACAATGCAGTGAGTATAAACATGGTGAATCATTCTACCGTTTATTGGAGATGTGACACGTTTCACAACGAATTGTAAACTATTCAAAACGAATGTAGATTTCTGAGCCGAACAATCAATTTCATGACTACATTATCAACACAATGATAAATAACGTGATTCAAATTAAGTGCCCTCAGTAAATTGACGTTTATATTAGCAATATGTGTATGGTGACTGTGAGGCATATTTATCCGGCATTTCGATTATTCGTATCGCCACCACATAAATCACGATTACAAACTATTTGTCTAGACTTCTGTAAAACTACACTCGCATTGTCAGATATTCACAATATATGTGGAACACTACAATAATTCAAACAATGAGATGATAACGAACTGACTAAAATGACTTACATTCGTCAATGGAATACCATTTTCAACATCAACTATCAATTTATTAAAATCTAACACTTGAGGAAATAAATTGTATTGCCATGACCAGAGACCAGGGCCATGTTTTATGCTATCTGTAAGACGTAGAAAATGTTGATAATGTTTATTATTGAATGGATTCTCTGCATCTTTCGTAAATGCAACACGTAAAGCAAGATTAATTATTGGTAATTCATCATCAATTAAACTAGTTATTGATGATGGTGGCCAGTTTGATGTGAATGTACTTTCATTTAATCCATGTAGTCGATTTCGACTACTTATATTTTCAATACAATTGAGCCATGCTCGTCTCGATTGTGTACATCGTTTGAAGTAGATGTTTTCACAAACTGATTCGAACAATGAGTAATTTTTTGTCCATATATCATTGTTGTTATTGAATAACAATATGTAAATTATTCCAGCTGTCCATAAACATATAATGGGTAACAGCACACGCCAAATCACTGACATTCCTAAATTGACTGTCACTGAAATGTACCTTCTGAAAATTCCTCTTTGTTTTCAAATAATAATTCAAGCAATTTAGAAATGAATCTGTTTGTAAAATTCTATTGTTTAGTTTACCGACTTGTTTTAGAAGTAAATTTTCGACTTTACTGAAGTCATTACTTTAAAAATACCATTCATAATAAAAGTACTGTTAATAGATTTCCTATCTTTGTCGTTTTTAAATTAACATGGAGATAATAACCCCAGAAAATATGAATGCTGTTTTAATTAATTGGAAGTAGAATGATTCAATGGGGACTGCAATGTGAAATTCTAGAGTTAATCATGCGTAAACACCTTAATGTTGTTCATGAAGCAGACTGAAATTGTACAACACCAAAATAGCTTTTAAATAGTTGGTTATATTAAGTTAAATATTAACATTTCTGGATAAATACCAACCAGTGGTTCACAAGATACTATTTATTTACTCAACACACGTACTTTCATAGTAAACATTCACTTTATAGGTAAATTTTCATTTCTGAGGAATTTTTTGCAGTAAACATGCCTGTTAGAATAGTACTTTTTGAATAAACTAATTACTTTGATTGTATGATTTACAATATCAATCTACAGTATGTGAAGCGTATTTCATACAATGGTACATTCATGTTACTAACCAAACAATCATGTTGACAAAGTAAATAAAACTGTTGCAACATTTACATACGACATTCACCACAAGTGGAAATAGCTGGGGGGTGGGGGTGTGGGTGTGAATGAAGAGCACTTGACACACATTTCGTTTCAGTATGAGAATTCCATCATTACACACATATGAAAAATGTTACTGGCGATCAATGTTATTATTGACTTGTAATCTGAAATCAATTGTCATTGGTTGTTTTCAAATAAATTGCGTTTGAAATATCGATTAGTCAGTTCATGGGTTCGTTCATTCATGGCGCTTTAATACTCAGGTGCGACTTGTATTTAATTCATAAATACGATTATCGTAGTTGAACTGTCTTTGCAGTGCTAGCAATACAATAGTTAAGAAAGAAATGAGACATTTCAGTGAAGAAAGTTTTCTCTTCGACGAATTTACTTACAGAAGTTGTACATTATTATTTCTAGTAATTTATTAGATATATCAGTCAACAGAAGAAAGTGCGAAGCCAGTCACATCAATCAGTTTTCAAAAGTAAAAGTTATGTAACATAGTAGTGAAATAGTCGTAGATATATGAAACTAATTTTCCGCCTAACAAATGTGCGACAGAGGAAATTAAGATCATGAGAAGTTATTAAGAAGTTGATAAGTGATTAATGATTTTCGATTGTCAATAAAAATTAAACTATTTTAAAAAAAAGAAGAATAGATCAAGGAAAACTTTAGTTCTACTACAATAAAAAAATTAGAGCTTACACGTATAGTTTTCACACTTAGAGATTCGGTTTAAAGCTGTATACGAACAATGCCTTTGTAATACATGAGTTGGTGATTTGTGTTCATTTTGATCCTGTTCGTTTGATCTTGAAGAAAATTTTGATAGAAATCACAGGTGATTGAGAGTGACTATCCAGTGCTAGGTGTTATGGAATTAAACTATTTATGTCTTTCGTGTAGTCAATACAAGGAACGATTGTGGATGTGTCTGGAAGGCGGATATTTTGTGCTGTTAATGTACACTACTCTACAAGAGCAAGTAAACCTGTAGATACACATAAATATGGTCCGATTCAAATGTTTATCCCTTATGCAGTAGGCTGGAGATAATATTGTGTAATCTAGCTGCGCAAAACGTTTTCCCAAAAGCTTTGATAGCCACTTGTTCAGAATAGCAGCTGAAGTATCGCCTTTAAACTCAAGGTATATAAACATAGTTTCATTCGAGGTTGTTGAAGCTCATGATGGTTGTGACATTTGTATCATAATTTTATCTTTATACCTTATTAGGTAACTATTCTTGAAAACCGTCTATCAAGTTGTGACAATTTAATTTCTATTGAATCATCAGAGCATATTTGTATAGTACGGTGAAAAGTAAATGAAGAATTAAGTTTCATATATATGTTAATAAATTCACTATGAAAGTTTTAAAAAATATCAATTCACTGGTAACTAACTCCTGGAGGTAATTTCTGGTGTTCTAGTGAGAAAACGTGTTCAGGGAAGTTCAACAATGTCGAGTGTGAGGCGGTCGCCTATGGACAACAATGGACGAGGTCATGCAAGTAGATCTCAAATTGACTGGGCTGAAAATATCAACTATTTGATGTCTGCACAGTGTGCGAATAGTTGTATTCATCACAAAAGCTGAAAGTAATGAGCTCGATTCCCTTGCGAGTTGCATATGAACCCTGTTCTTGAGACCAACACTAGACGAAACAACTGTGCAGCATTCCCTACTTCCTAATGATTGTAATAAATTGCTAACTTTTACTTCTTATTTCTTCAATCTTGTACAGAGTACCAAGAGAAATCCATTATTTATGATGGCGCCACTTGCGACCTAAATCATCCAGACACGTTGAAGTTATGGTCTTTCTAATCTCTTTCTAGTTGTCATCCGTATTAGTTCCATTTTCTTCTAGTAGATCGTGAAATGCTTGAAACTTATTGTTGAGAGTTATTTTGAATTCGTTGAGTTTGTTAGTATTCTGGAGGAGGGCTGCATTAAAATTTTGTAATACTACTGCTCCAGTTTTCCAGTGCTTTTTTAGATTCAGTTTTCATTTTAGCCACCACCAGATGATGATCTGAAGCTATATCAGCTCCTATCCTTGTTCTTACGTCTTCCATAATCCTTCTGAACATCTTATTGATGCAGATGTGGTTGATTTTGTTCTCGTTATTGTGGTCCGGTGAAACGTATGTAGTTTGTGTATACGTTTAGGGGATGATTCGGTGCCACCTATTATCATTTTGTTGAAAACACATAAGTTTCCAAACCTCTCACCGTTTCCGTTCGATTCTCCCAGTCCATGTCGTTCCACGATGTCTTCATATCCGGTGTTATCCATCCCAACCTTGGAGTTGAAGTCTACCATCAAAATGGTCAGGTCCTTGGTTGAGCATTTATTGATGAATGACTGGAGCCTTGCATAGAACTGATCTTTGTCGTCTTCGTGGGTGTCGTTGGTGGGTGCATATCACTAGATGACATCGATTGTAATCCCTTCCTTTCTTCGTCTTGAAGGATTAATTGATGACTCCAGGTCCATAAACTCGGCATCCTATAAGAGCCTTCCATGGGTTTTACTTATTCCAAGCATTTCCCAGGTTGTATCTTTTATAGGATTTTTTTATAGGATTGCGTTGCTAGTCCCATATTCAACCCTCCTCGTTTATCAGAGATTGGATGCGGCAGCAACCCTAAGACGGGTTTCCTGGCAGAGTTTGTATTTAGTGTAGGAATGTATTAAAGTACCTTCAGTTTAGATGACTAATGTGAGGATCGTTAAACTAACATCAATTTGTAGATAGAATAATTCGTCTATTGCAATCGTAAGAACAGTTACATATACCTTTATCTAAATTTCAATATACTACTTAAAACAGTAACGTTACTTACAGTATACATCAATAGGTAAGTATACAGCCTGAAAAATGGACACAGTCAAATGAATCTACAATACATTTACCCTCCACTCTTACCATATGAATAAACATAGAGGTAAAGTGAAATTGAAAAGTCAAACAGTTTTGTGTATTCTGTGGTCAATTAAATAAACAGTTGTGTGGATTTACTCTTAAAATATCAATAGGGCAAATATTAGATATTCTCATTCATATCTACAACAGTAAATTTGTATGATCAAATTAAAACAATTTTACATAGTACCGTAGAAATCAATAATAGAACTCTAAGATCATCTACATTAATCACATTCACAAAGTTTGTCTGGCGACGTATTTAAACCATGACTTGCATTTCAACTTCTAAATTAATGTCATTAAATGTATAGTAATAGTAATGAAATAACGTTTGATGCTGGTTAAACATAACTAGTTATTCAATGATTATACTTTATCTACACATAGTTACTTACTGTGTGTATTATAAATCATTTTGCTTCATTCAAATATCTTTCGATCTTTACGAGGGACAGTAGTTAGTTAAAACACCAGTTAACTGAACTTAAGATTACGCTTATGAAATGTACATAAATCAGTGTGATTAAAGTCACACTATCTAGCTATTACTAGAGCAGTTACTTTGTTAATTTATTGTTCTATTTAGTTTTGAAAAAGCATATAATTGACAGGTTGGTGCATTAAATTATGCTTACATTTATTCAATCAAATAACTTTGGCAAACAGATTAGTTGTGTTTAACAGAATGAATATTCATGTTACAATAACAAAAGAACGCTATTGAATTAAGTGTTTTATGCAATAGGTTCATTTTGTAAGTTTAAAGGTACAGAGAATATAGATTTGAGCAGAATCAGTCAGTCAGTTACAACGTAGAACTTGGTACATGAGTACATCAGTTCAAGTTGCCATGCCTCAATTAGCAGATAAAGATTAAATTGTCGGACCAAATCCCAGAGTAGGGAAAGATAGTTACAGAGTAAGTACTGATGGAAAGGCATAGAGATCAGAGATGAGATTTGAGATAAAAAGTGATTCAGTAAAGAGAAAATTATAATAAGCTCAGAAATTAGAATTTGGAGGAAGACAAGGAGTGGATGCACCTGCGCCATTGCAATCGATTTTGAGCCATATCACTTAAAGTCTCTAACCATTTGTTAAGCTCATCGTGTGGACCCCAACCAGGTAGTCTACATCTATTAACATGGCTCAGCCCAATTGTCAATGATTTCATGGATTGGTGCCATGTTTTCGTTTGGCCACCCCTAGCTTTCTTCCCACACCAGACAACATTGCTCGTTTCGGTAGACGGTGGTCAGGCATACGCAACACATGTCCTAACCACCTCAGCTGGTGAAGATTCACTACTTCATCAATAGCCTTACCGTATTTACCTAGTACTCTATTCCTAACCCATGCATTGCTTACTCGGTTGTCCCAGCAAACACGAGCAATGTTTCGGAGACATCTATGATCGAATACTAGGATCCTACGGATATCCTCTATCCTTAAAGGCCATGTTTCACATCCATAAAGTAAAACGGATCTGACTGCTGCACAGTAAACGTGTCCTTTCGTCATTAAACGAATGTCTCGCCTACGCCACAAGTGACGCAGATTGGCAAAAGCTGATCGGGCCTTATGTATACGGGCCAAGATTTCATCGGACACCAGACCGTTAGGACTGATGAGGCTCCCGAGATAAGTAAAACGGTTAACACATTCAATAGTTTCACTTCCTATCACTAACTTTGGTGCCGAATTAAGCCAGTCCTGAAGTAACATTTTACATTCGGATGGGGAGAATCGCATCCTAAACATGCTTACGTTCATGTTTAAGGTAGTCAAAAAATTCTGCATTTTATCAGCATCTTCACTCAGTAGAACTATATCATCGGCATATTCTAAGTCAGTAAGTTTATCTCCTGGGAGGAGGTCAACCCCGGAGAAATCAGACAATGACAATGTTAACTCTAAAAGTATGTCAATGATAAAATTAAATAAAAATGGAGATAGCGGACAACCTTGACGAACACCACTAGAAGTGGTCAATTCCGAAGACAATCTGCCATAAGCTCTGACACGACATGTGGTGTTCGAGTAGAGAGCTTGTATAAGGTTAATGTACTTCTCCGGTACGCCTTTCAATGACAGACATTGCCACATAACCTTACGATCAATAGAGTCAAACGCCGCCTTAAGGTCAAGGAATTTGAGCAGAATAATATGATGTCATTTCATTCTATCCAGTTCTTATCAGCTGTCAACAACCTGCATTATATGAAATTAAAATAAAAAATAGAAACTTAGAACACTTATACATCATTACCAAGGTTAATTTTGATAATTTCAAATAAATTGAGCATTGGATAGGTTGTTTATAAAATGAGTTATATATATTTGTAAAATTCCAATGAGTAGAAATTAAAATTTCTGACGTTTCGCGGCTTAGTGTAAGTCGCTTCTTCTGAAGAAGCGACTTATGTTATGAACTTAATTGAAAGTAAATAGATGTTTAATATTATCGCGACGAACAGAAATTTCAAGTGAGGTTGTTTGAAGCGTATTACAACTGTTGCAATTAAGCATAATTAGGAAGTAAAGATTTAAGAACAATATAAAAGTTCAGAGTCTTTAATAATATAATAATGTAATGCAATATAATAAATTATAACATAATATTATATATATATATATATATATATATATATATATATATATATATATAGGCATGATTCTGATTAATAGTGATTGAGAGTTGCGCTAAATAAGATCAGCTAGTTGAAACTATTAGATTGTAGAAGTGGAAGAATTTAAAGAAGGCAAGTTAAGGGATTGAAAAAATAATTGATGCAATGTAGTGAAGTTAGTGTTACGATGGAAGACAAATATTGACCACTGACCCTATTAAACACAAAAATCGTTTTATTGGCACTGAATCGGTATGACTGTATATTAAACATTTTACAAAATTATTAGTATCCATTTAATTCCCTTCTATCACATTATGCATTTGTTACTTCTAGGGTAACGTTTGAATATTAGATACCATAAATCTTAATTAATTATCATTTACCCGATTCATTCACAGATAATTGGTCATTAGCCTAAAATATAATTTCTTCAACCTGAAGAAAAGGTCTTCTTGAATTCCAGGGATTAGGACAGTTAAGTTGATTTACTGTTTTTTTTTTTTCAGAAAGCAAATTTAGATTAGATTTATATCCAATGGACAACCAAATAAAGCCTGTTTAACTGAAAATATCTTATAAAGGATAATAGTTCTCTAATTACATTTACAAAATAAGGAATACGAAATTTACCGAGTTGTTTTCACTTCAGACTACTAGTTGGAAACCAAGTTCTGAATTTTATTTTCTTAATTATGCAACTGACCATTCTTAGATTTTAATGAGCTCATGGTAAGATAAACTAATGAACTTTTTCAAAACTACTCATTTAGTGTATTTTTACATCTTTTATAGTTTAAATGCAGCTATTCTAATATTTAATGTTATTATTAGTAGGATACAATTAATGAAATATTATTCGAGTTGAGATCGTTTGTAGATATCGATATTTTTAGTTGATCGAATATGTCACTGATCGATGTTAGCAGAGTACCACTGGAAACCAGGTAACACTGGACACGTGTTTCATTTTAATATAAAACTCCTTAACAGTGCGAACCAAAATGGCTTTTATTTACTTACGCACGTTATCCCTAACAGAGAAGCATAAGCCGCTCACCAGTATTCTCCATCGAACTCTGTTCTGGGCAATCCTTTCCAGCTGTTACCAGTTCCCGGTCATCCTTTTGATATCTGCTTCCAATTCTCGATGCAGTTTGTTCATCGGCCTTCCTCTTCTGGGTTTTAGAACAAGATTCCAATATAATGCTTGGATCACGATGCAAGCATTAACTAGGAAATCGTGAAATTACATTGAAATTAAGCGATCTCCGTAATGCACAACTACAGAATTTTTGCTGTTGAAAAGCATAACTATCTAAAGCAGAACGTAAGATCTTTATCTCAAACAAATAGTTACTACGATTTCTCTTATCTCCGTCATTACACTTTATCGAAGTTGCCATAACAATAGGTCTTTCATAAATGAAATAGTCCGAATTATTTCGAAATAGAAAATCCAAATTATAACGTGGATTAAAGGTAAACTCAAATCATCCACATCAAACGAAATTTTTAAAAAGACTGATATGAACACTTTCCTTCATTGACTTTAACGACGCCACATTTAATTCACTTGATTGTGTCTAAATTAAATTAAATGACTCCATCTTATAACTTGCAGCAAGTTACTGGTTATTACACACTTAGATGGTAACTAATAGTGTGAACGTGTAGTGTATATATTCTCGAAATAAGATGAACCTCAGAAGAATTAGCTCTATCTATGAAATTTGTAGTTTACCTATTCATTTGGAGCATGAAGTGTAGGTCATTCGTTGAGGCGCCTCCTTCATCATACATCCTAGCAACTCTTAATAGGCTGGATCAAAGGATAGAACAGATTAGTTACTTCCTCTATCCCACATTTAATTCACTTGATTGTGTCTAAATTAAATTCAATGACTCCATCTTATAGCTTTCAGCAAGTTACTGGTTATTACACACTAAAATCGTAACTAATAGTGTGTTTCAACTGACTCACTAAAACTAATGCATCGTGTTGAACGCTTTCAGTCCACAGTTGTTTATTTTAATTCGTGTACTAACTGCTCATACAAAATAACCAGTATTTTTGACTTGTTTCATGTACAATTCGTAGAAAAACTTGTACTTCCGTTTCATTTTGTTTTGTGCATATCTTTGTACCACCGATTATTATTCATTAAGTAACAATTGGTTTACTATACCATGTGATACGTAAAATCCATTAATTTTAATCTTATTAATCATAACATTTAGCTTATTTTACTTTATTGTTGTAATCGCATTGTTTGTTTATTCTTAACAATGTATCGATAGTTATTGAATTACACTATATATTAACCTATCCACATCAATTTCACACTTATGCAGTCATATTTATTGTTTCAAACCCAGACATCATTGTTGATTAGGCACGGCGTAATCCTGCCTGTTTCATTATTAAAGCTTATATCATCCTTTTAATATGTGTCACATCATAGTCACCTGTTACCCTACAGAATACGACTTCAATGAGGGCTACTTCTCCTTTATGTTTTTTTTAATAAAACGTGTAGTGTGCATATTTCCAAAATAAGAATTAGATCTATCCATGAAACTTGCAGTTTACCTATTCATTTGGAGCATGGAGTGTAGGTCATTTGCTGAGGCGGCTCCTTCATCATATATATTAGCATCTCTGAATA
Organism: Schistosoma japonicum; assembly: GCA_025215515.1. NCBI lineage: Eukaryota > Metazoa > Platyhelminthes > Trematoda > Strigeidida > Schistosomatidae > Schistosoma > Schistosoma japonicum. The sequence continues at coordinate 14,175,990 of CM046069.1, forward strand.
GGCTGGATCAAAGGATAGAACAGATTAGTTACTTCCTCTATCCCGCAAAATAAATTTGATTCACAAAAATCAACTTCAGTTTAAAAAATTCCAAATAATCTAGTTCCATCGATGTAGTTCACTGTATTCTGAGAGTGCCTTAAGATGTTGGAGCTTTCATGATTCAGTCAACCACCAGCAGTAGAATGATGAGAAGTGATAGTAAGCAGCCTTGTCTGACACCTGTATCCACTTCAAATTAATCTGTGAGCTTATTTCCATGCACCATTTTACAATGTAGTCGCTAGTAAGAATTCCGTATGATGTTGACTATCTTCTCGGGTACGTCATAATGTCATAGAAAGCTCCATAATATTCTCCTATTCACGCTGTCGAATGCTTTCATATGGTCGAAGAAGTTGTTGTGAAGCAGTAAATTCCATTCAATTGATTATTCAACAATGATTTGTAGAGTCGCGATGTGATGGGTACACAATCAATCTCTACGGAATCCGGCCTGTTGATCTTGGAGTTGAGCGTCGACCGGATAACTCATTCGGTTCAATGACACTCTGTTGAATACTTTCCTTGGTGCTGAAAGTAGAGTGATATAACTGTAGTTTTCGTAAATGCTCATATGTGTCTACTTTACTTTGGTATTTTGATGAGGTGTTTTTCTTACCAGTCTATTGATATTTATCCTTCCTTCTTAATCTTCTGAAGAGAATATGGCAAATCTTCGCAGTTGTTTCTATATCTGTCTTCAGTGCCTCACTAAGCTGGTATGTTGTCTAGCTCTGCTAACTTACCACTCTTGACTTGACACTCTGATAGTCATTTTGAATTCGTCGACTGTTGGTGGGTCAGTGTTATTAGGGATATCTGTGGCTGCTGTTTAGATGACTAGTGATTTCAGTGGAACTGGTCTATTCAAGAGTTCTTCAATGTATTCTACCTACCTGTATCGATATTATTGCATCTCAGTGATTGGTTTGCTATCCTAGTTCTTGATTGGCCATTCTGGCTTACTGAATTTTCCAGGTAGCTTCTTCATTGTATCGTGTAGGTGCCTCATGTTTTCTTCTCTTGCAGACTTCTTCGCCGTCATTGTAAGGTCCAATACATATTTCCGTTTATCCAACCTAATGCTCCTCTTCACTTGCTTGTTGACTTATGTGTATTCGGCCTGTGTCTTATCATCCTTTGTTCGTGTCCGGCTGTTATTAATTACTACCTTATCCTAGATCTTTCTTCGATCATGTCGAGAGTACCAAGAGAAATCCATTATTTATAGTGTTGCTTCTTGCGACCCAAAACCCCCTGACGTGTAGTTATTTTTTTCCTGATCTGTTTCCAGTTGCCCTCCGTATTAGTTCCATCTTCTTCTAGTAGATTGTGGAAAACTTGGAATTTATTGTTAAGAATTATTTTTAATTCGTTAAGTTTGTTAGTTTTCAGGAGAAGGGCTGTATTAAATTTTTCTAGTACTACTGCTCCAGTTTTTCAGTGCATCTTCAAATTCAGTTTTATTTTAGTCACCACCAGATGATGATCTAAAGCTATATCAGCTCCTCTCCTTGTTCTTATGTCTTCCACAGTCCTTCTACACTTCTTATTAATGCAGATGTGGTCGATTTTGTTCTCGTTATTGTGGTCCGGTGAATGTATTAAAGTACCTTCAGTTTAGATGACTCATGTGAGGTTTGTTAAACTAACATCAATTTGTAGATAGAATAATTCGTCTATTACAATCGTAAGAACAGTTATATATACCTTTATCTAAATTTCAATATACTACTTAAAACAGTAACGTTACTTACAGTATACATCAATAGGTAAGTATACAGCCTGAAAAATGGACACAGTCAAATGAATCTGCAATACATTTACCCTCCACTCTTACCATATGAATAAACATAGAGGTAAAGTGAAATTGAAAAGTCAAACAGTTTTGTGTATTCTGTGGTCAATTAAATAAACAGTTGTGTGGATTTACTCTTAAAATATCAATAGGGCAAATATTAGATATTCTCATTCATATCTACAACAGTAAATTTTGTAGAAAAACTTGTACTTCCGTTTCATTTAGTTTTTTGCATGTCTCTAAACCACCGATTATTATTCATTAAGTAATAATTGGTCTACTATGCCATGTGATACGTAAAATTCATTAATTTCCCTTTTATTATTCATAACGTCTAGCTTATTTTACTTTATTGTTGTAATTGCATTGTTTGTTTGTTCTTAACAATGAATCGATGGTTACTGAATTACACTATACCTTTACTTATCCACATCAATTTCACCTTATACAATCATATTTATTGTTTCAAACTCAGACATCATTGTTGATTAAACACAGCGTAATCCTGCCTGTTTCTTTATTAAACCTTCATTCATTCTTTCAAAGTTTGAAGCAACATTGTCACCTGTTACCCTACAGAATACGGCCTCTATAAAGGCTAATTCTCCATTATGTTCTTTTCAATGAAACGTTTAGTGTATATATTTTCGAAATAAGATGAACCTCGAAAGAATTAGCACTATCTATGAAATTTGTAGTTTACCTATTCATTTGGAGCATGGAGTGTAGGTCATTCGTTGAAGCGCCTCGTTCATCATACATCCTAGCATCTCTTAATAGGCTGGATCAAAGGATAGAACAGATTAGTTACTTCCTCTATCGCGCAAAGTAAATTTGATTCACAAAACGCAACTTAACTTTACAAATTCTAAATAATCAATTAAAGTAAATCAAATTAAACAAGAGACTTACATCAAAATCTACTTTACACTGTGGCAGCTTCAGTAATGTACAATTTTAAGCGTGGATTGTGTATATAAAATTAATTTGTGAAAATGCTTTCACTAACATGACCTTAGTTGACAAAATAACTCACCATCATACAACAATTTATCAAAATGCAATACTACGAAAATCACACAACACAATTCTTTGTCATTCACATTTAGAAAGTAAGCTGTCTGTCATGAATACTCAGATAATTATCGATTCCTTTCAAACTAGATAAAAGTCAGTTTGATCTCTCATTACTTTTGTATCATTCACATCAATTTCTTTAGATACGTTTACTCCTTCCCACTCGTTGTAACACTATGCAATTTATTCACTATAATTTTTCTTCACTTCCTTACTCAACACTCAATTCGGTCACACAGAATTGTCACTTGCAAATTACCAACACGTTATCATCTCTCTTCATAACTAACTATCCGAATAGGATTATCTACTATTACACAACATTGAATCAGATATACACTCAGTACATGACTGGTAGATCACACGTGTTGTTTTACGAGAGTGACAAACCACTATAAAACACAACCTAACTCATGATTCGTCATCAACTTATTGATTCTAAAGTATCATTCTTAGGTTGCTTATTCCATTGTAATCTGATCATACACTTGTCAGAACATCTCTAGAATCACTGAAAATCTCCTCACATTATTAAAACGATACTACATGTTGTGATAGGAAGACTGAATAATTCTGAATAATGTTTTGACAAAAGATTATTGAGGGTTTTTGACATTTTACATAACTAACTATACAAACCATATTTAGTGGCACGTCAAATCTAGTTAGTCAATCTAACTATTCACATTCGAGTGGAATTGGTTTATTAGTCTGACTGATTAATGATGAATTAAATGTCAGGAATGTTAACACATGATGAACAGTCAATCAATTCGTATGTGGAGTCTTCTAGGCTCCAATCATTCACGATAGTAATGAAGTGGGAATTCGCATTGACAATTACAGTCCATTGTTTATTCAGAGTAGACGAAATCATTACGTTTCAATTCTGAATGCAACGTTACCTTTGTTCAATTAGATTATGTTGTAATACATGTGTGTACCACATCAGTGACTGATATCATTGAAGAGTCAAATTCTAATTGTTCATTTATTTTAGAACAAACTGATAAATATAGTCAAATCGAGATGCACAGTTTCGTAAGTATGAAAATGAACTGCTCACATTCAAGCATTGTAGAGTCGACTCATATCAACGAGACTTGCATTATGAAGGCACCAAAAATGGTTCACAATAATATGGGTTCCTATAGCTTCCACTTTGTGTAGATCAAACTCGACTGTCTCACTACCGCAAAAACTCACATAACTACTTACATACGCTAACTTTCAGATTACTTAAAACGATTAATTACGTTGAGTGAATACAGTACTGGTCCTCCACAATCTTGTAGAAATACTTTTCATTTTAAACCATAAACTTCAGCTTTACTAAAGGGTAAAGACTGTGAAAACATAATGCTTAATCCAACTTTCAATCTATTTATGAATTAATCTAGCAATTCACGATAGTGAACAGGATGTCATAGGTTCATTTCGGTTGTCGATTTCGTTTATTTACATTTTTAATTCAACCCAGCGATGAACATTTCGACTGTGTACAACATCTGGAACAGATGTTCTCACAAACTGATTTAAACAATAATTAATTATTTACAATTGGGGGTTGTGGAGACAGTTAGTTGTCAATCCTGATTTATCAAAATTCATCTGAATCAGACAACCTTTGTTCACCTGGAAGCACTGGACAGCTGTTTGTCCTAGTATAGCACTCTTCAAAAGCCTTATTTAATATATGATAATTTTATATTTATTCCAACTCTTCATTAACATACAATCGGTGACAACACAATTTAAATCAGTAACATTTCGCAATTTATTAACAGTGTACTGTGTTTTAATCCAAAACACTTTAAAATACAATCGTTTGTAGGTATCCGCTGTTCACCTTTCTAACCAACTATTTGATCCTCGTCTTTTCATAACTAATATCAATTAAAAAGAACTCATGAATAAACAAATACTATGTTGACCATTAAGCTGTTGCATAAAGTATTTTTGTGTTCATCCTGTGTAGACACACAAATGTAGTGTGTACATCAGATTGAAGCCTTAAGCACTCACTTTTGTTACACACAAATGAATAATCTATTTTTAGTGCTTTCATTTCTGTGTAAGTATCTGTCGATAATTTGCAATAAAAACTACATTTATTCAACTTATTTGTTTGTTTAGTAAATATTTTACTTTTTGGAAACTTTTCTATTTGTTGTGTAAAAGATTGTTGATTTAGTGACATCCAATTTGAATGTTCCACCTTAATTAGTCAGATTCAATAGTAGAATTTAAAATTTGTGATAATCAGCTTAGAAGATGACACAATTAAATTTTTATTTATCAAGTCATAATGATAAAATAATTTTCTACACATTAGTAATCAACTGCTAATTTGAATCTGCAGATCCCAACGTTGTATGTGCAATAATTAAAAATATATTAAAGTATGCTTGAGTCATTTTACAATTTGAAAGTATTAGTATCTTCCTGATGATTTATCACAGACTAAAGTTGATCAGTCTCTGTCGTCATTTTTTGATGCTGAGTAGATTGACCCAGCAATACAGTATTGGTTCACAAGTATGAAATAAACTTGAATGAGCTAGTCAAATGGAGTCCTGTATGTGAATCACGTCCTATTTTGGAGTAGTCAACAAAGTGTACCTGCCTCTAGTGTCGATGTTTAGATTGGGACTCAAACTCAGCTCACTTCGTGTGAAAATCAACATTAAGATGTGAATGCATTTAGCTGACGAGTCCCAAATATAATGGAACATATTTTCCGGATTCAATTTCATAACCACAATTCAACCTAATTAACGTCGTTTTGTTGAATGATTAAAAATTTAATTTATCTATTGATAATATGCACCTAATAGTTTTTCATTAGACATTTCAAACTACATGTTAATTTTTATAGGTTCTCATTTAAATATAAAGTATCTAGTACTAATTTCTTACTGTTTGATATTTGGCGAATTTGTAGTGTTTGTATAGTTAAGTATTGCGAAAACTTATTGATAGAATGCATCAATGGATTCAGATTTATGGGCAGAACTTATTCATTATTGAGTTTCTGTTTTATGTCAGCTGATACCAGTATATTGTGCAATCATCATTAATACGAATAAATTAATATTATTAATTGTCCTTTCTAGTATTTACTGACTATCTGCCTACATTATTGTCCAGTATTCTTACGTGGTGTTTTGTCGAAAATGGTAAATATCCTTCCTCCCACCTTCTTCAAGTACTGATAGCTTATAAAATATATTGGTGACATATTAAGTACAGGCATTATTCGAGAATATTCAGTAAGGTACTTTATATATCTTGGCCGCATCGAGCATAACACGGTAAATGTTTGACGTAAGGTACAATATGATGAAACAGTATAGTGTGAAAAATAAAAAAGGCACTTAGTAAAATAAATCGTGGTAAAGCAGACTAGGGTTTGTTATTCCAGTGAGTCAAGATTAGGTATTTCTTATTTCTTATTTGTCGATTACTGGTAATGATTTCGAAAACAGTTCTTAGAATGGATAGAGGAGAGTAATTAAGTATAACAAGGAGTAAAGTTGATTAAATAGGAGGACTACACTAAGTAAGCAAGAAAAGTATATGATAACTTGGAAAGTGCTTTATGATAAGATGTTTTAAGCAATAAACGCCTTAATGCAAAATCCATACTTAAATTGTTCGTTATAATCCAAGTCTAATTTTGCTCTCAGTAGAATGTTTTAATAACGAAGGAAGCTAATAAAATGAGTTGTGAGTGAGTTAGAGTTAGCAAATATACACGTACAACAGAAAATATCATTGATTCCTTAGCTAAAACAACAGAACGTTACCTAGTGCATAAAAATGCTCTGTTTCATAGATTCGGTAAGTTTAATGTTAAATATTTTGTCTTCGGAAAAAATTCATTCCAATGTTTAGCCACTATTATAACAACCGCTTGTTTCAACTGTTGTGTAACCTAATTACTTCTTGTTGAATATGTCTTATTTATTCTTAGTACTGATGAGATCATTCTTCTTCTTTATTCATTTAATGATTTGCAAACGCACAATATTTTCCTATCCATCTTGGATTTTGTTTAACATAAATCAGACGTTTTGGTTGAGGCCACGTTGATTTCGAATACTTAGGTTTGTTATATGATAGAAACATTTATTGATCAAATGGTACATTGCGGGTTTCGTTAGTCTATTTTTTTAATATCTTATACCAATGTACAAATTGTGCCTTGAATACCAACAAACATCAGCATTTTCGTGTCACCTTATATCACTTTTCTTTACTAAAACAATCATTGTTATTTTACAGAAGGGTAGACACAGTTAGAACTCACGTTTTCATTCTAGATTGATTTCTCCTAGATAGAAATTTTCAAAACTATATTCTTTAAATGAGAGTACTTAAAGAAACTATTTTACAATGAGAAATCCAACTAGTCGGTTTTCTATGAAAAATTCTATCATAGATGAGGAAGGTACTAAACCAAAAGTACTCTGTGAAAATCATTGAATAATAACATCTTTTTATCGGTTCCAAGAGGATGGTAGTCGAATATGCAAAATCATAAATTACTTATGAACTACGAACATGATATAAACGGTAATTTCATGAAGCTGTCTTTAATAGTTACCAATGCCGTGCAAAGTTGGCATGCATGAGAAAAAAAAACATTTTTTCACTGAGGTACAGGAAGTTACAGTAATCGTTGTTAAACGTTATAAAGAAACTTGTTTAAGAAAAAAATGTAGGAAGATTATTACCTTTAGTGATGTAATAAAACATTTGGTTATGTAAACAGAATTAAATAAGGGATCTCTGATCGATTCAGGTTATTGTTCTATTATGCCACACTTTTGATCATCGGTACTGGATGGAACGTTTTGACTTTATTCCAAGGATTCTAGTTGAGGGTGAATATAATAACCAGTTATTCTGTTGGTTTTTTACTAGATCTGTTAGAAAGATTCCATTATAAGACATGCTTACTTTAATCGGTGTGCATCGTTTAGAAACACGTTTTATTACACTTATCATTATTGTGATAAACCGAGTCATTTAGAATTGTTAATAGCACAGTTATTCACTAGTCAGCTGGAATATAACATTTAGATGTCCTTTAGGATTCTAACCCCTTTCAAAGTATGACATGAATAAGATGTTGAATCACGAACTTATTAGTGTGAATCTTCGTCACAAGTCATTATATTCATAACTTGTAACTTACGCTTTATGTGTTAGCATATTTTGTCAGTATAAATATCAATTCAAAACGACCTTCAGATAGATAAGTAGAGAAACATAACAATTAACAAGATAATATTTACCTATCAATTCTTCAAGTCTACTTTTATATCACTTAATCATGTATTTAAACACCTTATACTACTTTTATCGTAATGATAAATGTGTAGAGGCCGTGGTTACCCCCCATATAATTATCTTTGTACTGTATATTTCTTTATTGTTATGTGTACTAAATGTGACATTGTAGTCAAGTAAGAAATACTAGCTACGAGTGGAACATCGTTAGTCAAATCATTTGCAGTTGCTCAAGTTGCATTATCACCTGTAAAGCATAAAAGTCGCATTGAATTCTCGTGGTACATTATAACATCGATAACTAATTACTTGAGAACTTCATAAGGCGTCTTAGGATCGCGATTAATCAGCACTTCCCGTACTTGATCAAAAATGTCATCAGGTAGTAATGTGCCGACGTACCCACATTTTATGTACTGATATGTTATATCACCCAAGAAGAAATACTGCCTTAAACATGAGAGCCAGAGAATCGGATCACGCGGCATATAAGAAGGGATGAGTGACAATATTGAGACATATACTAGTATATATAAAATGTGACAATAAGTACTAAAGGGAATTGATAAAGAGATGAATGAACTCACGAATAGTCGCAATGTAAACGAAGTATGTGGTACATAGACGATGGAATAGAGATAATCCAGAAAGGTCTGACAATTGTGCACACATTTTAATAAAGAAATATGCAGTACTAAGATCATTTTGTTAGGAGGTAACCATAGCCTCTATAAATGTGTCATTTGCCTTTTTAGTGGCATGCTTTCGGTCTCAATTTAAGATGGTTGAATATAGGAAACATTGTTTAAATCTAGATTCAACACTTGTCATCAAAGCGTTCTAATAATCTTGACATACCCGAATCACCTTATGAGACAAGAATACACTTTATTCAGATTAAGACTCCAGAACATTGCTGACGAGCTATTCAGATTTTGAATGACTTTCTACGGAACTGAGATATTTTTATTCACTAAGTGACGACTAGTGTTGTGTATGTCTAGTAGTTAAAAAGATTTAATATTTTGGTCTAATTATGTAAACATCTTTTTATTGTGAATTTCTACCTTCATTATTTCTTGAACAAAAATATTTAATTGTTTATTGAACTAATCCACAAAATCTGTGACCTTAGGTTTGATAAAAATCTCTATGAAGTTTGATATTTAACAGATTACGTGTTATCTATGCCAAAGATTCAGTTAGCAATAAGCCAATACACGATGGAAAGGATATTTTGCTTATCGATTTCTGTTACCAATGGAATTCCTTTCTCATTTTCATACAAATTAATTTAAACATATTGATAACGTTCCTTCCATTGCCCTGGTTAACTACACATCCACTAAATGTGATGATTTATTGTATGTTTTCCTTCATCATCAGCAGTCTTCATATGAACCTTTTAAAGGGAATGTAAATAAATCAATTTTCTCCGTTTTCACCGCATGATTTTTGTCATTGCTAACTGAAGTGTTGTAATCATAAAGCATAACCGAAATTCACTGAGTAATCATTCCGTTTTTATTTTTAACGGAGAATCAGACCAATTATGAATATCAAAAATCCTTCCAGAACTATAATTATTGTATCAAAGGGATCCGTACTGACAGTATATGCCTACAATTAAGTTATACGTTTGCAGTCCTAAACATGACTTCTTCGTTTGTATAATCGTTGTGTCCTACGATTTTATTCAGTTACTAATACATAATCAACTAACTATGCATCCAGAAAAGCTAAATTAAAAGCTGTATTGCTAAAAGAATAATAACACTATTCACAGTTCTTCCGAATTTAAATGCTCTGACCGACTCAGATGGTGATGTGTAAAAAATGGCTTTGTTACGTTAGAAATTCACGTGCACACTAAGAGAAATTATACTAGTATCACTCACAAAGTACCTATGTAAGAGGGGTGTTCCGTCCTACCGTGCTAAGAATGCTAGTGATAAAAAATATTAGTACGAAATGATAGCGCTTATAAAATAAGAAACATGTTTACATCCTAAAGTCTCTTATCTAATACATTTGTCGCTCTTAGCAAATAATTCAAACAGTAACACAAAATCTGCTGATTATCGACATTAAACACAACATTGGTATTACCCGAACGTTCAAAAATGCAATTTATGATTGTTGTATTCGGTAGATCTTCACAATAAAAATTAATATACTTTTATTAGAGAGTGAGTTTATGAGAGAGATATGGAGTTTTAGTAAAAGGAAGACAACCTGTGTAGTCTAACCACAGCGAGTATATGGCAGTTAGATCCCAATAATGTTAAATTAATTAGTACAATATATGGTGAACTGACTGAAATTTGAAATATAAACTGCTGAATATAGATTTGACAGTCTAAGAGTTAAACGATCGTTGCTAAGTCTGAACGTTTTAAGTTGGATCCCTGATGGGGTAGTTGATGAGAACTCATAAAGTGTCTCATACTCGAGAAAAATATCTATTTTACGTCTTCTAGATCACAATGGTTACCTGACTGAGGACATCCTATTATACGAAGTTTCAGTATACTATATGTTGTATTCCTATGCCACAAAAAATATGAATGAATTATTATCCGTTTCCCAAGTTGCCTAGGCTACTATATATTTCTTGTATGAAGCATTTATTGTACATTTTTTACACTTCCGTTAATATAACAGAACAAGTAATAATACATAATTTGATGAATTTATGTAAACGACTACAAAATATGACACTATTATGAAAAAGGAATGAGATATTAGCGGTAAAACCAAATGAAAAGCTAACTTTGATTAATGTTAACTACTAATGAGGACATTTTTTCCATCCCTACTTACTTAACTAGACACTGAAGATGAAGCAAACAATGCGTTTAAAAAGCAACATAAACAAGTAATCATTAAACAAAGTGGAAAAATTAAACTCTGTAATCACTATGGTAACTTGAGATTGTTTTATAGTGTATTCAAATAACCCTGTCCTCAAATAAAGTCAAGAATCGATTTTGGAAAAAAACTACAAATATGAGTTTTGATCTTAGTAACAAGAAAACTGTAGGTGATAATGACTACTTTGCAGAACATATGTTTTATTGATTCTGGATCATTTCACCGGATTCGTAAATTTCTTTAGACTTACCTAGTCCTTGATCAGTTGTGAAGCAACCTTGAATACATCTTTCAATCATTTTTACTTATATTTTTGCTTCAAATTTGATCTGCTTCTGTCGTCCTCTTAAAATAAACGCCATCAAAATCGTAGTATCTGTCTGCCTGATAACCAGTTGCTTAAGACAACTATTTAGGAATACATAAAATTAGTTAGAAATATCTACTTTTAAGTATTATATGCAAGTAGTATAATTAGAATAGTTTAATAAGTCATTTATAACATTTCTATCTTGAAAACGTCTAAGAGGTGAAATAATGTCTCACCGTATTTCTTGTTCATACCATGGTTCCATCCTGAAGAAGCCCATTATTTTCAAGTTTATAAAAGTTCTCACTCATAAGCTTCCTAAATGTTGCTTCTGAAACAGATTTTTTTCAAATTAGTAGAAAGTTGTGTCAAAATATTTCGAATTTAGTTATAATTTTGGTCAGTTCGTCTCATATATTTTGCTCATTTGGTTAGCGTAACATAAGTTAATCGTTAATGTAACTTTGGCTTTACGTATAAATACACGTTTGGGGAAAGTAATACCACTCATAAATCCTTGAAGGTGGTAATAAATTGCTGACACAAATAATAGACTCAGTACTATCAGTTTGATTAGTAAATGAGTGAAATATGTTTAAGCTAATAGTCGTATTCTTACATTCTATATGCAATAGTAGTACAGACAGTAGTGAGTGAGTTCGATTTAACCAAAACAATTTCAGAAATTAACGACTTAGAACTTTTACAACGAGCACATCGGTCTAATTTTTACATAATTGTACCATCAAAAATTACGAAATTGATATGGACTACAATGATTTAAATTATCATTGAACCAACGAGGTCTTATACTGTTGTTGCTCCTTTGCATTTTGGTGTATTATAAAGCTTCCTGTGATCAACAGACAACAGTAAATCAGACTGAGTTTTAAAAATATCAAAGAAGAGACATAAAAATGTTGCTAAATATTGAATGAATGACCAGAAGTTTGTAATGTTTAAGTTGGTATCTGTATAAACTCATTTACTACTTCTGGAATTTTTATGCCAGCAAGAAAATTGTTGTTATGACACCTGCGAGCTCAGGTTTGAAAATATAGTGATTTTCTGTCCACAGACCCAAAGCATTGACTTCTTCAGCATTGCTATATCTCACAGATAGGTAATTAACACTAATTCATCTGAATTCTGAAGAATTGACACTAACGTCAACATAAATATTAACCACTGTAACCTTAAAAATTGTATCGTGAATCACATTGGTTTAAAACTAAAGTTGTCCTTTTGAAGTACAATCCTAATGATTGTGTACACTATATCATTCTAAAGATAATCATCACAATTAAAAACCTACGCATAAAGTGAAATGCTAACATTGAAAATACGTTTGTTGAGTAAATAAATCGTGTATTATAAGCTAGAAAATGATGTTTACATAGAAATGTTGATAGTAAACTTAGTGTAATCAATTATTCAAATACTATTTTGGTACTGTACAGTTTGCTACATGAATAGCACTAGTACATCTATGCATGATTAGCGCAAGAAATTTCATATCCTACTCATTGTCAAATTATTCAATTTCTAATTAATAAATTCAGCAGTCTAAATTAAACTGTGATACACATTTTGAGTTCATTATTATGAGGATCGTATAATACTTACACACATACACTCATTAATATATTAAAAATATTCATATAATGGATAAACTGTAAATAATGCAATGCAATAATGCCAAAATATCTTGTGTATATAAATTTTTAATAACTGAATTATTTGATCTGTAAATTAGGTTATTAACATCTAAAGGTGGGAGATTTGGTTAAGGATTATCTATATTGTCATTTCAGGATTAAAAGGAGAATTCGACAAATTAGATTTTACTAAAAATCGATTAGGAAATGTTGAAGAACTGGATTGTACTGTTACCCATTATATGTTTATGGACAGCTGGAATAATTTACATATTGTTATTCAATAACAACAATGATATATGGACAAAAAATTACTCATTGTTCGAATCAGTTTGTGAAAACATCTACTTCAAACGATGTACACAATCGAGACGAGCATGGCTCAATTGTATTGAAAATATAAGTAGTCGAAATCGACTACATGGATTAAATGAAAGTACATTCACATCAAACTGGCCACCATCATCAATAACTAGTTTAATTGATGATGAATTACCAATAATTAATCTTGCTTTACGTGTTGCATTTACGAAAGATGCAGAGAATCCATTCAATAATAAACATTATCAACATTTTCTACGTCTTACAGATAGCATAAAACATGGCCCTGGTCTCTGGTCATGGCAATACAATTTATTTCCTCAAGTGTTAGATTTTAATAAATTGATAGTTGATGTTGAAAATGGTATTCCATTGACGAATGTAAGTCATTTTAGTCAGTTCGTTATCATCTCATTGTTTGAATTATTGTAGTGTTCCATATATATTGTGAATATCTGACAATGCGAGTGTAGTTTTACAGAAGTCTAGACAAATAGTTTGTAATCGTGATTTATGTGGTGGAGATACGAATTGTTGAAATGCCGGATAAATATGCCTCACAGTCACCATACACATATTGCTAATATAAACGTCAATTTACTGAGGGCATTTAATTCGAATCGCGTTATTTATCATTGTGTTAATAATGTAGTCATGAAATTGATTGTTCGGCTCAGAAATCTACATTCGTTTTGAATAGTTTACAATTCGTTGTGAAACGTGTCACATCTCCAATAAACGGTAGAATGATTCACCATGTTTATACTCACTGCATTGTTTTATTTTAGTTGTTAGTAGTGTGGATTAATATGATGACCTACTAGAATTGTATTGGAAACAAGACACATTACTCACCGAAAATAGTGTCCACTTAAAAATGACTACAATCTCTCTGTCTATGCGATCAAATTGAAACGACTTTAACAGATGAGCAGTTTAATTATCACTTTGTCAATAATCAATAAACAATTTAGGTGTATATTTGTTGTTATTTTTGGGTAATTTGTGTTGTTGCTATCACGTTGTTTAATATTCATGAACCATTTAACGATTCACTGAAAGCCATACATCCATAAGATGTATGTCTGTAATGATGTCATTTTACATTGAACACCTCTTGATATGTTCCGAGCTTCATTATCATTACTATGATCATTCCCCCTTATATTCTTAGCAAATTAATGCATTAGATATTGTCTACTGTTGTCATTTTATTGAAAGTTATAGAGGCAACAAGTTGCATCAAACTACTGACAAACGTTTTAGTTGAAAATCACTCCAAAATGGTTGTGTTGTATTTCTCTGTTTTTAGTTGCCGATAAACAATCCGGAAATATTCGCATTACGATTACCCAAATATATTTGCAATCCATGTCGGAGACAGATTGTTCCTGACTTGATTGTTGTGATCAAATCATGTAGCTACTGTAAGGCTGAACGAGATCATGCAAGAAATACATTTATGCAGAAACACTTGTGGACGAATATCACTGTGCAATTCGTCTTTGTTGTTGGTGTACCCTATCCAAATGAATCGAACATGTTCACATTTAGTAAGCATAAATTCAAGTTGAAGAATTCGTGGTGGGCGTTATCGAGAAAGCATGATAGGGATCGGTGGACATTTATGAAACGACTTGCAATGGAAGCGGAACTCTACGAAGATATGTTGATTGGTTCTTTCCATGATACTTACTTCAATCTCACCACAAAACTTATATTTACATTTCGTTGGTTATCGGCACTTTGTCCTAGTGCAGTACCGTTATTCGTTTTTGTGGATAGTGACTATGATTTGGTCCCACGGAATGTGATCAAGTATTACAAGAATCAATCTACAGATCACTTAAGAAATTTGACGGCTGGTCATGGAAATGATTATCGTTTTGTCGTTAGGCCACGTAATGATGGGAATATAAGTAACATTTGGGCAGTGACGTTGAGAGAATTTCCATGGGCAATTTATCCTGCCTACTTTTATGGGGCCACATTTATGTTGGGGTCGAATGTTGTCAAACGACTAGCTATTGCCAGTGCCTTTACCCAACATATACGTATTGACGATGCCTACTTAGGAATACTATTCAGCAAACTGAACATTCTTCCTCAGAATCTCGACATTATATCTCTTGGAAACGGAGTGTGTAATATACAATCAGGTGCAATCAATATACCACTCTCTAAAAGTAAGCGCATAATTGATTGGAAGACAGGTTGGCTCAAATAGCCTAAATACCATCTGATCGATTCATTTAGTTTTCGTCAAATGTGGGATCATTTAAGAAAACACAGTTCATTGTTTATTGTTAATGCACTGCATCATAATCGAAATCAACTGCATAGTTATACAGATGCTGATAGGATATATTTATTCGACCGTAACATGTATGTATTTATGTATATCATTGCAAGTGATTGTGGTGCTGTACACTTCGAATATTTAATGATATTTGTAGTATTTATGTCTTTAGATGAGATCATTCGTAATTAATAGATGTTGGTAGTGAATTATTAATAGATTTGCTGTAAATTTTGATAAGATTCCAATTGGATATATTCATGTCAATGTGTATGTACTGTACTTACATTGACTAATTTGATTGTTTGATGAGTTTGTATTTCTTGATTGAACTGATGTTGGTCAGTTTGTCAAATTAAGTTTCTATTATATGTTTCATGAAATGCATCGTTTGTTGGCCTGAGCTTGTAATTTGTTTTACACTTTTAGATTTGATTAAATTGTTCACTATATATGAACTTCATACTCTTGATTTGTATATTTAGGCTTGTTGCGATGCTTCTGAATGATCGACCTATTTGAAACATACAATTGAGGAATGTGTTATAAATTTATTGTGGTCTGATTTAGGACCCGATCTATTGTATATGATTGATTCTTCTTATAATTACGAGATTTGTTTCTGATGTTGACTGATTTTAACATATCATAAATTGCGTTACACAATAATCAACCCATCAGAACTAACTAGTCAATGATTTTCTACTCTTCTTATAGGCCACTTAAAGTTTTCTGTAACTAATTTCTTTAACAACGGTTTTACTTTATGAGCCTTGATATTTATTGCATTTTATGCACACCTTTAAAGTAGTTTTGTATATCCGTTAGTTAACAACTGATTCTATGAAGATTTGGTTAATTTATGTTTATATTTTAACCTTACATGTTGCATTCTAATTTTGACTGATTTTAATTTAAACAACAATGACGCTATGAAAATGTTCATAAAGTGACATGTTAATTAGGATTCTTTTGTGGTAATTTATTGGCGGTGTTGAAGTGATTATATTAAGTTTGAAATGAATGGATTGCTAGTGCTTGTCAACGAACAGTATTTGGAGACATACATACACATAGCTTATGCCACAGACTA
Organism: Schistosoma japonicum; assembly: GCA_025215515.1. Taxonomy (NCBI): domain Eukaryota; kingdom Metazoa; phylum Platyhelminthes; class Trematoda; order Strigeidida; family Schistosomatidae; genus Schistosoma; species Schistosoma japonicum. Next base: position 14,192,763 of record CM046069.1, read on the forward strand.
CTTAACAAAAAAGCCAATATTTTAATTTGATATGCCTCAACGCTTACGTCATACATGGAAGCACTAATTGTTACTCTAACTCGGTGGCTTATCTACATGAAACGATACTCGTAGCTGGTGACTAACGACTCGACAACTGATTACTCGCTTAAAGCCAAATCAAGAAGACAGAAACACAGCACTACGAAGATTCAATTCTATTTTGTCTTAACTCTGTATGTATAGTCACAACAACGACCTTGTAATAATTAGAGTAATTAGCACACTAAAATATCACTGCAACCAATTACAAATAGCAGGGTCAGTGTGAAGAAAATGATATGCCATACTGGTTACCACCTAATAAAAAGTTACTAGTTCTGTCTCTTCTTAGCATAATTCATTATCGATTTTGTTAGTAATATGATAACATCTAAATTAACTGCAGTCTAAATAAGTGACAATATTCCTCTTGAAGCATTATCGTTTAATTTCCTGGTATTAGGATCAAGTCCATTTTAGCGGGGATATCAGATTCTTAAGGCCGATTGACATCTAACTACCATGATTAATCTACAAAGTTAACATTGTTTCTAGAACATACTGTAAACTGCAAATGTTTTACATGAAAAAAGTGAACGAACTTTGACAGAATGGTGCATAATATTTAAACAATATTAATAATTAAATACTTTAGGAAAGTTATTTCATTATACAATGATAAGTGTAGTTTGGAAAGTGTTATGCATATTGCCTATATAAGTATCCTTGAATCGGTCGACTGTATTGCTACCTATTCCAGCAACTGATTACGCAATAAAAACTTATTTGTTTCTAGAGCCTAAATGAGAACTTTAAGGGCGCTAAACACGTGCCACAATTTCTCCTATATTGTTTTACAATACAAAAACTCCAAAGTTCATATGGTTATGCACATTAAGTGTTCACAACTCACTGGCAATAAAAAGTCCAGAAATGTTTGATATATCTATTTGTGAATTATTTAACTAATGTTATTTAAAAATAGTTGTTTTCAAGTTAAATTTTTTACTAAATACGTTTCTACTGTTTGCGCTTACATTACATATTCGGTCAGTGATAGTAGGTTTCAAGTGTGAATGAATAAGATTATTTGAGTTTCATTCTAATACAATATAAATGAAATCTGGCTCAGTATCACCACAGCTCATTCAAAAACGAATATTTAATTATCTATAATCTACCTAGTGGAAACAGATATCCCCTAAGATTTCGATGAAATCATATATAGTAGTTAACTTAACGGATGCATTATTTACATTTTTGACATAAGCCTTGTAGATAGTATGTTTATTTAAATAATTATCAAATACTTGACTATTTCTACTTCATTTGTAAATTGTAACCTTCGACTACTTATTCAACATCATATGAAGAACAATCGTTTGGTGGTGCAAGAGCATTTATGAATTACAAAACTATTTCAGATTAATATACTTTTAGCTAGATTTATTACATAATAACATAATTGAAGAAGAACTAGGGTGAAGTAATCGAGAGCATATAAAAAACAGTTCAAATAAAGAAGCTCATTATTCATCATTGTAACACACATTGACATAACTAACTCTTTCACAAAGAATACTCAAATTTTTATTTATTCATTTAAAAAAAGTCATTGAAACACTCATTCGAATTAATTTAATTTATTAATTCAATATAGACATTTATATGGTTTGTTAGAATAGATAATGAAGAGAAAAAAGTACATCCAGCATCATGAAACACCGGCTGTATTCTGCTATTAATTAACAAGTGACTTCTTTCTTCTTGATTGTACTTGTGAATGCATGCTTTAAAGTATATCAAATTTATTATAATACTCGGTACACAGTTGGCACTAGAATTCAAAACAAGCGATTTAGCTTTTTTTGAAATCACCTGCTAAATGTGCTTCAATTTATTTTGGTGTTAACATTAAGACTAGAAATTAGTACTATTTAGCTGTTAACACTAAGCTGTTGAATCCAGATAAAAACTAAGTTATTCAACATCTATGAAAGTAAGTTAAAATGATCACTCTCTGTTATCATATATATATCTGAATGGTAGCATGAAGTGATCAACTGAAGTTCAAAATATAATGAATGAAAAATATCTAGTCTACATTAAAGTATATTACAAAGTTGGAATTTACAGTTGTATTTAGCTAGTAACTACTACTTTCACTAAACTACAATTTATTGATGTTCATCTTAATTATACAAAAAGTTTGGTTACTTAGGGCAATTTAACTCCTTTTTAAAAAAATTACAAGGATAAAATTCACCGTTATAACAAATTAAATGATACATGACTTGAAGCACAATAATTTTTTAAAGAAAAACAAATAAGTAATATTGAACTTAATTTTATTACTGAATGATAAAAAACTGTTAAATGATATCATTGAAATGGCTTTCAGAAATTTCGACAATGCTTTTAGAAACCCTAATAGAACCATACACATTCCGTCCAATCACTACTTGATGGGACTTTCCAAAATCTTGACACAATATTCCACTCGGATAATAACTGGAAACGATTACTTACAAATTGAATGGAATGTAATGATGATTTTATTTTCACCGAAAACTATAAATACTTAAGTATTTTTGTGTATAGTGGAAAAAATATTCCTTCTGTTTTATTATTTGGGATTTTGAAAGGTCCTAGAGCTGAAGTGTAAGACACAATGTGTATGAATAACATAATTAAAAGACCATAAAAACATCCAATTCAAATGTACACAATAATTTTATCACATATTCTGTTTAAAGAAAGCAGAATTGTTTGAAGATTTAAATGATTACCTACCATCAAACGATACATACAACTTGAGAATTACGAAATATTTATCAGACATAATCCTTAAAATACATTTGAACTGTAAACTGATGAATGTGAATGCTAAAATAAAGTGATATTTTCTCCTTTCTATTCATCAATACAAAATCATAGTTTAATGAAATATAAGAATTGAATGTACACTAAACGTCTATTACTTTATACGTAGTATTTTTTATGTTCTTACTAGATAACTGTTACATCTTGTTCTTCTAGACAGTAATGTATATGTACCCACCATTTTATTTCTGTAATACAAGTAAAATAGCGTTATGTATACTGATAAATAAGATTATAAAGTTACGCAATTAAACATAACCGACTAAATAAAAGTTTCACTTCATTTCACCCGTGAAAATTTTATTAAATATAATTAAATCCTGATGAAAGGTGAAAATTTTAATAATCAATTAAATTTGTTGAATAACACAAATTTTGTTAATGTTTGTTATGAAGTGAAATACGGTTGGTTATAGTATAAGAAGGCAGTAGCCATGGTAGAAACCAATACCTAAAAACCTAGATACTAGGGTCGTTGTTCTTTGTCCGCACTACTACCCCGTAATTCCTAGTCTTCAAATTGGATCAAAGAACACATGATAAGTGAGCCAGTAAACAACCAGACAAATTATATTTCATTCATACCTTTATATACACAGTACTTGAACACACAGCTAACCAATAAAAAGATTAGTATTTATACAAAAGAACAATAATGACTAACAATTGAAGGAACAGATATACAGTTAATTAGTTATTATTGCTAAATGAAAAATAATATAATAATAGTTCAAGGGTCTAGTGGAAGGTTTGGGCGAGGAAAATAAGACAATAATCAAAATAAAATAATCAGTTTACATGTACTCAAATTAAATAAAATAGTCCTTTTAAAAGCTGTTCCGAGAGTGAATTATTGTTCTTGTGGAATCGATCTCCCCCCACCCGTCAGAAAAAAATTACAGTTGTTCATTAAATCAAACGAAAGAAGTTGTATTGATTTTTTTGTAAGCATGATTTGTAAACCTGAGTTATATTAACGCAATTCAATGTGAGTCATACATCCGAGTAATTGTCATGACATTTAACTGTATGTATAAAATGTTGCATTTTATACACCTGCTAGGTTAGTCGGTGATTTCACTTTGATGAATAATCACTGTAAATTAATTGACATAAAAATCGATTCATTCATACAAATGTTGTTCACTCGTCTTGTCTAAGTTTTTTCTCTGCAATACAATCTTCCTATAAGCTAAATCTTTTGGAGTAGTTATGGCTTAACAATAGACAAGTCGTGGTATCTGATTTGAGGCACAAGTATCAAAGATAATATTCGCACTAACCGTATCAACAATCGGTGGAATCAGATATATAGTCTAGGTACTCTAGATCTATTAGATATATCATATCGCGAACAGTACTAAATCAATAAAAACCATATCGTTTGTCCCATTCGAAGACATGTCACTTCTTAAATCGCCCAAACTAACAAAGTCTCTTCGTAAATATTATGAATAAAAAGTCTGTAATTTACGCAATGTAAACTACTACTAAAATAAGCATGGGAATAGTGAAGTATTTTATGAATTCAACCATATTACTTGAAATGTTGATTTTTTTGTTCCGTTATTTTAAATTAGTTTACATATTCCTCAATAAAACTCTTGGACAATAAATTTCACAATATCATATCAAACTATGTTTCACTAAAATTACATATCACCCAACATCCATTCATATATGATCTATGCATATTAAATGAAAAATCAAATGATAATTATCGTTATGGATTATACACATAAAAATTTCACTATTATTTTATACCAATATCCAAATAAAACATTCAAATTGGATGTCACTAAATCAACAATCTTTTACGCAACAAACATAGAAAAGTTTCCAAAAAGTAAAATGTTTACTAAACAAACAAAGAAGTTGGATAAATGTGGTTTGTATTGCAAATTATCGACAGATACTTACACAGAAATGAAAGCACTAAAAATAGATTATTCAATTGTGTGTAATAAAAGTGAGTGCTTAAGGCTTCAATCTGATGTACACACTACATTCGTGTGTCTACACAGGATGAGCACAAAAATACTTTATGCAACAGCTTAATGGTCAACATAGTATTTGTTTATTCATGAGTTCTTTTTAATTGATATTAGTTATGAAAAGACGAGGATCAAATAGTTGGTTAGAAAGGTGAACAGCGGATACCTACAAACGATTGTATTTTAAAGTGTTTTGGATTAAAACACAGTACACTGTTAATAAATTGCGAAATGTTACTGATTTAAATTGTGTTGTCACCGATTGTATGTTAATGAAGAGTTGGAATAAATGTAAAATTATAATATAATAATAAAGGCTTGACAAATAATTAATTATTGTTTAAATCAGTTTGTGAGAACATCCGTTCCAGATGTTGTACACAGTCGAAATGTTCATCGCTGGGTTGAATTAAAAATGTAAATAAACGAAATCGACAACCGAAATGAACCTATGACATCCTGTTCACTATCGTGAATTGCTAGATTAATTCATAAATAGATTGAAAGTTGGATTAAGCATTATGTTTTCACAGTCTTTACCCTTTAGTAAAGCTGAAGTTTATGGTTTAAAATGAAAAGTATTTCTACAAGATTGTGGAGGACCAGTACTGTATTCACTCAACGTAATTAATCGTTTTAAGTAATCTGAAAGTTAGCGTATGTAAGTAGTTATGTGAGTTTTTGCGGTAGTGAGACAGTCGAGTTTGATCTACACAAAGTGGAAGCTATAGGAACCCATATTATTGTGAACCATTTTTGGTGCCTTCATAATGCAAGTCTCGTTGATATGAGTCGACTCTACAATGCTTGAATGTGAGCAGTTCATTTTCATACTTACGAAACTGTGCATCTCGATTTGACTATATTTATCAGTTTGTTCTAAAATAAATGAACAATTAGAATTTGACTCTTCAATGATATCAGTCACTGATGTGGTACACACATGTATTACAACATAATCTAATTGAACAAAGGTAACGTTGCATTCAGAATTGAAACGTAATGATTTCGTCTACTCTGAATAAACAATGGACTGTAATTGTCAATGCGAATTCCCACTTCATTACTATCGTGAATGATTGGAGCCTAGAAGACTCCACATACGAATTGATTGACTGTTCATCATGTGTTAACATTCCTGACATTTAATTCATCATTAATCAGTCAGACTAATAAACCAATTCCACTCGAATGTGAATAGTTAGATTGACTAACTAGATTTGACGTGCCACTAAATATGGTTTGTATAGTTAGTTATGTAAAATGTCAAAAACCCTCAATAATCTTTTGTCAAAACATTATTCAGAATTATTCAGTCTTCCTATCACAACATGTAGTATCGTTTTAATAATGTGAGGAGATTTTCAGTGATTCTAGAGATGTTCTGACAAGTGTATGATCAGATTACAATGGAATAAGCAACCTAAGAATGATACTTTAGAATCAATAAGTTGATGACGAATCATGAGTTAGGTTGTGTTTTATAGTGGTTTGTCACTCTCGTAAAACAACACGTGTGATCTACCAGTCATGTACTGAGTGTATATCTGATTCAATGTTGTGTAATAGTAGATAATCCTATTCGGATAGTTAGTTATGAAGAGAGATGATAACGTGTTGGTAATTTGCAAGTGACAATTCTGTGTGACCGAATTGAGTGTTGAGTAAGGAAGTGAAGAAAAATTATAGTGAATAAATTGCATAGTGTTACAACGAGTGGGAAGGAGTAAACGTATCTAAAGAAATTGATGTGAATGATACAAAAGTAATGAGAGATCAAACTGACTTTTATCTAGTTTGAAAGGAATCGATAATTATCTGAGTATTCATGACAGACAGCTTACTTTCTAAATGTGAATGACAAAGAATTGTGTTGTGTGATTTTCGTAGTATTGCATTTTGATAAATTGTTGTATGATGGTGAGTTATTTTGTCAACTAAGGTCATGTTAGTGAAAGCATTTTCACAAATTAATCTTATATACACAATCCACGCTTAAAATTGTACATTACTGAAGCTGCCACAGTGTAAAGTAGATTTTGATGTAGGTCTCTTGTTTAATTTGATTTACTTTAATTGATTATTTAGAATTTGTAAAGTTAAGTTGCGTTTTGTGAATCAAATTTACTTTGCGCGATAGAGGAAGTAACTAATCTGTTCTATCCTTTGATCCAGCCTATTAAGAGATGCTAGGATGTATGATGAACGAGGCGCTTCAACGAATGACCTACACTCCATGCTCCAAATGAATAGGTAAACTACAAATTTTATAGATAGTGCTAATTCTTCCGAGGTTCATCTTATTTCGAAAATATATACACTAAACGTTTCATTGAAAAGAACATAATGGAGAAGTAGCCTTCATAGAGGCCGTATTCTGTAGGGTAACAGGTGACAATGTTGCTTCAAACTTTGAAAGAATGAATGAAGGTTTAATAAAGAAACAGGCAGGATTACACTGTGCCTAATTAACAATGATGTCTGAGTTTGAAACAATAAATATGACTGTATAAGGTGAAATTGATGTGGATAGGTAAAGGTATAGTGTAATTCAGTAACCATCGATTCATTGTTAAGAACAAACAAACAATGCAATTACAACAATAAAGTAAAATAAGCTAGACGTTATGAATAATAAAAGGGAAATTAATAAATTTTACGTATCACATGGCATAGTAGACCAATTATTACTTAATGAATAATAATCGGTGGTTTAGAGACATGCAAAAAACTAAATGAAACGGAAGTACAAGTTTTTCTACAAAATTTACTGTTGTAGATATGAATGAGAATATCTAATATTTGCACCATTGATATTTTGATTTAAGAGTAAATCCACACAGCTGTTTATTTAATTGACCACAGAATACACGAAACTGGTTGAATATTCAATTTCACTTTACCTCTATGTTTACTCATGTGGTAAGAGTGGAAGGTAAATGTTTTGCAGATTCATTTGACTGTGTCCAATTTTTAGGCTGTATACTAACCTATTGTTGTTAACTGTAACGTTACTATTTTAAGTAGTATATTGAAATTTAGATAAAGGTATATATAACTGTTCTTACGATTGTAATAGACGAATTATTCTATCTACAAATTGATGTTAGTTTAACAAACCTCACATGAGTCATCTAAACTGAAGGTACTTTAATACATTCACCGGACCACAATATCGAGAACAAAATCGACCACATCTGCATTAATAAGAAGTGTAGAAGGACTGTGGAAGACATAAGAACAAGGAGAGGAGCTGATATAGCTTTAGATCATCATCTGGTGGCGACTAAAATAAAACTGAATTTGAAGATGCACTGAAAAACTGGAGCAGTAGTACTAGAAAAATTTAATACAGCCCTTCTCCTGAAAACTAACAAACTTAACGAATTAAAAATAATTCTTAACAATAAATTCCAAGTTTTCCACAATCTACTAGAAGAAGATGGAACTAATACGGAGGGCAACTGGAAACAGATCAGGAAAAAAATAACTACACGTCAGGGGGTTTTGGGTCGCAAGAAGCAACACTATAAATAATGGATTTCTCTTGGTACTCTCGACATGATCGAAGAAAGATCTAGGATAAGGTAGTAATTAATAACAGCCGGACACGAACAAAGGATGATAAGACACAGGCCGAATACACATAAGTCAACAAGCAAGTGAAGAGGAGCATTAGGTTGGATAAACGGAAATATGTATTGGACCTTACAATGACGGCGAAGAAGTCTGCAAGAGAAGAAAACATGAGGCACCTACACGATACAATGAAGAAGCTACCTGGAAAATTCAGTAAGCCAGAATGGCCAATCAAGAACTAGGATAGCAAACCAATCACTGAGATGCAATAATATCGATACAGGTAGGTAGAATACATTGAAGAACTCTTGAATAGACCAGTTCCACTGAAATCACTAGTCATCTAAACAGCAGCCACAGATATCCCTAATAACACTGACCCACCAACAGTCGACGAATTCAAAATGACTATCAGAGTGTCAAGTCAAGAGTGGTAAGTTAGCAGAGCTAGACAACATACCAGCTTAGTGAGGCACTGAAGACAGATATAGAAACAACTGCGAAGATTTGCCATATTCTCTTCAGAAGATTAAGAAGGAAGGATAAATATCAATAGACTGGTAAGAAAAACACCTCATCAAAATACCAAAGTAAAGTAGACACATATGAGCATTTACGAAAACTACAGTTATATCACTCTACTTTCAGCACCAAGGAAAGTATTCAACAGAGTGTCATTGAACCGAATGAGTTATCCGGTCGACGCTCAACTCCAAGATCAACAGGCCGGATTCCGTAGAGATTGATTGTGTACCCATCACATCGCGACTCTACAAATCATTGTTGAATAATCAATTGAATGGAATTTACTGCTTCACAACAACTTCTTCGACCATATGAAAGCATTCGACAGCGTGAATAGGAGAATATTATGGAGCTTTCTATGACATTATGACGTACCCGAGAAGATAGTCAACATCATACGGAATTCTTACTAGCGACTACATTGTAAAATGGTGCATGGAAATAAGCTCACAGATTAATTTGAAGTGGATACAGGTGTCAGACAAGGCTGCTTACTATCACTTCTCATCATTCTACTGCTGGTGGTTGACTGAATCATGAAAGCTCCAACATCTTAAGGCACTCTCAGAATACAGTGAACAACATCGATGGAACTAGACGACATGAACCTTGCTGATGACCAACATAGCTTTTCTATGCCACACACAGCAACAAATGCAGATGAAGATTGACAGTGTTGCAAAAGTCTCGGCAGTCACCAGTAGGTCACAACATACATAAAGGGAAAAGTAAGATCCTTCGATACAAAGCAACGAACAATAACCCAATTACACTTGACGGAGACACTCTGGAAGATGTAGAAATTTTTGCATACTTGGGCAGCAGCATCATAGATAGACAAGGAGGGTGTGATCTGTGGCAGATATGAAAGCGTGGATTGGAAAGGCGGTCAAGGACAACATTTCTATAACTGATAAACATATCCAACTCAGACCAACTATCAACGAACATTAAAGTCAACACTTTAGTACAAACGTGCAGATAGTTCTCTTGTATGGAGCTGAAACTTGTATGGTAAACTATGAAAAGCATCATCCAATAGATACAAGTATTTATAAACAATTGTCTGTGTAAGATACATCGGATCCGTTGACCAGATACCATCAACAACAACCATGTTTAGCAGAGGACAATTCAACCGAAATCCATCCGAGGAAGTGATTAGAAAAAGAAGTTGGATGTGGATAGGACACACATTGAAGAAATCATCACACTGTATCACATGCTAAGCACTAACATAGCATCCTGAAATCCAAAGGAAAAGAGGAAGACTCAAAAACACATTGCTTTGGGAATCGTAGACATATATGAAGAGAATGAAGCGAACTTGGAAAGTCCTATGAAGGAGATCCCAGTTCAGGAGAGATATGGTTGGAGAATGGTTTTCTGCAGTATATGCTCCTCATGGGGTAACAGGCACTAATTGGTTGATTGATACTGTACAATAAAACCAAATTTATGATGGAAGTGTTTTTCAAAACATACAAATATAACATTATTAAACGTTGAACTGTTGATAAGTAAGCCATTTTTAACTGTAATAATAATCATAAAGTTTACTTTAGAAGCTCACCCTAACCTTTCTTCAAGCTCTAATGCTATAACTAAACACCATTTTAAAAATATTTCGAACACCTGAAAAGCTTTGTGCAATCATAATAGCTTAGGAATGTATGTGTTGCAAACTCATTAATACAGAAATAGCTGTCTTTATATTTCCATTCTTAATCTATAAAACTGTTGAAAAATTCCCTTAAATTCTTTAAACGTATAAAATCATTAAATCTATTATGTTAATGTTAATTTTTTATTAACAAATAATTCATCTTTATTTATTAACAATCAGTTAAGATGTATAGCACTAAATGATTAGTTGATTCATTTGAAATTCTTAAATTAATTTTGATTCTTTATAACGATTACTCGTTGTGGGAAGTTGATGGATCATTAAATCATAACAGAATGATTTATTTCTTTAAACATGTATTTCTATACTTCATTAGTTGATTACTATATTAGTTCATTTAGAGAAATATCAGCCAATGATGAAACATAGATGCTTTGTGTTACTGAAACTCCATAAAATTAAGTAAACCAGCATGTTAGTAAATAATCAGCTTTTTAACTAGATTTAGAAACAGTTCATTTCTTAAAATTATATCCTTTGTGTTCGGTATGCCAATTTCTATTAAGAAGAAATAGGGAAAACATTTTAAAGTAAAGTGAAATCACTTTCATGTTAGGAAGACACTATAAATATGTGATAATAGTCTGATTTAGTTTGACTTGTATGGATGTATGGAATGATGGAAATAGTATAAGTGTTTTAACATACATGGATAGTAATGTAAACGCGGTTGGAAGGATATACACTGAATTTAGTTAAGTAATTTTTATGAACTGATTTTGTGCATCTGATAAACTGTCTAATGTAAAAAAGTGAAAAACAAATGCAGTTTCATACACATCATTCGTTTATTAGCATAGAAAGAACTAGAACAACTGATTGTTCTTAGTTTATTTGTCAAAAAAACAGTGTAGAAAGATCAAATCATTATTAGAGACTTTATATTCTTTAATATATTGAAATCTACATTGAATTAAATTAGTCAAGAATAAAATTAGTTAAACAATTTGTATTACACAACTATTAATGTCAAAGAAAATAATTTATACATAATGTAATGCACTAATTATATGATAATAATCAGTTATTAGTACCTAAGTATTTGAACTCAAAAGAAATTTCAAATTACAATTCACATTATCAATAGATGAATTGATAGTTAGTTATAACTTATGTGTATTGTGTTATACAGCAAACGATATATATATATATATATATATTCGTTTGATCAAGTTTAAGTAACTGAATTGTAGCGTTCCACATGAAGACATTCTTCTATGCGTATACTGATTCGAATGAAAATCTTCTCTTTTAAAAATTGTTTAAGATGTAGAGCTAAACGTTTCACATTGATTACATTCCTATTAATATTCATTCTGTATTCAATAAATCATTTTACTAATCTTGTTAATGAACAAAATCTGTCACTGCATTTAACAAAACAATCATTATGTAATCATAATAAATTATTTAGTTTATTCTTATCATCAAAAGAATTATGGTACAATCTTTTAAATCAGTTAAATTCTATAACTAATGAAGATTATTCTGTCATATCATGGAGTTCGAATCAATTCATTCATTTTATACCACTTTCACATTCTATCAAAGTGATAATAACTAAACCTACTTATTACATTGATTTAAAACTAAAATATGCAATTAAAAATACCGGTACAGTATTGGATCAATTCAATGAATATTACCTAATGAATAATGTCAATTACATTCTACATCAATATAAAAATCAAAAATCAAAAATTAAAACATATCGTGAACATAAACCAACATATTTTAATGTTACTAAATCATTGAAGGCAATTTCAAATGGTTTATCGGATTTAGAGGTAAGTTAACAGATTGATCATTCGATTGTAAATTACAGTTTCTAAGTATGATAAAACAAGTATTCATATATTAGATTCACATTGTTTATATGCAGAATTCATTAATTAGTTAATAATTGGTGTTATAGAGTAATTAACTCATAACCAACAGTTCTACACTACTCAAGTGCACATTATGCAATGTTACTTTGAAAATATGAGCTGTTTGGAAGTGAAATGTGAACAAAATGAAAAGATGGTGGAGAAGATTTGTAGCTCAGGAGAATGATTTTAGTTTGATTGTGAAATGGCGATGAAAGCTCTGCAATTAAACCATCCAGCTCAGAGATCACAATCAAATTAAAAACAAAATGAAAATCATAAGGTTTTCAGGGATCCACTTTACTAATACAACAGGATGTGTATACGTTACTGTGAAATGCATAACAATTAAACAATATAAAATATATAATTTAGAGCTTCTTAGGTATTCTCTAATGCTATCATTTAACTTAGTTATTAGACAAATTAAAGTGAACATTTCTCTCCACAACCGAAGAATTACTAATTCGGACCAGATTAGTTCTGTGATACGATATGTTTTTTATGGATTGTGTGTGAATCATATGTACGAAAATGACACAGCCATAGTGTTTACTACTTAGACACTATTTGTTTAGTCATCTGTCTATCAGTAAATTATCGATTCAATACATTTTTCTAAGTTTACTTCAACCTAGTTTAAATATGAACATTCGTATCTACATTAAACCAATCATGTTCATACAAAAATATCACTCGTAATGTATATTACAAATCTTTCTGATGTAAAAGTCTTCTGTTGCTACTATTTCAGAACACATGAAATCAGAACGAATGTAAAAACCTATCAAACAACCTTAGATTAGCCTATAAAATTTATTTAATAATTGATGTCACTTAAGAGGAGAAAGAATTACTTATAATGGTGGCTTTGCTTACATTACTAATTAATTATTTTTATTTAATAGCTTTGAGATATTTCAGAATATTTGGATTAAAAACGAGCTTACCTACAGGACAAAGACTTCGAAATTTTTTTCAGAATTCGTCGTCTAACAGTTATGATACAATATTTGCTTTATATATTTTTACGATGATGTCTCAATATTTAGTATTTCAGTATATGGAATTTAGGATCTTCCTTTTGATCCTGATCTGATTTAAGAATCAGGTTTTTAAAAATTTATAACTAACTTATCATACTACATAGATGAGTTTAAATATTTTCAGGTACCAATTAACAATGAGCATTTAATAATTCTTCAGTTACCAACACGTGTTTGCAATCCATGTGGAAGAAAAAAGAAATTAGATCTAATTGTAATTGTCAAATCATGCGTATATTGTTTTGGTCAACGTCTATACGCTCGTCAAACCTATATGAAAAAGAATTTGTGGCATGATTTTGACGTAGAATTCGTATTTAGCGTCGGTATACCTGTGCCAAATGAAACTAACATATATCATTTTAATGGAATAAATATTCAACTGACATTGAACACTTGGCAATTATCAAATCGATATGGGATTTCCCGCTGGACAGCAGCCAAAGCCTTGAATAATGAGAGTAAACAGTATAATGATATGTTGATAGGCGCATACTATGACACATATTTTAATCTGACAACAAAAATGATGTTTTCCTTTCGATGGGCTAAACAGTTTTGTCTGGACCAATCACCCCTGTTCTTATTTCTTGATGATGATTTTCTACTTTACCCAAAAAATACTATTAAATTGGTAAAGAAACTGAAAACCCTTAAAGTCAAATCTGTTGCAGCAGGTTCAGTTTATTCTGGAAATGTGGAAAGACCAAAAGGTAAATTCAGTCATCGTTGGTCTCTAACCAAACATGAATATCCATGGGATAAATACCCACCATACTTTATTGGAATATGTTATTTGCTAGGAGCAGATGTTGTACATGATGCCTCAGTTGCAATGTTATTTACTCAAAAACTTCGAATTGATGATGTTTATTTAGGAATCATATTAAAACGACTTAATCAATCACTAACTGATTTAAATAACTTTCCTGTACATCCATATAAAAAAGATTTAGATTCTGGAGCAATTACAATCACCAGATATTTAGGTGAAAAATATGTTAACTGGGAAACTGGATTAATCATAGATGAAACAAATTGACTGACTTCAAGTGAATAAACAAAATGTCTCTAGAGATAGTTTAAATTTCAATCAGCCTACATATAATTCTTAATCATATTTGCTTGTAAATAACTTTAGATTGATTTACAATTGAATTAATAGTTGCACATAGTCAGTATTTTTCTTTTCATAATAATGACAATAATTATGCAAATGAAATCTATGTATTCAATGTACTGTTTTGTTTTTCTCACTTGTTTGTTAAAGAGTAAAATAGATTCACAATTAATTGTCATGCAATTGACATTGAACTGATCAATTATACCATATACACAAGTTATATTCACTATCAAATAATTATTTCAGAAGATGATAGATAAATTATTTTGGTGATTTTATTTTTACAATATTTCTCTATGAGCTAGCTAGTATAATAATTAATCTGTCTGTTACTAAACAAGTTAATAAGTTTTTCTCATGAATTCTAGTCAGTCATTGTAAACTAAATGTGAGGCATTAGAGTCTGACAATCAATGATTCAACAGTATTAGATATTTTGACAAATAAATGTACAATGTTGTCAATCAGGATAAAGTGTAAATATATTTGTAAGAGTGATAGAATGAAAGAAGTTTATACAGTTTTATAATTTAATTTATTAAAAAGTACTTTGAGAATGAAAAAGAACAGGTGGAAAATATGTGCTAAGAAAACCAAATGTAAAGAAAACTAGAATCATGGCTAAAAACAGTTAATAAACAAACCACTCCCACCCCCCGATCTTGCTGTTATTCGTATGTAACTAATGTTAAATGGCGTTTGTTCTTAGACATAATATTGCACATTGAATTTAGTGTAATAGTTAAATGCTTGTTACAAAAGGAAGACATTTCGTAGTACTAGCTTATCAGCATAACATAGGTCAATCAACTTTTCTGGCTTTTATGTAAATTGTTATCATTAGCCATAATATAATGTCAGTAAATTAATATGGAACGGGGAATTTGACCACACTAGAGTAACACTTCTATGCTGTTTTTATGGCGGCATTTAAAAGTATTCAATTGATCAAATTTACTGCTGCTCTAGTTATAAACCGTCAGAAATTCGTCATCTATTAATTTAATGTGGATTTTCAATAAAAGGATATGTTTACATTCCCCTTTTGCGTAAAGCATCTAGAAACAAAATTTGGGATTCTGTATGTTTTGTTTTCAATGGATTGAATGTGGGGATAACACTGACTAAATGTTTTAGTTAAATTCCTAAACGCAAAAATTGTAGCAAACGATAAAATTACGATTAATATATAACTTGCACACGTCAAACTCTTACAGGGGAGCAAATCAGTCAGCTGTTACTGAGGATGACCCTGTCGCAATACTAACTGTTGATAGATGTTACTAAAACTATCCAGTTCACAAGAGAATGAATTCCTTTGTATAGGACTGTGATATAACTACATATGAGGCACATTGTTACATGAATTGGAACATTCATAAATAACTAACGTATATTCGACGAAACCATAGTTTTAGATGACATCTTTAAGTTATCATCATAGTCACCAAGTCCAAAAATTCACTCCAATACTGGTTTCAGACTTATCTATTTCATGGTTTGGAGAGTATAATTATTCAGTTAATGATAAACTAATAGTCTTTGAATTCTCTTTTATTAAATTTAGGTAAACATTAGGATTCAGAAATTGCAAATAAAGTGGTGGGATTATCTAAATAGTAATTCGTTCATTTCAAAATCCATTTCGATTGTCTCTCACCCACTTCGGTTTTTTTAACCTCCAGATTTCATGAGCTTAAAATCAAGTGACTGAATTCCAATACTTATTTTACACTAACTAACAGGTTTAGTATAAGATTATTTAAACTCTTATAGTTAGAGCTTATTATCTGACATTACCGTAATTTTACTAGGTCACTTAAAATCCAACTTATCTAGATAATGATATCTTGATTCTGCCGTCAAACTTAGATGAGGACTTTATAAAACAACTGTTCTGAGACAATGAAAATCGTCCAAGAAGGTTGAGTGACTCAGTGTTCTTCAAAAAATACTAATTAAATGAAGTAACACATATGTTTGGACACTTTTTCATCCTCTGCTGTAGCCTAAAAGGGAAGGCGCTGTAGCCGAGTACTGATTTAAAAGTTGTCCTGCTAGTCAATTCGACATAATTTTGGTGACTGAAATACATACAACCGACAATACATCCAGGTATAGTTAGTGTGCCCTAATGATCTAGCGCAGAACCAGTAAAAAGGGGAACGCCTGTATGATTAGCCAGTAATACTGAACAGTCTTTATTGTAGCGCATTCATCAATACATGAATTTAATTATGAATCATCAGTTAAAAATATAAAACAGGTGTACAAAAAGTGGGACATTTTATTTGATATAATTCAAGGTCATAGGAATGTATTCTGTAGTATGATTCCAATTGAATTAAATTAATGTGATGACAATTTACAAATAGAACTTAAAAAAATCAATACAGATCGATCGCTTAATTTTTCTAAATAACTATTAAGAAATTGAAGACCCAAAAACTAAGTTTTTGAAAATGTTGATATGATATATGTAGATTAAGATTATGTATTAGTTCTTAAATGAAATTAGTGATCATAGTAAAATTATTAATAGATGAACTCATGGAGTATTTAGAATGCAAACGTTATAAACCCTATTCGAAGAAATAACATATAATGATTTCAAACATAGAGTTATGTATTTAAAATTTTCAATAAGTCGATTGAAAATTATGCTTTTAAAATAACCTCTTTCTGAAGTACTTGTTTAACAGTAAACAACTAAAAGTTGAAATACAAGTCCATGACTGTTTATATGTTATACTCGATTTAATGGACGCTCTGAACTATGAAAAATAAACACATGAAATCAATAGATTCCATTGATCATAAATAGGTTCTTATTATTTATTTTTTGCAAATTTTTGTTTCATTCGAATAAAACAATTGATCATTCATTAAGTAAACTAACTTCAAAAAGTCTGGTTAAAAAATGTCACAAATTCAAAGAGGACTGATTATCATTACCATCGGTTGTGTAATTTACCTCATCATCATGTGGATATCTAGCATAAACCTATTAATTTATTATCCTCAATTGGATACGGTTAGTGAGAATAATTACTTCAGTAATTGCACGAAATCTAAGCATTTATGGATTCGATGCCTTGAATATTTGAATCACATAAGTGCTCAAAAGATTGTACCCATAGATTCAAATTGCAATACTTGGCCTCCGTTTTCTGTTGAATGTTTAATTGACAAGCGTTTACCTGCTTTCAATCTTGCACTTAAATTTCCACTTGCACTGAATGCATTAGACTCTACAGATGAAGTGACTTACAACAAATTTGGTGATGTAATATATGCTAATTGCAAAAAACAGGAGATATTAGATGATGAAGAACCTGAAGAAATGGGATCTAATTCAACAGATTACTCTATATATCCACAAAATTTAAACTTTTCCAAGCTCATCTACGATATCCAACACGGGATTCCTGTTCAGACGGTAAGTTTGGATAGCATTATATGTATAATTAAAAATGTTTGAATAAAGAATATTGTTTTTAATCAATTCTTTCCTTCGATTACAAATATGATTCTAAAATTAATGATCACAACATAAATTACCAAGTTCGAGGAAAGTGAATTATTTAAAAGAAAAGCTTACTGTATATGAATTAGGGATTGTTGTAAACTGATAATCATGTAATATTAAACATGTGTAGGTTTATATGACAAATGAAATAATAAGATAATTAGAATATAAATGTGTATACTGGATCTGGTGACAGTGATTACTATCAGATCAAGTACTTGATCAAAGTTTGAGTAAAATATAAAATCATAACTTTTAGATAAGAATTTCAGTTGAAGTGGCTTTTGGCGATTGAAATTTATGTTTGTTTATTGTAATGTCACAATTCGGGTACCACTGAAAACCAGGTAAAATCTTTCAGCTGTTTCGCCATAGTACATAACTCCTCAGTAGTGCTCACCTCCCCCCCCGACTCAACCAAAGAATCAGACAAAGAGCCTCCAGGTCTTGCGGCAAATCCCTGACCATGAGCTCTACTTGCTGATGTCCAGTCATAGAATGTTCACTTTCGTCATTTTGTAACAGAAAATGTTGATCTGTCACTGGGATTGATGATAATTGTCTCATTCTAGACATATCCAGTACTTCCTGGTTTTTAACGGTACTCAATCAAGATCAATCTGGAATGAATACTAATAATGAGTAAGAATTTTTAAAATATTGTAAGTGATATTCAAATCCTTTACATCAGTACAAGATATGAAAATAATGGTAAAGATCATGACTATAAGAACTATATTCCGACCGTATATTTGATTTAAAAATTACGCAACATAAGAAATGATTCGAAACAGGTAAAAATTGCAGGAATGAATTGGATGATATTTAAATTCGTTATGTTTATAAGGTATAATAGTGGTATGGACATTCGTGAATGATGAGGACAAGGAAAATAATATTCGGATAAGTTATGAAAATGCGTAAACATGAGGCTATAGTTTGTCCAATTAAATCACTTCACAATAAAGTTGATTATTAGCTTCTGTGATTTTGAACTGGACACGGTAAATACTAATGGATCAAACGTATTTCCTTTGTAAACAAAGTTCTGGCCTTCTGGCACGTATTGGTATCACTTATGCAGTTTAAAGGTCGTTGGGTCTAAATGATTTTGGCAGATAAATATTCATGCGACAAATTATTGTAAATGACTGGTTCAAGTTAGCTATATGACCAGTTTGGACTAAACGGGCTAAAATAAAACTCTTGATGTTTTTGACATCTTTGTTTAATCACGCTTGGATGTGCTTAAGCACATAAGAGTAAATTTCTATAGAATTTGCAAAATTTAACTTCCTCTACATCAGTGGTTGAACTAATAGATACAAGTAGATGTAGCAATCTTATGTAATTTATCCTTCAATCCTGAAGTCACAAACCGATATTGGTTGTTAAATTATATTGTAAACGTCTAGTGAAATCATTTTCATAGTGTTCGAATTCAGTCATTCACTTAATGCTCATTTGTTTTTATTTGGGATCAAACAGCGTGTTGGTATATTGATACTGATTTCAGTGCGTGTGAATAGTCAATGATTTTCTAGAAACTACATTTAAATGATCGTGAATGTAGAAATTTGAAATGTATTACTGTTAGCAGGGGTTTTGAAAGATGTCTAGTTTGGCATAGAGATGCCTTTATATCAGTAAATGACATAACAGAAAAATCAATTTAACAAGTAGAATCCTTAGTAGTCGTTTGCTAGTCTAGAGGTATTATTAGCCACTGAGTCATCTCTGTCGAGATACAGATTAAATTAGACTTTAGGAACATTTCTACTTAATGGCTTTGGTAGTAACTTTGAGAAGCGTTTGTGAAAGCTTCGTGTGAAGTTGTGATCTGCAAGGTTGATTAATGTAGGAAGGGAATCAAAAGTCTGCATTACTCTAAAGCTAAAATTGATTGAAGCCCAATATATGCATTACTGTTAATTACTTCAGTTTTCTGATAGTTGAATGCTCTCCGAGAGACATGAACACCCTGAACATGGTTCATTGTTGAAAAAACTGCTTATAAGTTTCTGAACAGAACAATAAATGGATTCAGTGAATTTGGAGATTACCATTTTTACAGTAAAATAATCTGTATTAAATTATTTCGTGCTATAAATGATGAAATAAAATGCACAGTTACGTTGACTTGCATTTTATTGAAAATGATTATATCTCTATTCAAAATTCTAATAGATGATTTACTTTAATTTCTCTAATTTTTCCTACACATCTTAATCTATTTTGTATTTTAGAAACCTATAAATAATCCAGATATGTTTGCACTCCAAATTCCTAAAGGCATCTGTAAACCACATAATAACAACTTCATCCCAAGTCTGATAATTATAATAAAATCAGGTGTATACAACTCGGAAAAACGTAATCGTGCAAGACGAACATTTATGCAAAAGCACTTGTGGTCAAATTTCAGTGTTCAGTTTGTATTTGTTTTAGGAATCCCCATGGAAAACGAATCAAATATATTCACATTTGACGGGAATACTTATGTTCTAGATACAAACTGGTGGTCGTTATCTAAACAGTATGGAAGTTCCAAGTGGCAGTTTATGAAACAACTAGCAGTGGAGGCTGATCTATATGAGGATTTGTTGATTGGATCGTTTCATGATACATATTACAACTTAACAAAGAAGTTAATATTCAGTTTACGATGGATTTCAGGATTATGCCCAAAACAAGTCCCTTTATACTTGTTTATGGATGATGATTATGATTTAATACCCAGGAATATAATAAAATTTTATAACAATTACAGTGAAGATAATTTAAGAAATATGAGTGGAGGCTTTCTGGGTTCATCTCGAACTGTTTTCAGACCGATACCGGATGAAACGGATAGTGTTTGGGCAATGACTGTAAAAGAATTTCCTTGGTTATTTTATCCACAGTACTATCATGGATTTACTTATATGATTGGTGCAAATTTAGTGCATCGTTTTGCTATCGCTAGTGCTTTTATTAAAGAAATACGCATTGATGACGCATATTTAGGGATTTTATTCTATAAATTGAATATAACTTTGGTTCCGCTGAATATTATTGGTGACACCTTTCATAAAAAAAACATAATGACTGGAGGGATAAATCTACGTTACAAAACCAGCCAAAATATAATGAACTGGACTAGTGGTATGCCAAAGTAGATAAACATTTTTTAAACCCATTTAATATAACCGTAGATTATCATTTTGTCAGTACTGAACTTGCTAGATTACGATAAGTTTTCGTTTTACTTGTAACTTTATTAAAATTAATGTACATTGTGTTTACGTTTTACTTCTAATGTAGATTCTGTTTACGGTATAATTTAATGAATTTTTACACTATAATGTCCCAAATGATCTTGTACATGTACTAGACTTAAATAGTTTTACATTTAATACATTTTATTTTCAAATACTTCCATTTTTCAGAAGTTGCATATTTATCTTCATGTGAAATAATTTCAAGTTTTTTTATAGAACAGACATTCTTTGAATTAGAATCATGATGTATGATTAGTACTTCAATAAAAAGTAGGAAATAGAAGTGCTTACAGACGCAACTATATAGTGAAATTATATATAAATACATTCAGATTATATATATATATATCCCCTTTGTACAAGTGTGCCTATCTGAACTCCACTGCCTAGTAGTGAACTCAGCGGCGTTTGACACGAAACGAACTGAGTTTAATTTCCAGCGTAAACGGCAATACTTGGATGCACGTACATCCAACTGACAAATCCTATATAAGATAAAGAACACATTCTAGTTTCCACTCGCTAGCCTCAATCCAATTTAATTCATACTTGTAAGCTACCACTGTATCGAGGCAATCTGCTCAGTATTCATGTATGACAATAGAGACCGTCCAATTTCAGTTCATATAAAATCATCAGGAAGATGCAAATATCTTCAAATTATTCATAGTGAAACATTATGGTGTAATTTATCAAGATGATGAATTAGTGAATAAGTATAGAATTTGATCAGTGACGACATGATGAAAATAGCAGAGAAATAAATGAAATTGTTGAATGTTAGTTATCAAGGTAAAAGGAAAGTAGGTTATTTATAGAAGAAAAATATGCCTAATTATTCATAAAACAAATTTATTTAACGAATGATTCCTTTCCAGCGAATTCATTATCATAACTTTACAATCGTATTCACATAAAAATAAATCTGATAAAATATAAGTCAGTTAGTAACTATATATTCGTCATAGTTTTGTGGTGTGAAATTCAACTACATAATAATCAAAATAAGCAAATAATTAGCAGTTGAACTGAAAAGGTTTGTGAAGATTGGTAATTTTTTAATCCATTGAATACGTCACAGATTGATGTTGACAAGGTACCATCGATAACCGGGGAGCACTGAACAGCTGTTTCGTTCTAGTATGGAACTCCTTAGCAGTGCGCACCCAACACAGCTCCTAAAAGCTTCAAATTAGCGAATTCCCAACTCTCTGTACCACTGACCTGGCATCGAATCATAGAATTCCCACATCCACCAATTTGTGATATATACCGCGTCGATCATCAATTGTCATCAGTGATAACTGTATCACTCTAGTGATAAGTCGCGACCACAGAAGGTCAGACTTGTCGGGGAGTAAAACAGTTATTACCAATGATAATAGATGATCGTCGCGCTATCTAGCAAATTGATATAAGTAGGAATTTTACCACTGAATGCAGGTCAAGTGGTACACAGGCTTAGACATTCACTAATTTGAAGCCTCTAGGGGCTTAGTGTTGGGTGCGCACTGCTAAGGAGTTCCATACTAGAACGAAGTAGCTGCTCAGTTCTCTCTGGTTTTTAATGATACCATAACAACATTAATATGTGATGAATTTAATCAAATAATTAGTAATTGATGGGACAATGGAATAAAAAATATATGGTCATTGGAACAAACTGAATAACTGTAAAAGTGGTTATTATGTGTTAATTTTAATCCAATGAGGAACGAATAGACTCACAAAACTTGATCTCTGAGAGTATGCATGACACTTGAATAAATTAAATTTGTACACAAACTTATTGAATGTCATTAATAAAAATTTCAACATTTTACTAGGCTATCAAAAACTACTTCACTTCTAGTTATTTACCTAAAGAAGTTTGGATCAGCCTACAGTATGAAACGTTGTAATTTTTTATGAATTTCATTTGATGAACTTGTTTACAAATATAATTTATTCTAATTTGAGTATTGGTAAAATGAAATGGAAGATTTGTGTATGATAATCAGTAATTTCATGCATGAATAACACTTGAAGTAATAGTAATGAAAATAAAAGTGAAGAATGACTATGCCACAGCAAACAAAGTGATGATCTGAAGCGGTATATTCTGAGTCTATTACGTATTATAGAATCGATGATTTGAATGATTATTCTTGTCCCTTCTCTAAATAAATTTGTTTTAGGGAAGAAAAGTACAAAATATATAAGGGAATAATGTCTTTAGTAAGAAAAACTGGTCGTAAAAAGATACAGTGGTTGATTTAATCAAGCGAAAGAAGCTGTATCGATTTTTTGTAAGCTTGATTGTAAACTATCATCACATTATTTAAGTTAGACTTTGACTGGCAAATGAAACCCAGGATTCGCGTTTCGTCCTATTTGGAGCTCATCGGCTGGATATACCTGCATCCCAATGTTGATGTTCCCATTAATTTGATTTTAATGTCAGTCCTATTCCTGAGTACAGTTTGATAACACTAAATGTATTAATAAAATGTTGATGATTTTACTTGATGAATAATCACTGTAAATTAATTGATTTAAAAATCGATTCATTTACATAAACGTTGTTCGTTAGTCTCGTTTCAGTATTTTCTCCATAATACAATCTTCCTACAAGTCTAGTCTTTTGGAGTAGTTGTTGGCTCGGAAGAAACAAGTTGTGATATCCGACTGAAGTAAAGGTATCAGAGATAATGTACGCATTAATCGTATCGACTATCGACGGAATCAGATATATAATCCGGCTACCCTAGAGATCTTATCGCGAACCGTACTAAGACAATAAGAACCCACTCATTTATCGCATCTGACAGAAAACATAACATATACACATATCGGCAATTAATTTGTATAATACAAGGAAGTTATGTTCTTGCAGATTACTGTATATTATGTTCTTAACAACAAGTAATACGAAATGATGAGACAATTATTATTGATACTGGTCAATCAGATGTCAAAAAATAGATTTTCTATTTAACGTAGCATGTAACGTAACAGGTAATTATCAACCATTATCATATATCGAGTCTACTACTTCCACTGGGTAAAATAATATGTACATAAAACATTTTGAATCTAAACATAGTCATTGAAATACTAACGATTACCTATTTCATATAATTGCTACATTGTAATCACAGACTAAAACCATTTTTCATAAATCACTCTGTTGTTAATCTAAGTACATCGAAATCAAATATAAAATAGGCAAGTATTTCTGATTAGAGTGAAAACGTTAATCGTTTTGTGAATTTAAATATTGTTAACGTCTAGAAAATGAACAGTTTTCTTTATTGAATACATGCTAGCACCCGGTATTGTTGTAAGAATATTCATAACACTGACGATACCTATACCATTTACATGCATAAACACTGTTATCCTTTTTTCGGATTGTATATTCGATTAAATACCTAAGAGTTAGATTTCGAAGAAATTTCTTACATCATAACAAAAGACAGTGGAATAGAACTGTTCTATTTGCAAATGCGAAATAATTAACTAATTGATATTAGTAAGTTAATTCGAGAAGGATGTTTAAGATAATGGTCAGGTTTATCTCCAATACATTTTCATATATACAATATAATTTAGTAAATGAGATCATTGACAATTCTGTTTCCTTTGAAATGCCTAACTTATCAAACTTATTTTCACATTTCATGCAAATAGTTCTCTTTATGAATTTGAACAAAGCATGAACAGTAACTGACACAAATTATATAATTTCACTTGTATTTCCTTGGTTTTTATAAACTTTATTATAAACTTTAACACTATAATAAGTGATCATAAGCATTAGTAATGAGGAAAACAGAGAATTGAAGTGACGTGGGATATCCGTTCACTATCTATATATGCAAAATGTATGTTTAGTGTCAATTAAAGATAGACATCGAAAATGTGAAATCATGGTAAGAGCGTAGTTATTTAGTGTTTAAAGAACTGTAATATGAAGTGTAAAATATCCAAAGTCGATTAAAAAATTACATTTAAGTTTCAAAGGAGTGCGTGGGTTCAAACTACGTATGATTAGGAGAAAAGGTTGATGGAATAATAATAAGTTAAGTATAGGTTGTGCATCATAATACCAACAAAGATAATAATATGATTTAGGTTTATATCATTAAATGACATTTACTTGTATATTTTAATAATAATTACGGTTATGCTGTAGGTGATGAGAACCAAAGAAGTTAAAATACTACTTTATGCCAACTACTGCTTATAGTTTCCCGGAGT